>JBBPCZ010000012.1:2512771-2536043 GCA_037974445.1 Brycinus macrolepidotus
CACACACACTCACACTCACACTCACACTCACACACACACACACACACACACACACACACACACACACACACACACACGCGCGCGCGCGCTTTCTCTCTCCCCTTCCATACAGTGTGCACACTTAAATGAGGAATCTATTCCAAAATGGATTCACACAACATTATATTCACATTAACACTTTTATACATGCTCCTGCTCCAACCTTAGCTAGTCTGCCCATCTGGTCCTCAGCCAGTGTGCTGCTGGTTCTGCCTGGCGTGCATGTGGGCTCTCCTCCATCTCCCTCCACTCCCGGCCACACCTTTAAATCATGCATGCCCTGTCGAAACATTCTGAAAGAGTGGAATATGAGAGAGAGAGACAGAGAGAGAACACAAAAGTTTAAACTAGGGGAGAAAAACATTGATGTATTGTGATATATCGATCTGAAGGTAACTGTAATTATTTTGCAACGTTAGGCTCCATTCAAATCAGCCAGAGTAATTTTCAGTAAAAGAACAACAATTCACTTTTTTAAAATAACACCGAGCCAAACAAAAAAAATACTGAAACAAATCTAACTGTTGTGAAATCTAAGCTTTAATTCTACACTGAACTGTATCCTGAGGAATCATAATTGAATCAGATCATTTACACCTCTTCGGAAAATCATAGCCTTTTCTTATTCAGAGGAATTTTTAGAAGCTGGAAAACACACACGTGTAACATGAGTCTCACCCGTATTTCCCGAACAGGGTTACAGTGGTGCCTCCCACAGGTGTGGCACGGCCCGGCCCATAAACGTCCCACACAGTAAGAGCTACCTGAGCGCTCTGAGGCAGGTCAGGATACTTCACTGGCAACCGCAGCCATTCATTCCAGCTACAAACACGCAAATAAATTTCAATTAATCGATCAATCCACCCAACCATCCATCAAACAGAACACTTCCTGAAATTACTGTAAAGGCTGTAAATAATTCTTAGAGTTAAGATTATCTTAATTAGAAGACGAAGTGATCAGTGTGATGCTTGCTCTTTCAATTAGGGATAATCTTTGTGTTAAGATCCTTTTGGGAAACCCAACTCCAAAAACTACTGCTCATATATGTTTGGTGTTAAAACTACTTCAAACCCACATGAACATCTAATACATAATTACCAAAACAAACTTTCCAAACATTCTAAAATAGTTCATTTAATCTGACAAAGGACAATTCCAATTTAATTTCAGTTCCAATCTATATATGAATGGGTGTCAAAGCAGCACATGGGTGAAGGGACCTAAATAGAATGGAGGAAATTAACCATGGTTTGCTCTAGGCTTAAAAAACATTTTATCCCAATGTATACAAATTATACTGAGGAATATGTACAAACCACTAGTTTGACTTGGCTTCACATTTATCCTCTGTACCTCAGATAGTAGTCAATCAGACATTTTGTTTTGCACTGAAGTCATGAGACTAATGTACTCGCAGACAACAGAAGTGTATAACCACAAGTCAGCACCGTGTAAACTAAATTATCATACACAGGCCTTAAAAGCTGTTAAGTGGTCTCAGAAAGACTTGTGTATATGGTTCTTGAGAGTGTATGACATACTGTTATCTATAAATTTGGACAAAAATACAGACAAAACTCAGGCTTGATGGTAGAGCTGGGCAATATGGCAATATTTATTGTTACCATGATTAACTGTGTCACATGATGCTTTTCTGAGCACATTGTAATATCATTAGTACATAAAGAACAACTGCATGTTTTATTAAAAGAGAGCACAACTAGTCTAGTTTAATTTGACTTAGTATGGTGTGAGAAACGATGAATAAATTCATACTCGGTTTTTGAAGCAGGCACTACTGGATCTTTTTTGTCTGTTCCAACATATCAGACGTCAGACAAAAATTCTGTGACATCTAGCGTACAATGGAAATTTTTAAAAGTATTGTGATATGATAATTTGCCATATTGTCCTCTACAACTTGATGGTTGGTAAAACAAAAACAAACAAACAAACAAACAAACAAACAAACACTAAACATGTCTTGGCTGACTGACTTGTATTTGTATGTTTATTGTATTTCCTTAGACCACCTTACAGTGAAGGCTGGTCTTATTGAATTGTACTCACTTCCAGCGGGTACTGAAAGCTTTGTACGATGTGCGAACAGGTAAGGCCAGTGGCTTTCCCTCCGCAAACACCTGGCAGGTCACATACAGGTCGGAGCAGTTCTCCTGGTAAAGGCCAGAGAAACGCAGCATAGGGTCTTCCAGCAGGGCCTTGTAGCTCTTCTGCTCTCGCTTGCCCTCCAAACTCCCTCTGTGAAAGAGAAACAAACAGAGAAGCACGACTGACATCATGTTTATCACTTCATAATAAAACTATGGCTCCCTGGGTCCTTTAGGGTGGGAAGTTGGTTAGGGGCAACAAGACAAAGCCAATATGCTTCATAATTTGAGGACCTGTCTCCATAAGAGTGGCTTATCATGAAAGAATGTGGGAGGGTGTGAGCCTATTTCCATGCTGAGTGGCTTTAATAGGCGCCGATGTGCGTTCACATCTCTCTACATGACTGTTTATCAGAACCTGGAGATTCAGCCATCGCAAGTGCAATGAATTTTACCAGCGCCCCTAAAACACTCATACGGTCCACCAAACACTTGAGTTTTAGTGTTCAAAGTTGTAATGGGAAGTTTGATTCATTATACTGAACTGAATCTTTCAAATGAACCAATTATTTGATTTAATAATTTATTTTTGTTCTGGGCATAATATTTGTCAATAATATTACGAATAATATTTATTTGTATGGAATCTTATATATTCAAATGTAGCTAAGGGTTTTACGAAAAAGAGAACAAGCAAAAATAAAGAAACAATGAAAAAAAATGAAGCATTTGTCACAAATCTAAATGAATACATATGTTTTTAGTTTTAACACAAAAGAGAAAGAGGAAGAATGTTACAGTCTGTGCAGAAAAAAATGTTAGAAACTCCTCCGATGTTACAATATTTTATGTTCTAATGTTATGGTGTTTTATGGTATTTACAAAGTGTAGTTTTGTTTTACTTAAACAACTTCTAGAACTGCAGAGGAACATCTTAGTACAGTGGTTCTCAGTTGTACTCTTGGTCCTGGAGTGGCCTGGTACGTGGTCTCCTTCCTCTTACACACCTCAGGAAGGGCTTCTTAAATAGTATATTAGCTGATGTGTGTTGGGTGCAGACTAAACTCTAAAACAAGCAGGGCTGTGGTTGTCTGGAATAACTGAGAACCACTGTCCTAGAACATCCATAAAGACTGAGGTTTGTTGGGTGTAGTTCTTTTGTTTTTGATGCACTTTATAATAATAATGCTAAATCTCGAAAGTCAAAAGTGTGACCAACAGCAAAGCAGTTGAGAAGTTTATACATAAAAAAAAAATACACAGAAGAAAGGAACTACGAACATAAATGAGTAAGAAGTAGATTACTGTCCTCACAAATATGTGTGAGTACAAATAAAAGTATTAACAGAAAACTTCTTCTACAACCCCTGGCAAAAGTTATGGAATTACCACACTTAGATGATGTTCACACAGCTTGTTTACTTCATAAAAATAACAAATCAGAGATATAAGAGTTTAATAGCTGAGCATTCTGGCTTTGTGAAACAAAAATAAATTACATCATTTTAATTAATGGCCTATTTTTTCCATATCAAGTAGAGGTAAAAATAATGGAATCACTCAATGTGGGGGAAAACAATGAAGGAATCACCTCATAATTTGCATTTCTAAAACAAATACCAGCACTAAAAATGTCTAAAAAGTCTAAAAATGCAAACTGGTCTCCAGTTAAAAGTGCTTCCAGAGCTGTTGGACTGACTAACTAAAAGAAAGCATGGACCCAACAAGAGAGCTGTTAATTGAAACAATGGAAAGGATAAAAAAAAAACTCTGTTAAGAAGGAAATCCAATACTGAGTGTGTTAAAGTTCCTTTTCCCCTAGTCACCTGTGTCTAAAATCCGGTGCAAGTATACACAAAATGGAAAATTTTAAAAATGATCCATGACATTTTTCCTTTACATTCCATAACCTTTCTGCTTGATCTTGAAAAAAAAAACATTAATTGAAATAATACAGTTTAATTAGTTTGAGGTATGTTTCACAAAGCCAGAATGCTTAGCTATTAAACAAAGCTATTAAACAGTCTACCACGTGCAATATTATGGTGTGTTCTTATCGGGTGTAAAAACATTATAATTATGTGCAAAATCTTATGTGTGGTTATCTTACCATGTGCAGCATCATGTGACGTTTTCTAAATGGGCGCTGAATCACTTCATTATGTGCAATATCTTATGTGCAATAGTCTTACATGTGCAATATCACTTATGTCAATATTACTGTTTATTACTTAATATTACTACTGATCTCTACTAAGTGCAATAACATACTCCATACTAACATTTGTGTCGGTAGATTTCACTCAACTGTGTTACTAATGTATAGTATTCATATGCAGAATTTGTATATATAGCATAATGTATTTCATATTGAGTTTTTTCCTACAGATTTTATTTCGAATTATTTAGACTTCATATTTTATATTGTTCTGGTCTCTGTGTGTCTTTGCAGTCATTACATAAGCAATTTCCTCCAGGATTCGTAAAGTTTTCTGATTCTGATTCTGAAAAACTGGTTTGTGTCACATCTGTTTTGTACGGTACTATAAAAATATCTGGTTCACCTTAAGGACAGCTACATTAAGACTTGGTGAATTTTAGCAATAAACAGAGAAGCTAGACAGTTAAACTTCACTGACAGACAGAGAAACAGCTGTTAAACAGATTGCGAACTTCACTCAGCTAAGCTCTCAGCTATGCCACCAAAACAATGACTCAGTAGGAACACACTCACATTTTCAGCTGGACGTTTATGTCCAGGTCGCAGCTGTAAACATAGTTAAACTTGTCCGTGTCCATCTTCAGATACTTAAAAGTGGAAAAAATCGAATAAAAGCACTACAGAAATGTAATAAATAAAAAATAACTGTATACTGAAGCGTTAGGGCAGCAGCAGGCCTAGCACAGTCCGGCACTTTCACTTTATCAGCTAAACCTCTGTCCTACACTTTACAAAATCGCTGCCAGCGTCGGCCTGAATTATCATAAAGCCTCAGTGTTAAAAAAGCTGCAGCAATATTTAATCACAGAGATGACAAAGTGTTTTTCTGCTCATCTCTTTCTCCATGCTGCGTCTCTTTATTCACCCAGCAAAACAGAACACAGCCATCCAGACAGGCACGCACAATCGATAACAGATCCTCGAACACAGCCAAGCTTCGAGCATTCATCCTGCTTCACTGAGCCGATTACTCTGGCCTGAATGGAGTCCAGTCTGGGCTGTGGATGGAAAGTGAAGAAGGACAAAAGTGCTTCAATATAATTCATGCGTTTTTTTATTACTAATATTATCAATTACTTATCAATATTTTAGTCCAAAATACTACTGTAGCCAGCTTTAAAAAGCTGCACTATTCTCCTCAGCCTTCTTTTAAACGTTTGCACTTCTACTGCATTTTTCTTTTACTGATTTTCTATGTCTTATTTTATTTCTGTTATTTCTTCCATTATTTGATTCTATTTTGTTTTATTTTAAATTCTAATCCCACATTGAATGACCTTTTGTCTATGATAATGTGCTATATAAATGAACTTGAACTGTATGATTTTAGGTCATTTTTGCTACAATTGAGAATGTTTTCATTTGTATATATTTCTCTGTATAATTTAATTTTTATAGGAAGAAATTTGTGAGGTGATTACAGAGATTTCTTAGAGTGAATTGTCTCTACTGTTAAGAAAATTGCACAACATGAGAACTTTACATTGAGTCTCTTTTACAAACGTGCTCGTAAAACCTAAACTGTTGCAAATGTCATAATTCAGAGCAAAATGTAAGAACTGTAAGTTACTTAACTATAGTATTTATACCCAGCATTTGTGTAGATATGATGTGTATTTCATATTGAGGTTTTTCTACAGATTTTATTGGGTTTATTTAGACTTTATACTTTATATTGTACTTGTCTCTGTGGCTCTGTGTGTCTGTGCAGTCATAAGCAATTTCCTCCGGGATCAATAAAGTTTTTTGATTCTGATTTTAATTCTAAAATCTAAGTCCAAAATGTTTACCAGGCCCCTCATATAGATAATGACACTGTACCAAAGAACCAATTTCATAATATCACGCCTTACCAGTTGACTTCCAGCAGCCATCCACACAGCCGTGATGTCTGTTTATCTCTGTATTATTCACAATGCACCTGTGACATGATATTCATTGTTCATAAATCCACATCTTAAACAAGTAGTCTAACATAAACATTTAGGATAACATAGGTCGAGTGGTATTTTTTCAGAGCATCAACATGTTTGAGACATAAAAATAGCGAATAAATAAGCCAATTGTCATTTTTTATTTGTTTTCATATGCGGTGGGAACTTTTTTTTGTACTGTGGCCCATAAGATCCTTGTTATGCCACTGTACCTGACAGATTGTGCTGTAATCTGTCTCATTTTTACACAGTGGTAAAGAGTATAAGCACTTATGTAAATAAAAAATAGTCTGATATCTAAAGACAATGTTCCAGTTAGATACCTCTCAAAACCAAACTACTGCAGGAGCCTGAGAAGATTTTGATCCAAAGTGAGTGAGGAAGGCCTCTTTTTGACCTTCTCTTTGCAGTGAAGTATTGATATTTGACCAGTTCCAAGTATGAACAGGCGTTTATAACCTGTTTCACTTCAGAGATTATACTGACACTGTGATTTCACACACACTGGCAGCAGTGAGAGCTTCACTTATGTTCTGTGTACACATGCAATGAAAACACTAGGCTTAAAAAACCCTCAAAGCATCATGATCTTTCACTACTGCATGCAAAATGTTCTTTCTCCTTTTCTATTTGAGGGCAGAGGAAGGACCAAACCAATAAAACCAGCAAAGAAACTTACTGTTCCTTCATTTAATTCACATTTACGAACAGTCTGTGTTCAGCCTGATTAGTGCCCAGTTACAAGTGCGGAACTCTCGCTTCCCTGCTGTGGGTTGGCCTGTGGTTATATAACGCATGCCGGTGAGTCAGTCTCCACACCAGCGCAGCACCTCGCTCCATTACATGCTCCACTACATGCTGCACTCAGTGTTAAAGAGCTATTTAAGAGGACAAGGACAATTGCTCTTCCACACACTCCCAGCAGGGGCTCTGGCCTCTCTCCCTGACGCAAACACACATTCTTGAGGCTTGATGCCCGAAGAGGCAATTGGGTTCTTTGGATGGTCAAGATTTCCAGCTGCCCCAAAGCACCAATCCAAAGCAGAAAGTGAGCACCATAGTGGACATCAGGACTGGTCGAGTGGTTATGAACAATATTATCCAGTGACATCCAGGGAGGGTTTTTATGACCTGGGGAGTTGTATAGGTTAGGATAGGAATAAAAGACTCTATGACTTTCCTAACAGAAACTTATTGTTATACACTGGAAGTCAAAAAGATGTTTAGCAACTGTTTTCGATGTGTTTACTTCATCCATTCACTTAAGTGAGGAAAAACACAACACATGATGGATAAGACAATTCAGGCACAATTTAAAACCCAATGAGATCTTGTAAGGATACACTGGGAAATGTGAGAAATGCATGAGTTTTATACATGTAAGAAATGTCAATTCTCTATTGTGATTAATACTACCTTTATTAGAAAAATGCACTTTTCGACAAAGTTTGTAAGACATCAACCGTTCTCCTTTTCAAAATTATTTGTACAATATTTTTGAAAGAACATATCCAAATCCATCAACTAGATATGTCATGTTCATCCATCATCCTTCCCTGCAAAAAAAATGGTTTCTGCATTCCACTAATATTTATTTCTATTTTCCTGTTATTTGTCGCATACCAAGTGGTTTACTGGTTCTCTCAGACTGTGTCTGGAGCACCAATTAAACAAGATACGCTTGCACTAATGTAATAAATTCTTGATATAAAGAAGGTGGCAAATATATAATAATGTTTTAAATTAGACATCTAGGCAAAGTATTAATTAACCTCAACTAATGCCAGCACTAAATAAACTTGCTAATCACATTTTAATAGCTAATAAGGTAGTTTAATGTAGTGCTCTCACATTCTTTTTCTTTAGTTTTCTCTTTTTATACCAATGTTAAGTTAATTTGATGATTAACGTAATCAATGAGGGGAAACAAGTGTTCAGACACTTTTGTTTTTGCTTTTTGCATATAAGCAGCTCCATACCATGGTGCTCCCACCTTCGTACTTCACAGTGCTGTTTTTGTGATCATACATGCAACCATGCCAAGCTACAAACATGCTAAGCTAAGTTATTGCCACAAAGCTCTGCTTTTGTTTTGTCTGATCAAAGTATGTCGATAAAAAAGGCTGATTTATCTAAATGCTTCTAAAGTGTAAGTTTTGTGTGGGACATAGGAACAGAGTGTACTGGTGAGTTGAAATAAAACTTCCTGGAAGACAGGGCTCCTGTTACACTTAACAGAAAGCTGAAATAGCATTCCATAATAATAACATCACACTAACAGTCAAACATGGTGGTGGTGGTGTGATGGTGTGGGGGTGGTTTGCTGCTTCGGGGCCTGAGCAACTTGTCATAATCGATAGAACCATGAATTGTACTGTCTTCTGCTACTGAAGGAGAATGTTCGCTTATCAGTCTGTGATCTGAAGCTCAAGTATAATTGGGTAATGCACCACAACACCGAACTGAAGCATGAGAGTAAGTCCATCTTTGAATAGCTAAAAGTAAAGAAAATTAAGGATTGGTCAAGTCAAATGGAAGTCCTCGTGATGCTGTTGCAGAACCCTGAACAGGAAGTTCATGCTTGAAATCCATTTAATGTGGTTGAATGAATGCAAATAAAAGTGGGTCAGAGGTCTCCAAAAGCCATGTGAAAGACTTTTCTCCAGTTATGAGAAGTATTTGGTTGCATTTGTTGCTGCTAAAGGTTGCACACCAAGTTATTAAGATAAAAGGGCCATTATTTTTTCACATGGTTGATACTGGTGTTGCAGAACTTTTTCCACTCAGTAACTGAAATGATAAAACAAATTATTAAAAAATTTAAAGACAGTTTTTTTGTTTGTTTTCACAGATTTTCCTTGTTTCTTCTTCTATATGAGGATCTAAAACCATCTCATGTAACAAATGTGCAAAAACCAAGCAGGGGCAGCTGGTGGCCTAGTGGTTAGGAAGTTGACCCTGTGATCAGGAGGTTGTGGGTTTGATTCCCGAGACTGCTAGCGGCACCTCTGAGGTGTTCCTGGTTGCCTGCTGCCTCACTCGGGTGAGCGGGTTAAAAGCAGAGAAGAATTTTGTGCTGTGGTATGTTCATGTATGAAAATTTGACACTTTAAACTTTAAGATATAGACATTTTTGCAGTCTTGTTCTAGGTCCTCTTTGAGTAATTTTTGTCCCTTATATTGACTCATAATCACTTCTCAAAAAATGTTTTTTTTCTGTATCTTAGCTCCAAAACTTATAGGGTAGTCACATTAGAGAAATATATGGCTTTTATAGGAACGATTGGATTGTTCCTTCTATTGTGACTCTCTGTTTAAGCTCCTTTAGGTCTTTAGGCTTAGATTTATTCTGTGTATAGTGATCAGCTTCCTAACATGAAGGCGAAGGGAGTACGTGCTGCAGAGTCATGGGTCTGGAGCTCCTCAGAGGAACAGTGCAGGAGCTGAGGGGCAGCGGTGAGTCACTCTGTCCGGACTGCGGCGCGTGGCCCAGTCACTGAGTAGCAGCACCACAGGCCTGACACAGCAAGGAGCTTTCAACGCCTCTCAAACTACTGTGGGGGTGACAGGGGCATGAATGCTCCAAACAGAGAATTGTGGCACCCCTGGGGCCTCTTAAGAAAAGGCCGGTTTCTCCTATCGCAACTTTTTCCACCTTGATAGGGATAGGGATGAGAGATGAGCTAATGTGAGGGTGAGTATGTAATGTTTGGTTCTGGCTCAAAGAGCATTACCTTCCTAGAATTCTAGACACGCCTTCTCGTAACACACACACACAGTTACTGCAGCTCACACACTCTCCTCAAGATACAAACACACACACACAAACAGATCCGTCACACTCATCACCTAACTTAACTAGAAAGATCTTTAACAAGGAAAAAAAAACACTGTTCAAGGACATTACATCTTCCTTTCCCTGCCTGACAGACAAAAACATACACACACCTACCTATCAACCACACTCACCACCTAAAACACACAGTAAAACTAGAGACTCATTTTCAAAGAACACATTTGAGTATGTCTTTTTAATTTCTTTACTGTTAATTTTCAATTAATTAAGAAAAAATACATGCAAAAAGGAGCAGACAAAATGAACTGCAATTTATACCTTAATATTGTCCAGATAATATTAATATCATGCTATAATATCAAAAAAAAAAAAAACTGGAAAAATATGTTTTTAAAGGAACCACTGGGTTGTTCCTTTTATTGTGAGTCTCTGTTGAAGTTGAATTGTAATGTAAAGACACGTTTTGTACAGTGGAACAGTGATAAAGAAAGCCCACAGTCCATTGAAATAATATGAATGCGAATGAAAAACATTTAACCTGTTCAAGTTCAGGATTTCGGGGTTGAGCTGTTTGTGATTCTCTTTTTGGGTATATGTTAACTACAATACGGTAAAATGCATTTCATACATAAATAAGACAAAGTATACCTCCCACCCCAACTAGTAGGATGTTGTTGCCATTTACTCTGGCTGAACGGGTAAAAAAAAAACTTGTATCTGATGCCCATCATGTGCTGAATAAAAATAGCATTGCTATTTTCTTTACTGTTTTGTTCAATGACTGAAGCAGCTCTGATGCTAGTTTGGTTACATATACTGGTCTATAGATCCGTGGCTGTAGTTGTAGTGAGGACTGGTTGACACCACAGGCATTTCCAATGTATGATGTATTTGCATAAAGCATTCTGGGTACTGTAGTGTTAAAACATGCACAAAACATATAAAAACAATATAAAACTGAATTCTAAATTACTGTGCAGCAGAATACTGCATAATATGACAACTGGAGACACCACAGTCTAGTTTTAGAATGGAATGCCCTGTTATTTTTCTGTAAACTAGCAAAGAAAACATGTTGATTCACTAAAAACACTTTGAAATTGTAGGTGTCCCCAAACTTTGGCTGGGAAATGTATGTACACACACACACTCACACACCTGCAGCAGTGGTGCAATAAAAGTCTAATTCTTTCTTTATGGCCTTCCCTCTCCCAAACATCCACCAAAGCCTCAGCTGGACCAGCTCCATGTCAGGTCACAAAATAAAGACACGTCCATGACATCATCATTATGAGCTAAGTCCATGGAAGCAGATGAGGGTCAGTGCATCCAGGAGGCCTCCAGCCCTGAGCGAAGCCTGTGTGTTTGTGTGGATGAGGAACACCTAGTAACCACTGGGAACAGCAGCACCTGTCCGCCGATGCTGTTGATGTGGATTTGACCACCCTCAGCAGTAGCGCTCAGTGATACTGAATCATCAAGGTTTGACCCAGCAGGTGACAAGTATATTTGGTGTTAATGCATCAGTACTGTTGACGTAATGGCCTAGGATGTGTAAAAGGATGATCGTCAGCAGCCATCCCTTCTCCCTTCTTCTCTCCCTCCATCTCACCTCTCTCCTCATTCTCACCTCTCCCTTCCTCCCCTCGCTCTTAGTCATCTCGGGATGTGTCAGTATTTCTATCGTTTTTCGAGGTCATGCCCAGTGGAGCGGAGAATGGCAATCTCCGGAGAAACAGATCGAATGGTGCCAAACCACAGCCTTTTTCCTCTACATCCCCCCAAACCAAAACCCACATCAACCTGCCCCCCTTCAGTGCCGCGCCTTGAGCTGGGGGCAAAGCCCTCCCCATACGCTGAGCTTATAAAAGCCTGGGGGGTATAAATGGAGGCGCGAAAACTCAGAGAGGAACTCAGAGAACGAGTGATAGACGGAGAGAGAAGACATGGCAGGACAGCGGACTATGGTGATAGCCTTGATTGGCATCTCGCTCTGGGCCACTGGTTCAGCAGCACCAATGGAATGCCACTTCAACTCGCAAGGTGAGATAAACCTCTTTGGGCAGCATGCACAAAAAATAGCATCATACCTCAAAATGTGATATTATCCTCCAGAGCAGGGGTGTCAGACTCTCTTCCTGGAGGGCTGGAGTCCAATTTGGGGACTCCACTGCACTAACACTAACTGCTGAGCTGAATCAAGTGTTTGAACAGAGAAATCACCAAGGCCCTCCAGGACTGGAGTCAGACATCACTGCTCTGAAGAAACACTACATTGTTCCACCTTTCTGCTCCTGTACACACATTTGTGAGTGGAATTCCGGTGACTATTTCCTTGCTAACATTTTCGGCTCTTCTTATCACTGTCACTCCAACATAAATTCTACAGCAGCAAGCATAAAGTCAAGGGGAAGTGCAATGGATTCATTCCTGGAAGGCCAAGAAAATGTGACTGAGGGCAGCATCTGCAAATAACCAACCGTGTGGTTCTTTGAGCAACCCCATAGAACAATCATTTTAGCTCCCCTAAAACCCATTTTCATCAATCACACATGCAAGTTTTAAGAACATTTTAAATGTATAAAGAACCTTCACATAGTGTAAAGTTTCTCTACTAGTTTTAGGGTTGCTCTAAGAACCTATACATGATGATGAAGTTTAAACTTCAAAAAGGTTCTCCACACTCATTCACAAAAATGGTTAATTGGGAGCCATCATTGAAAATCACCAACTGAAATCTTACATCATATGGAACCATCTGTTGAAAGATTCTTTAGGGAACCAAAAATGGTTCTTCAATGGCATTGTGTGAAGAACCATTTCTGGCATTTTAAGAGTGCAGGTGTAAGTTTGGAAAAAATATCTGTACACAGTGCAGTCTCTGTGCATCTTCATATGCCCCCAAAACAAAGTTTTTGATGCTAATAGTAGTAGGGGACAGTGCCAGATTGGTTTGGTTGGACGATCTACACTCAAGGAAGATGCTACCAATTGTCTGCTACAGGAGGCTTTTTCAGAGTAGTATATAAAAATCCTGCTTCTCATTTGCTCTCTCTCTTTCTCTTTCTGTCCACAGCTCTGTGTGAGTACGAGGGGAGGCACTACTCTCTGGGAGAAACGTGGATGGAGGGCTGTCTGCAGTGCACCTGTCTGCACCCTATCGGGGTGGGATGCTGTGAAATGTCAGTGATCATTCTCTCTTCTAAGCGATACTTACACCTAACCCTGTGAACAGACAATTCCTATCTAAATAAGATCATGCTAACAGCTCCCTGCTATCTTTCATTCACTGTCTTGCTAACATTCAGAGGTCTGGAGTCAGTTGTCACATTATTTGTTTTTGTTATTTTGTTAAATAATAATGAAAAAAAATGGTATTGTGATGTTTAAGTTTCAAGGAACTTGTTAAAAAGATAAATAAAGTGCTATTATAATTTTATAATATTTATAGTAATGACTGTGAATTTTTTCATAACTTCATCCCTAATTCTCCACAGCAGTGGCTCCCAAACCTGGTCCTGGAGTATCTCCTGCCCAGCACATTTTTCTCTGTTTTCCCTCCTCCAAACACACCTGATCCAACTAGTTAATAGTCAGTTAATAATCAAACCCTTCCTGAGCTGAAGAGGATGTGTTGGTGTAGGAAAACACTAGAATGTGCAGGGAGCTGAACATCTTAGTATTTATTGTGAATTACATTCTTAAGGGATACATTTGAAGTTGATTATTTAAATAACATTTAGAAACAGAGTAACTGAAAGTTAAATTTAGTGTCGAGCTTTTTTTTATAATTATAGCCTCGCTTTCCACGCTACCATTTCTCTTCTTACAGTAAAGGGAAAACTTAAGGATGAAATGTATTAGTATTATGCAAGGCCAAGATATATGATACAAATGACCACTGTGCTCTACAGCCTCTCACTGAGGCAAGTTGCAAAATATCATTGTTTTAGAATCATCCTTCAGATGTACCTGGAACCAAATGATTTTCATTGTTTTGGATTAGAATGGTAGATTTATCTGGATTTTTTATTCCTCTATTAAACTTCCTGTTGACCCCACAATTGATCCTCACAGTCCTTATTTGGTTCTCTTCTATCCCCAGGGTTCATCGGCCTGTGGACTTTCCGCCTTGGTGTGAGGTGCGCGTTGAATCTCCAACCTGCAAGGTGACCCTGGTGTTGGCCTCTGACCCACGGCTGCCCTGCATTCCAGGAGAGGGGAACAGCGTGGACCCAAGTCACGGAGCCTTGAACATGAAACTAGCAGGTTAACAAGGCAACCAACAGCTGATCCGTCGCTCACAAAAAGCCTGTGCTCGAGCTGGCGTCTTGCTTCACCCATAGCGTCTGTAAGAATGCTACAGTAACAGTTATTTGCATTTAATAGGAGTAGTCATGTGTGTCTGTTTCCCAGGGCTCACTGTTTGAAAACGGTACTGCTTTTATATAAATCCTGACTATGTAATGGATGGAAGGTTCTATGGAAGGTTCTCTCCAACAGGAATTAGAAACACTACAGAGAAAGAAAAAAAACAAAACTATCTTTCACACGATGTAACTGAAAAAAGCAAAATCAAAAAGCTTATGGACACTGTTAACTAATTATTAATGTTATTTCGCCCAGGTTCATTTTCATCTCATCAGCAATTCGAATGTTTTTTATTTTTTTTTTAAATCTTGGTTATATCTAAACAGGAACGGCAGTTTTGTCATTCATACTACACAGTTGAGCTCCACTCTCCTCTAACTAGTTAAAACGAAATCAAAAAATGGTTAACTATCTTTTTATGACACTGAATAATAATAATATATATGTGCATTTCCCAAACTAAAACAACAGTTACACAAAGCAATGCAGCATTTACTGAAGAAAAAACTCCTCGCCCAGCTCAAGTTAGTTAAACTGGTAGACTGACTTAACTGGCTGACCATCAAAGGGTATATTTTCATTTGGGTTTGATGGTTTAGCTGTTCTATCAGCTTAACCAGCTTAAAGGGTACGCCTTTGCCTGTTTCAGCCGATCCACCTCCCTGACCATCTTAAACCAGAATGAATGTAACTAAAGACCATCAAAGGCCAGCTTAGACCATTTGAAACCACCTATCAACAAAATCTGACGTGAGCTGGGTTTTTCAGCTTCCTGAACTTTATAAGAACGTTTTCATCCTGGAACAATTGAATGTGTTTTCAGTTACATTTTGCAAAGGAATCTCGTTTGTTTTCACGCACTGTTAACCGTTTCTAATCCCTGCTCTGCAGGGCATATATCCATCAAGTAAAAGAAAGACTCCAGCAGTAGCTCACATGACCACATAGTTGCATATAATATGAAGTTAATAAAACTAATCTTAAATCAGCATTCACAGCCCGTACACTCAACTTAAAGAATATGCTCTGGATTTGTAGTGATACTTCCTCATCCTTTATCACATTTTCCCTAACAACTTTTATTCACATTTATCAACATAAACAGCATGGCTGTAGTTTTCCTATATCACCTAATTGTACTATTGTAAATAAGCAGCTTAGCACTTGTCATGTGTATTTGATTATTGTGTACCTTACCACATTTATCTGAATAAAAATGGGTTAAAACAACACTTTTATCTTGCAAGCAAAAGTAACATATGCTCCTCAACGATTCCATCATTTTTATTTGCCAAGAATTCAAACACTTTCAATATAGTATCTCTGTACACTGCTGGCTGTTATCACACACAGACAAAATATACACTGAAAAACATACAAGTTTCCTTAAAAATAGAGTAGCTTGCCAGGCAAGAGTTCATGTACAATGATATAGATTAGCACATATGGCTGAAAAATACAATAAATATGGAAAAATGTGGGGCTGGTCATGTCTGAAGTGTTAAAGTCTTTAACACAGGCTGACAAAACACATATATATATTAATTGCACTGCAAAAGATAAAAACAAAAGAACCAGAAACAAGAAGATGCTGGCTTTCAATCTGGAATATGAGATGAATGTCCACTCTCTCTCTCACACACACACACGCACACGTGCGCACACACGTGCACACACACGGTTCAATGAAAACACTCACTGCTCAGATATTAATGCTGTTGGTCCCTGTAAATTGTGAAACATATGAAGCTAGTGCAGGATTAGTGGGCAGCACTTTGATTGGCAGGTCCCAACTGAAGGTGTCTACATCCACCTGCTCTGCCCCAGTCCATACTGTGACTTCTGATTGGTTCTGCCGAACAGTCGGCAGCTCCACTGGTTCTCTTGCGGTGACAAATTCAAAATGAAGACGCCATCTTAAGGTCACTAAACAGAAGAAAACAGGTAAAGATTCTTTATGTTTTAGTCATGCAGGTATCCTAAGCAGATTCAATATTCTTTATTCCTAATGTGTAACAAGTATGATAGAATGCTTACTCCTCTCTCACTCCTGAAGTTTCACTTCTAAACATAAATTCTAAACAATAATAAATACAACAAAACCGTGCAGAATAATAAAGTAAAATGACCAGTGGCCAGAGCAGTACAGTACATTGAAAGTGCTTGATACTATGCATCCAGGTTCCAAGTAAAATACATAAGTCCAGTAATTGAGCAATTAACTGCCCATGGGTAAAAATTGTTCTTGTCCTGGTATGTATGTAGCAGCACCAGTAACAGCCCAGGGCTCTTGTGGACTTGAATGGCAGAGCTGGCCTTTTTCCTGACACCTGGTCTGAATACTTGTGTAGTGGTACTGCTATAGCACACAGTGACACCACCTGTTAGAACACTCCCTGGGGAGTGTTCATGTTGTGAGTCTGCAGTAGGTTGTCAGAGATCTGTAAACGTAGTCCCATGGGTCCCTCTACGGTTTCTGAAGTAAAAGATCCTTAGTCTTGCTGATGTTCATGTCTGTAATCCGTCTTGTTGTCATTACTTATCAAGCCAATTACTGTGGTGTTGTCTGCAAACTTGCTGATGCTGTTGTGTATAGCTGTACAATCATGTAAACAGAGAGTACAGCCTTGTAGCACTCTGGTGTTGAAGACCTGTGGATGAGGTGTTGTTTCCAATCTTTCCCACTTGAGGCCTGCCCATCAGAAAGTCTGAAATCTAACTGCAGATGGGGGGGTCCCAGGCCTAGATCCCTCAACTTCAGGACCAGTTTGGAGGAATGCTCAAGGCCGGCTGCCTTCCCTGCTTTTACCCTCCTGAAGGTACTATGGACTTTGGATTCAGACAGATGCAGTATGTAGTCCTTTGAATGGTTGGCCAATTTATGGCTGACTCAGAGTTTTCCCTCCCAAAGAGAGTATACAAAAATTTTAGCCTGCCTGGTAGGGAGCGGTAGGTGTTGATTCCTCCTGAACTCCCCTTTTAGTGATGGTCCTCAGTCCTTGCCACATGTGTCTGGTCAATGAGCCCTCGTACTGTAATTCCACTTTGTTTTTGCAATCCATTTTTGCAGTTTTTATGGCCTTTTTATGGCACTCCTCTATTTCCCATAGTTTACTAGAAATGTCTGGGTTCATTCATGGTTTGCTAATTGGAAACGTACAGTCTTAGTGGGAATGCATTCCATCTCCCAGAATGTTAAAGTATATAATGATGTGATCCGCATACACATCCAGGTCTGTAGTCTTTATCACACTCCAGCCCACTCTACAGCTGTGTTAGGCAGTTGTCTGTCCAGCGTTGCATGGTTCTCACTGTTGTGAGGGTAGTTTTCAACTTCTGTTTGTAAACAGCAAGCATGACCATGGAGTTGTTGTTGTCTGAACTGCTGAAATTTGGTTGCGTTAGTCCATGGTAGGCATGCTGTATCGTTGTGTAGCACTGGACTCTTTCCATTCCTTGTTGGCCAGGAGATATGTTGTTAATATTTTGGCATTACTTTTTTAAAGTTAGAGTGGTTGAAGTCACTCACAGTGATGGGTACTGCCTCGGGGTAAGGGAGACTTTCAATGGTAACAAAGGCTATTCAATATGGTCTGTTTTTGCCACCATTAGTGTTTAAACAGAACAAGGGTTAAAAGTTGAAGGAGCCTCTCAAGGCAATCTATAAATGGGTAACAACATGTGTCCTTCACTTTTAGACCTTTTGACCTCTTGAAGGGGGCTAAAAAACTCCAGAGAACTCTTAGGGGATGCCCTTCTAGGACCCCCCCAGACTTAAAGTAAAACATTTACACTTTAATGGGCATGACCATTGTACCATTCGGGATCTAGCATCCAAGTAAACAGAAGACTGTGAGAGATGTGGGATCTTTGCACTCAAAGGTAATTAATTACCCACGAGGTGTACACACGCACAAGGCATGATATAGAAAAAATGAGAACATGACTAGTTAGGACAGGAGGAATATTAACTAAGTGATACCTGACCTCTATCTATAGAAAAACACTTGGGAAGCTGGAGACGTTAGAAGAGAGGTGGAGATTTGAATATTCAATGATTGACGGACAACCAATGAAAAGATGTGATCTGAAAAGGGGTGTACTTCTCTTAAAGGTCTATTTAACTTGTGTGTAAAATCTTCTGAAGAGAGCATCTGATCACTGCTCCCAAGGACTGTGAAGTTGCCTTATTAACCAGCGTTGCCTCAACTTTCTGACTGTGGTTGATTTTTTAGACTTAGAAAAAGTTTCAGACTTAGGTTCCAAAAACAAGAAACTGTGCAGAGCTCGTAGAGACACATCTCTGCTTCCCAGGTGCTTAATTTAAGTGGCTGACATATTGTACAGAGTTAAGGCTTTATTAAGTACACCAACCTTACTTGCACTCACTGGCAATTTTATCAGAAAACAAAGAGATGTACTTTACAGTTACTGACAGTGGCACATCAGACCCACCATAGAACCAAATGATCTGATGACCAGATATTTTGGTAGTGGACCATTTTTAGCATAAATTACCATGCTGACACCAACATGGTAATGGCATAGTAGTGTGCTGGTAGGCATATCTGCTAAAATAGCCAATCATTCTGAATAAAAGGTAAGTGTATCCAAGACCTAGGCAACTCAATGTTAGACAACCTGTAATGATATGACCAGTTTAGGACCATATTTACTGTATTTTGTGTGATTCTAAGAGTTGATATGTATAGCCACTGGACAAACATGTACATGCTTCACATGAAGCGAGAACTACTTCAGCCATTTGGTCAAGACACACTTACATAAACTGGGTCAACAATCTTGTAATCCCAGAGCTCAATTTCTGTACGAAAGATGATTATATGAAACAAAGCTTTTTAAAAGGTCAGATAATTGAAAGAGAGGATAGTCTGAAGATGGACTGACCAATGTCGGTGCTGAAGCCGGGTGTCACGTTGAGGGGAATGGGTAGAGAGAAATGGCTGGAGGCTGTGTGGAGGCAGGACTCCAGGTGCCGCCCATGACCTGTCACGCTCACTGCCTGACCCTGCCGACGCTGGTACTGCTCTTGAACCTCCTCCTCACTTTGCAGACTCACTGAGTACTGACGTCATAAACACAAATCATAAGTATGAGTACACAGACAGATATAAGTATAAAAACAAAGAACCAACTCCTACCTGTATCATACATTGCAGTTATCTTCACATTAAGATAAATGACTCAGTGTACAGGTATAGATGCGTGTGATTTTAGTTGAAATGATTTCTGAAAGCCAATAAAGATTTCGCATAGTTGTCCTCATGTGCTTGTGACTTTAGCAATATCAAACCCCAAAAGTTACCATTTCCTCTGTCCACCGCAATGAGAATGACTACCTGCTTATTTTCCTCTGCCTAAAGAAACATAGCGACTCAGAATTGTTTACAGTGGTGGTAAAAGAAACCAGTATTTATTGCCTCTAAAAGCTACCTCACAGAAGGTTATTACATGAAATGGTCATCAATACACTGCGTGATGCCTGAGATGTTTTGATAAAAGGGTTTGGCCTAAAATGATCCCAAAATGTTTTTTTCTATATTTACCACTAATTCATACTGTCAACATTACAACTCAGAAGACATGTGGGTTCACTGGTCATTTTGAATATTAAATAAAATGACCCCTGTTTTGTATCACCACTGCTGTAAATCTTGGTAAGTTTCTCTACAAAGAACCACCAAACCATTCTGTATACCTATTAATACAAGCTTCTCCTGAGTAAAAGGAACTGAGTAATTTCCCCCATAAGTGAATTACTAAAAATATGTTGCTTTGAACAGAAGCACTTTGAACTCTCTGGGGTACTATATATGTATCAAAAAGAAAAGAGAACAAAGGTTTTTGTGAAGTTCGTACCTGTAAACATGGGATGTCCCCTTCTGAGAAGTTAAATGTTCCAATGATATCCTCTCCTAGTCTGTATACAGTCTTAAAGATACAGAATTTGGCTACTTTCCCTCTCATGTTTGTAATATTGAACAGATCTGTGGAAAAGCAAAGGAAACTGGATTATTCTTCCAGACAAAATAAATAAAGAATCTCTTACATGACAAAGTGATAATAACCATGGAAAGCTACATGTGAAAAATACTCATAATATGAAGAGAAACAGAACAAAAAATTGACTAACAGCAACAGCTAAAGCAACAGCCATTAATGTGCATGCAACAATGGAACACAAACACACACGCATACACACACACACACACACTCACGTGGACACCGGCGTGACGTGGTAATCATCAGCATGTCCAGTGCTCGTTCGAGTGCTCTTGTGTCTCTCCTCCCTCCTTCCTCTTCCTCCAGAAAAGGGTTTGAAGGGGCCACTTCCTCATCTTGTGGAAAGGGTGGCTCTGCCATCCCTAAAGCACACACAGACACACACTTCATTTAGGATTAATCATTGCTAGAAAGCCACCTTTGTAAGAAAACCAAAGGTACATAAGTCGATGACTAAAAATGTTCCCCTATAAATTAAGACAATCCTGTAACAGCTGTGGTGCTCTAACCTTTGATGTAGTAACAAAACAAGCAATATTACACATTTCATGTTTTGTATTGCAAAATAACTTTAAAGCTAAACACATGCTTTCTAGAATGGAACCAGATGATTATGTATTCAATTACATTCAGAACAGGAGTCCACATTGTTGCTGCCAGAACAAAACATTGTCTCTCTTTTGTTATCATACTTTCTTTCTTTTTTTTTTTTACATAATTCGGAAATACCAACTGATCTTTACGTTCCATGAAACTTTCTTAATTAATGGACCAGCAGAAATCTTTTACATTAACTCTCAATTTAAGTTAAGAATTTTTTTTTCCTCTTGTGAAGTTAGTGTTTTAGAGATGTAAGTTTTAGTTCTGACAGCGACTATATGCTCAAAGGCACTGATGACCCTACTGTAGGCTAGTGATGAGCCTGTAAAAACTGTGCATTAAACCTACCCTGCAGCACAAGCACTCTGAAGGGAACACGCAGCAGTTTGATAGGAGAGTTCACTCTCTGGCAGCCTATTGTCAGCTTGTAGACGTATTTCACTGCTTGTCCACGAAAACTAGGAGGGCCGTCCGTGGGGACAAGCTCACTGTAAGAGTCTTTACAAGGGCATAAATGTTGGTGCAAAAGAATAGGAGAAAGGAAGAATGAGCAGTGGGTGAACATCAGTGAACATTCTGCATTAGTTAGAGTAATTCATGACTTCATATAAACACTAGTCAAAAGGCTGTCAAAACATTTTATTCAGAATAATAAAAATTAGATGACATATCTGATTAAAAATAAATAGACCAAAATATAAAACAAGTTGACAAGTTCTAGAACCAGATTAAAACAGAAGCCTACAGGATTTGCTTTCTCCAGGGTCCAGCCGGAGGTCACAAAACAGGATCTTTGGTGGAGTGTCCAGCACGCACTGCCCTCGCTCACCTAGTCAAGAGGAGAGTGGAAAAAAACATGAGGGTTAAAAGAGTTAAAACAACTAAAGCATTGAAAAGCACACTGCAACACATCCAAACCCCACTGGGTCACACGCTGCATATTAGGCCTTCAATAATGAAAAAAACAGAGCTTATTCATGAATAGAGCCCTTAATATATCTACAATTGCAAGCAGCTCTTCTATGAATTACAAGGCTAATCATTTTTCAGTCCCAACCGGAAAATGGAAGTTGGCGATTAGTCCATTCTAAGCCTTATCACATGCATATACAAAGCTCACACTAACTGGACTTTTAAACTGATCTAAAATCAGTATAAGCATTAAGGTCAGAGTTAAAGAAAGGGCAAGCTATTTTGGTTTCAGAGAGAAATTATGAAGCATAAAATGGTACTGTTTCCAGTCAATAATTATCACTGAAGTGGCATCTTACTGAGACAGATTCAGGGATTTTATGTCAGTTTAGAGAGAATAAAAAGTATTGGCTGAAAAAAAGGAATAGTAGCAAATACAGGTTCTGTTTAGTATCCAAAGGAAAGATGAATTATTGGAACAGAATCCAGTGAAGAATTGCTACAAACGGTAAAACCCTACCCACTCTGAAAACTCCCACTATAAATACTGTTGGAAGCTAATATTTCCACCAGCTGTATGGCTGCATCTTGAACATCACTGACTCTCAGATGGAAAATGCTGCTCTTAGTGTGTGCGTCTTCATAAAGCTTCATACTTTGTGTTTTTGTGCAATGTTGCAATCAGTTTTGATTAAAGGAATCAGTGACCAAGAGCAGTAGTTTTCAGGTGGTATCTGCTCCAGCATTCCTGTATTTGGAAACCCTTTAACCCTTTGATGCACAAGTTTTGATTCAGTGTTTTGGGGAATTTTGATACATAAATGTATCACATTCTAGATGGAATTCTGCAAGTTTTTTTTTTTTTATAAAAAATTACACCACAGAATAATATAGAAGTAAAAAAGTGTGACATCAATAATGTGAGGCACTTGCCCTATGAATGCTGCTACTGCACCTGTACCAAAATTCTGTAGTATAATTATGCAAAACTCATTGTACTTCATGGTGTGTTACCTCATATTTTAAATCAAGTTCTTTATTTCACATCATAACTGAATTTTTATTATGAATTTAAAATGGAAGCCCAGCCATTAAAAGGGCAAAAAATGTATTAATATTGCAACTTTGACTATTATAAAGGACAATAAATATGCTAGTATGTGTTCATTTAGACCTGTGAGCTTTAGGTTTTTCAATTCAATTCAATTCAATTTTATTTATATAGCGCTTTTTACAACCAAGTTGTCACAAAGCAGCTTTACAG
>JBBPCZ010000012.1:2536143-2554193 GCA_037974445.1 Brycinus macrolepidotus
CCTCCTCGGGTCGACCCGGAGAGAAAGGAACGAGAGTCTTTAAGGGGATAAATAACAAGAGAAGGCCTTCATGAACATGAATATTGATAGATAGGAGAGCCCATAAAAAAAGCCACAACACTGGCCATCATTAGTTAGGCTGTAAAGAAATTGGAATCAAAGTAGGCCAAAAAATCCTAATAAATATCTGTATTCTTGTTGGTTGTGTGCAAAAAGTAATATATGACCTTTCACCATGCAGCATGGAACACCATGAACCTCGTTATGCTATACAAATCCAATAAACTGGTCTGTAATCAATATGTTGTTACACATAAACTATTTCTGACCAAAACCGTATATTTAAAGTGGAAATGGCTGCAAGATCAGTGCAGGTTTCACCTCTGCTTGGGATGAGTACGGTGTCGCTCTCAGCCTGCACGTCCTGCTTAGTGCCTTGACTGGGCAGAGCCACACGACTCTCACTAGCGTGGAACTGGCAGTGGATCTGAGCACTGGCCCATGCAAGCATCTCACTGAGAATAAGAGGGAAGAATAAGAAGCAGTTAGGACATGTTCTGCATGCACACAGAGCACCAGAAGATATGTTTACAAATGATAAATGGTAAAGATAATCACACTGCGCGGTACTGACTAAACTGAGAGCTGATTAAATTTTAGCTTTTACTTTTTATATGTTAATAAATATGAACACTATAGTACTTTAGGGCAGTGTTTCCCAACCTGTCCTGCATATTTTAATGCTTTTCGTATTCTTGTACACTTGCTGCAACCCACAAAAGACTTGTTAATTAGCTGATTAGTTGAATGGTGTATTCTGAGCATTGACAACTCAGTGTGTGATGAGCACGGAAGACTCCAGAAATAGGTTTGGGGAAACACTGCTGTAGGACAAGGTTCTATCCCTGATATAGCAACAGTGAAGAGAGGACACACTGTTCGTCTCCTTGTTTCAGCTCATTAACGACATAAAGCATAAAACTACATCTTGTCACTAAACAGGTAAATATAGTGTAAAGAGAAGGTTTTATGTACACACCTGCTTGCACTGGTAGAGAGGTGGGACATCGGATTGGTGAAGGTGATGAGACACTCTAAAACCTCTCCAGCCAGAAACACAGGCCCCCGGGCCATGGAGGCCACCACCTCAATCATCTTCGGAGAAAAAGAGGCAGGAGGACAGAGAAACAGTTATGAATACTGGCCCTTAAGTTGAGATGATGAAGGAATGTATTAGCAGTTAGAGCACCGGTATGTGGTCACTGAGCCTAAATTAAAGCTTTGTGAACTTCTCCTGAGTTAACACACACTAATGTGTAAGTAATGAAGATGCCTTCGAGGTTTCTTGTACATGAGAGCAGCATAAATGTGTTTTTAGCAACCAACTCTCTCAGACAACCAAGTTAGAGAAGTTAGCCAGCCCTGCTGGTAATGAGTGCCAGACAACGTGTAAAATACCTTGCTCTCGGTAAAAATAGAAGTTCTCCAGCTGTTGAGTTCAAAATTTGAGTTTAAATGTTTAAAATCAAGAAGAAAAACTGGACCAGAGGAGCCACTGCAGAACCTCAAAAACAAAACAAGCCAATGGAGAATTTAATGATGTCCGAGCATGACCCTTCCCTGGGCCTCCGAACTCTATGAGTCGACTTTCGTTTGGACACAAACGTATCTCTGCACGCCCAACTGGGTCACCCATCTGCAACCGATTTATCTACCCTACCATTTCATCCTCACACGTTTTCCCGATATAATAACACACTACAGATATATGTATTTTAAAAACAACACGAACTCCGTGGCATGTTATGGCTGGCCAACACGGATGGCTCCGTGGCACGTGTGACGCAGAAGACGGTCGAAACCAAACGAAACGGGGGGGCCTTTATTTAATAAAAATGATAATGATCATCATCTGGAGTTGTTCTTGAGCAGCCGTAATGTCACTAAGAGTTTAAAAAAACTAAATGGTCGTGTAAGATCTCTGAATGTTAAAAAGTGGAGGTGTAGTTGTGGACTCTTCCACCTGTAAGAGTGCTCGTGTTGGTTTGGCCCGTGTTTGACTCCACAGTGGGAGTCCATGGTGTGTTTTTGTGTAGAGTGATTCATTATGCAGGAAAAAGACAGGAGGGTCGTTCCGGCTGTCCCGGGGGAAAATGCTCATGTTTTCAGCATAGACACCGGAACTCTGCCGTGACAAAAAAACTGCACCGTGCTGCAAATCCGCTGCATAATCCAGAGGCCTGCGTGGATGCCGGATCCTGTCTGCACGGCTGATGCACTGATGTGGAACTCTGCAGAAAAATAACATCTCAACAGGGACTATTTACCACCTACAGACGTGGAAGATGTAATGGTGACTAGGCCTCTTTTGCCCTGCTTTGAGACTTCATTTTAACCGGGAGAACACCTCTGGACCAGTGGGACTGGTAGTGTAGGTGCTGGGGGACTGTCTGTACTGGCCTGTGCTGTGGTTACTGCACCCCGTGTGCATCTCTGTCTGTAAGAGACTTTATCTTTCTGGGTGCACAAATGTCAAACTCCTGAATTCATTTTAAGATCAACTTTGATCTGAATCCAGAATCGTGGCTAGATCTCTAGTTAGTGTGTAGCTAGTCTTGCATAACCAGTCTTTAACATAGACTCCACACCCATATGTATACATGCAAATCAGTACAGTATAGGCAGTACTAGACAGTCCTGTGTGGCAACGCGTTTATCACACCCGGACTAGGCATTCTGGTGTAATGGTGCAATAAAAGCAGGATGAGATAGCACATTAGGACTGCCTGCAGGCTGGCCCACTCTTTATGTCCAGGTTTTTCAGAGATTGACAGCTATTTTCTAGTATTTGAGAGTCACTGGATCTTCACAGGCCAGGTTTAGGTCTGTTTATTGGGGGCATTAGAGGGGCAGTCCAGGGCACATGTGCTCCTGTTGTTCACACACAGCAGTCCAGGCAAAACCACATCATGGATCTGAACGACAGCACCTCGCTGGCCGAGCTTATGGCCGGATACCAGTCCACTGAAACCGGGCACGGTGTGCCAAGGGATGGCTGGAGGATTTGCCTGGCACACGAGTTTAAGGAGAAAAGAAAACCTCTCCAGGGAAAAGACATATCGATCTCCTACATTGCGAAACATATCGGCTTCGGAATCAGGTAATGACCCTAACACCTTTTTCATAGAATAAAACAGGATCTCAATTCTTTGGCTCCAGTGAAAACAAGTTTGACACATGATGCCCATGGCATGACACTCTTTACAATAGTCCCTTGTTTTTTCATGGATCTGTCCCAATAGGATGTGTGTGTGTGTGTGTGTGTGTGTGTGTGTGTGTGTGTGTGTAACCACAGGTAAACTGAATGAAGTCTTCTGCTTGGGAAAAGTGTAATTTCTTTGGTCGTTTCTTTTTTTCCTCATAATAACTAACAAATTAGTGATAAAGTGTCATCACTCTGAACCATGTTCAGAACAAGGAAGTATTATGTGTCTGAGTGTGTGTGTGTGTGTGTGTGTGTGTGTTCACTGAGGAACTTGCTGGGATCAGGTGTCGGAGGTTCCCTGCTTAAAAAGTGTGTGGATTCTTTCTGGGTCACATTCAGTGAAATAGTCAATGAACAAGACCTTTTATACCCTGATCTTGCCTGTCTGAAGTGAACACGTGGGAGATGGCAGTTGTGTTTGTATTATTCATCAGAGGTTAACCACTGGATGTAATGCTGTTTGACACGTTGGGTTGGTATAGACTAATTGCAGTGCAGTGGCCCTCCCATCCCACCACAAACACTGCTATTCTGACACCTCAATAAATTCACTCCTTGCAGGTTATTTAGATGGAACCGACATGCAGTGATTAATACTTTGTTCTTGATTAAAGGGACGAAGTTTTGCAGAGAAATCCGATTGTCCACTTTCCACCTTGGAAATTTGTACCACGTTACTGAAAACCCATCCATACAGCTTGATGAAATACCATAATCAACTGACTTCCCACAGCCAATGATGGCTTTTTTGGTTTATGAAAAAAATATATATCGTAAATCTGGGGGCATTTCACTACATGTAGTAATAAAACATAAATAACTTGTCATTTGCTAATAGCAAATAAAAGAATGTGGAGGCCATACATTATTTTAATGCTTTTTTCATTTAAAGTAAAGGAGGGCTTAGTCCTGCTATCCCATTCATACCAGTGATCACTGTCCACACCCTCAGCTAATTTGGATAACATACCTTAATAGTCCGTAGTTCATAACCAGGCTGCTCAAGGACAACTCCAGATGATGATCATTATCATAAGTGCTTATTTGATCAATATTTGTACTTGTGATTATGATAATGATCAGTATTTGTAAAATGAGATAGTACATAACCTTTACGTTGCATAACATCCGTGCAAAAAATATTGCTATGGATACTTACAGGTGAATTCTTAGTTCAGATGAGCAGTTGGTTACATTTGCTTAAATTTTCAGTTTATTTTTGCAGTGCACTTTGTGTAAATGGCTGTGATATGGAAGGTTCTGTGAACAACCAGCAGTTTATCAGAATAGTCATTAAGAGTTTGGCCACTCCAGAGAAAGTTTGTAAATGAATATCTGGTTCAAGGTCCGTATACCTTGAACCTTGCAACAATGACCGACAATGACTGTCTTCCCAGTGAATTACATAAATGTCCAGACATGGTCCTAAACCACCAGAGAATGAGAATAAATTGTTTTCCACAATTCACTGTGGAATTTATGACATCTGGACTGGAGCATAATGCAGCACCAGAAGGGCAATGATTGTGTTTCAGAATCGATGCTCTAGTCATTAATATACACAAATTGCCTTTGGGACATATTTGCTTTTCCTCAGTACACTATTAAGCCCATACCTGTGCTATAGGTTTTATGCAATGTTTGGGTGTGTTTTGTGGGCCCTAAGGCAGTTACAGTTAATAATTGATCCACAGTGATCTTGAATAAAACTTTGGGTCGTTGTTAATGATTGAACTATCCTCACAGAGACCAGTCGATTCACAGCTGAAAGAAAAACTGTCAGGTTTAAAGTTTAACTTGGAATCTATGTTTGAGCATCAGTGTCCTTGTCTGCTTTTTTAAACGGTTCACCTACATGGCATTCAAAGGTATTTTGGACAAAGCTGAGGATAGACACCCTCCTGTTGTACAGATTTTGTTCTTCTTTTGGTCACTGGTACTGTGCCATTCTTGCACGTATCTGATCTGACACCAATAAGAGGATCTCCTTTTAGTGGGTTCTGTCTAAATGACTGGTGTTTGAGGACCATATGTCATAACAACTTGTATCTGAGAAAGGGTAACTTATAGTAGAAGGAAAAATGTTTAACTTGAATATAAAACCATGTAACAGGATTTCATTTCTGTGGATCTATTTGTCATTAAATCTTCGCAATTTTTAAATATTGTTAAAGTAAGTAGCTGTACATGGTTAAAGAGCCCATTCACTCTGGCAAACACAAAAACAAAACTGTCAGTCAAGAGCTCTCACTGTGGAATTGGGGAAGGAGAAGGGGGCATTGATGTATAAAAAAGGGCCAACCCTAGCCAGGCCTAGACAATTCACAGCTTTATCCCTCCAGTCCCATAATGCAGTCTGTCTTTTGTTAATCAAAGGCTTCTATTTCCAGCAGCTTTTGTGCTGAGTGCTACAGTCCAGCAAACAGCCAGGCATGCATTCATAAGAGAGAGAGAGTAAGAGAGTTACAGAGAGAAATAGAGCGAGTGTGGGAGATGTTGAGAGGCTATAAAAGGACACATTGGAGAATAATATGGAGCTGAATCTTGAGATGCCTATTAGAGATATGAGGGAGAAGATATTTATGTTTTTTGCACCTTCTTGAAAGTTTGTGAAGAGAAACAAAGGAAATGGTTGAAAGGGCTGTCATGGAACCGAGGCATGTTTCTACAGCACATCCACACAATAGCTAGAAACAAAACATTGCTACATAAAGGTTAAAAAGGGCTATAGACAGAGTAGAATAAGTTGTGACACGGTGCCTGCTATGGAAAATGTGTAGTCGGGCTGTAAGTTCAAAAGAATTAGCTAAGATTAGAAGATGACCATGTAAGAACGAATTATGATGAATTATGAATCATGTTTTGGTACACAAACCCACATAAATGTAATGGAAAATGAAATAGAAGGAAAATTTAGAATATTGGCGCTTTAAAAACACAGTGGTGAATCCGTATCTTTAATGGTTAAAGATTGACCAAAATAATTTTAGTACCTTGATTTATCAAAACCCCTGGAGCTGGTCAGCTGATCAAAAAACACTGTGATTAGTTAGAAACTCATCTGCATATTGCAGCCTTTTACGATATCAGTATTGCGATCATGATTAACAGATAATACGTTGGGGCTAGACAGTGTTTTTTTTTTTATTTAAACTATCCATTACTCCAATCCTGTTTCCTTCATAAAGTGTCCTTTATGACTCTTAGTACACTCTGAGAACATGTTTGCATCTGTGTGATAGAGACCACGAAATATTACATTATTTCCTCAAAACTGTACCCTCTTTACTTGTTTGTGTCTGCAGGTATTGGAAATGGTGGCACACAAAAACACGAGTGGAAAAGAAAGTTCCCTTCATTGACATCTTTCGGGCATTGCCTCTACGGCAAATTTATGGTAAGTCTTCTGCAAAGGTTGAGAAGAGAACACAAAACCTGTGTGGACAGATCATTATCATGTGCTCACAAGCTTGCACATCTTTTTTATGTGTAGGGGCCCCTCTTGGTGGTATTGGGGGAGGTACCATTACACGTGGATGGAAGGGAGAGTTTTGTAGGTGGCAGCTCAACCCAGGAATGTACCACTACAAAACGGTCATTGCTGACCAGGTAAGGCTCATAAACAGATATCAGTTGAATGATAAATTAAACAAATTAAGAATTAAACTGCAAGAGCACTGAATTAATGCATACTTCAAGAATGTCAAACTTATATTCTTAAAGCAAAAGTTCTGTATTTTGCTTTTCAAAGCCACCAGTTAAGGAATTAGTCTGGTGAATTCTCTGAACATTGAATTATTCATGTTATAAATACTGCAGGAGCTCTGACTGTTAGAGATCTCTCACACTGCGTGATCGTTTGATAATGTGGAATAACAGCCAGTATTCTGAATAATGAATGTCATTATATTATTTGGTTTGTAAAATACAGTAATTACTTTTCGTTATAAACTGAGGTGGTATATGGAGTTGTAGAATTCTGTCAGATGTATGTATTCCCAGTCATTCCTCTGCCATTTCCTTCTTGCTCTCTCTTTTTTTCAGTTTACGGTGTGTTTGCGTAGAGGCGGTCAAACAGTTTACCAGCAAGTGTTGTCCACTGAGCGCCCCAACACACTGCAGGGCTGGAACTGGGGTTACTGCGGTGAATACGCATTCTACCATGCACTGTACCCTCGAGCCTGGACTGTCTACCAGCTGCCTGGACAGAATGTCACGCTCACCTGCAGGCAGGTGTCACCTGTCATCCCTCATGACTACAAGGTGACTGGCTCATTATTGGATGTTTTTTGTGCTTTACGTTTGCCAGTATGTTGTACCGTATTTGTCTTTTAAAGACACTGCAAGAGTTTTTAATACCTAAATATTCCTCCTAACCCAAATGCAGTCAGTCAGATAAGATATTTGGTGTCCAAAGTTTGTTTCTGTAGGTTTGCACTGGAACTACAAAGCAAACCCATGTCTTGGGTAACTGACTACACTTTGAAAATCATATAAACTGATTCTGGTGTTATGGTTTTTTTGCAGATTTGTAGCAGTCTGATTTATTGTAACCAAATTTTTTGTATCTAAATTCTCGTTCTTGCTTGTAGGACTCCAGTCTTCCTGTTGCTGTGTTTGTGTGGGATATAGAGAACAAGAACGACTATGCATTGGATGTCTCCATCATGTTCACCATGGTCAACGGGTCAGGCAGCAAGGATGATAAAAGTGGGGGTCACTGGAATGAACCATTCCACTTGGAGAAGGAGGGTGAATCTGTGTCTGGAGTTTTGCTCCACCACTGCACGGCTGTGAACCCGTACACTATGTGCCTGGCAGCGCGAAAACAGGTGACGCACCTTCCTAATTGGGACTCCTCAGGGGAAAACAAGCATGAACACTAAGCCATGAAACAACTTTTAACCACCTTAAGTGTGATGTGAGTGCACTGCACTGTATAATAGACAACTCATGTTTCTCTGGACTCTGTGCAAGTAAGAGAATTTTAAGGCTGACTAGCTTTAAAGGTATGTGGCAACAAGCTACACAGGTACACTGTTCTACCAAAAGTATGTGGATATTCTTTGTAGTTTCAGTTCAGCTATTTCAACCATACCCATAGCTGAGGAGTGCATAAAATCAAGCAAACAGCCTTGTAATCGTCCAGCACATATTGGCAGTAGAACAGGTTGTACTGAATGGCTCAGTGTTTAGGCTACATAAACCTAAGATCACCCTGCACAATGCCAGGTGTAAGTTGGGGTGGCGTAAAGCATACTGTTATTGTACTCTGGAACAGTGGAAAAGCATTTGCTGGTGTAAGTGATGCTTGGCCATCTGAACGAATAGGAGAAATAAACCTGTAAGAATGCATACTGCTAACTGTGAAGATTGATGGATGAGGAAAAATGGTCTAGCACTGTTTGTTTATTTGGGGTGGGTTCCTTGGTTCAGTGAAGAGATATCTTACATAAAGTGCATGCATACATACAACGTATAGCACAGATAATATAGAGGACTGTGGTCTTCCAGTGTTGTGGAATTAGTATAGAGACTGCCCTTTGTTGTTTTAGCATGATTGTGGCTCCGTGAGGTTTATATATTTTGTTCCATGATTCCATTTTTTGCTGAGTTTGAAGTGGACGAACTTGTCCGGGCTCTGTACAGGCCAGTTCTGAATCCCATCAAATGTATTTGAGATGGACTGGTATGGCAGGCCTTATCCTTGGCTTACTGAATGAAAGCTCACTTTTTCAGCCACCCAAAAACTAATGGAAAGATTTCACAGAACATTGGAGGCTGTATAAGCAACAAAGTGAGTCTGACTCCAATGAGTCTGACGCCCATTGACTTTGGAATGTGATGTGTAGGTGTCCACATACTTTTTGCCATGTAGCGTGTATGTATATACAGGAAATTTCTAAAACTACAATTGATAGTAAATTGTATTACTCAGTCTTGTGAGCCTGAGACAGAGACTTTATCATCCATGACGTTTCTTTGCTCTATGTCTTTGTGGAACTTATTATTGACACTTCAGAAAATGCAAAAATACTATCTTACATTTGTTATCGGTTGTGACATTTTAGTGATAGGACTATATTTCAGAATTTCTGCATAACTTGTCAAGAGAAAAGGCCAGGGTCTTCTGAGTTTTAATATGTAATGTTGATAATGGTAAAACAGTGATAAATACAGCAACATATTCATAACTCATGCATTTCATGCATTGAGTGTCTGTGTTGTAGCTCTTAGACCCATTGAACATTTCAGACCCATTGAAAATTGGTAGAATTCCCTTGTAACTTCTTTTGTAACCTACAAATGCACTCTGTTTGCTTTGAACAGTTCTGTCGTTTATTGCTTTTTGTGTGTATTTTAGTCTGACAGAGAAATCAGCCATCAGACTGCATTTAGTCCAAAGGGCACCTGCAGCGCTCTGTGGAGTGACCTCATTGAAGATGGGCGGTTGGACTCGCCCGAGGGCTCCAGCCCCCTCACAAAAAGAGGGGAGAAGGTGGCGGCTGCACTGGCAGTGGGCTGTCCTGTGGCTGCTCATGGACACAACAGTGTTGAGTTCAGTCTGGCATGGGACATGCCCAAAATGACTTTTGGTTCAAGAGAGAAGGTGCACATCAGGTACACATTCTTTACGGGTTACACAAATGTACGATGAGATGAGATGAGATGAGATGAGATGAGATGAGATGAGATGAGATGAGATGAGATGAGATGAGATGAGATGAGATAAACCTTTATTAGTCTCACAAGTGGGAATTTTGCATTGTCACAGCAGAAAGTGGACAGTACAAAGATAAGAGCAGCAAAAAATTAAAAACAATAGAATGAAAACTATACCAACAGTACAGGAAAAAAGTACACTATACAAACAATCTAGAAATATAAATATGGATGTGTGTATTGAAAAATATATCCATATATATATGTATATGTTAACTTAGGTAAGTATATGTATGTACATGTTGAGTCATAAAGCTAGACGTTTCAATCTGGAACTTCTGGTTAGGTCTGCTTGTTTAACTAAACTGCCGAAAGCATTGCCTCTAATTGCTTAAAGACTGGTATCACATATTTTTAACATGCAGTTACTTACTTTATACATCTGTAATGATGGAAGGAACACCTGGGCTGTTTTATGACCATACAGCACATGTCCTTCTGTTCTGTTCTCTCTGATGGCTTTGTATTGATTACAAAACAGCGTATACTTCTATTTTTTCCTTCGTTCAGACGATATACCCGTTACTTTGGTACCAACGGGGATGCAGCCCCTTCTCTCTCTCACTACGCACTCACACACTACAAAGATTGGGAAAAGAGCATCGAGGAATGGCAGAGACCCATTTTGGAAGATAGGTAAAAAATATTTTAAACATATGCTAAAGTGTACCAACTCAACTGCATTAATGCCAATGTTGACCAAGAACAGTGTGATTTGTTAATGTGCATTTACAGTGTATTATGAAGCATTTATAAAATCCCTAATCCGGCCTATGTTAATTAAAATGAGTTCATATCTCATTAATTCTTTTGTCCTAAAATCAGCATGCTTGTTGCTTTTGTGGGTTTTTTTTTTTTTCTTAGTTCTCTCCCTTCCTGGTATAAGTCAGCTTTATTTAATGAGTTATACTTTGTGGCGGATGGTGGGACCGTATGGGTGGAGCTTCCTGAAGACTGTGATATCAGTGGAGGGATCCGCACAGAAGAAGGAGGTCTTCCTGCCCAGCCCCCTATCATCAAGGAGTATGGCCGCTTTGCTTATTTAGAAGGTGAGTGATTGCTAATCTTAGTATAAAGTTTCTTTAGAACGGTAGTGACTTATTTTGACACCAAAGCATTCCAAGATGGGTCATTTTTTATTTTCAGAGTATCACAGGCCCTGGCACATAACTATGATGTATCAAGCAGGCACCAGATTTAGATTAGACTAAGGGAAATGTGAGCTGTTCTTCAGTCACTGTATTTTTACATTTAGCTGCCAGTGCCTAATGGCTGATTGGGCCTACTAAACTGAAAAGGATGGACTTGGGGAGAAAGGGGAGAGTGGGGAGGATCAGATCTGGTGCAGAATATTCCTTAATCTCTAAAGAATTTTTGAGTGCTGGTAGATTTGGGTTATGCTTGTTTGGTTTCATTAGTTCCTAGAATTAAGCCAGTGACCTATTACTGGAAATTACAATTTAAGTGTAATTTTGTCATCATGAGTGTGCATCACACCGTTCTGTGTGTTTTCTTGGACATGGGGGTTAGGTCTTCCTCTCCCTGGAAACATTACTGCCAGGTGAACTGTTAACCTTGTGCTTCCATCTGTAATAAGCTTTCCTCTGCACCCAGGTCAGGAGTACAGGATGTATAACACATATGATGTGCACTTTTATGCCTCTTTCGCACTCATCATGCTCTGGCCCAAGCTGGCTTTGAGCCTGCAGTACGACATCGGTAAGAAGAATCTTTTTGCCATGCTTTTTGAATATGTGAGGGAAAACAAGTATTCAGGGACTCTGTTTTTTGTTTTTTAATATAAGTTCTGTACATATATCCACTTCAGATTTACATGCTTCATATGACTTTTTAATTATAAACAAAAACCAAATATATTTTAAAAATAAATAAATAAATAACAACAAAATGGATAGAAGAAAAGTATTCAGACACTTATATTAAATGAGTGTAAAGGTTAAAACGAATTAGTTTGTACATAATTAATGCAGCAAAAATAGCCTGGCTGAAATCTCCTGACTTGAATCTCTCTGAAAATCTTTGTTGCAAAAGCTGAATTCTTCTTTCTATCTCGAGGCTGTAATTGCGAGCAATAACTTTACAGTGTGAATATCATTCATTTCTTGTGTCTGAATGCTTCTGTCCCCCATCATATATTTGTTTGTACTCATCGATGAAGTGGATATATGCATTGAAAACAACCCTGTTTAACTCTCACTTTCCACTTCTCTTTCTCGTTTACTGTACCATTCCCTCTTTCATTCCCTAGCTGGCAGTGTAGTACAGAATGATCCCACAGACAGGATGAACATAATGACTGGTCAATACTCTGCAGTCAAGACCCGGAATGTAGTTCCTCATGACATTGGAGATCCAGGTCAGTGAAAGCTGTAATGAACAGTGACTGTTTTAAACTGAGTGGTTTCTCTAAACCACAACAGCACAAACATCTTTGTAGAACAAGTGTGAGCAACACTTTAGTGGATCGCTGTATTGCTGAGATGCTGTTAGCTATTTACATTACCAGGTTGGAGCGGCACAAATCTTTCTGGCCCATGTTTTTTATTATAATGTAACAGCTTTTATTTGACCTGATCAGACTTGTTTGAACACACAAATCTCATGTTTGCCAATCATATTTGGTTATAGATCAAATACATCAGGTCTGATTTCTTGCAGCTGCAAGCAATGATTCTGGCTTTTCTTAAAATTGACCCTAATAATGAACAGCTGACAAACTGCTTAGAGAAAATCTCTGTAATCAAGGCTTGTGTTGTACATTTGTCGTTTTTCTTTATGACGCACATAGATCGTACACCTTGCTGTTACTGATCTGGATATATGCGTGGTAACTGCTTTAGGGCAGATGTCTTTTCATGTTAAAACAGATGTGTGAATGTCTGTCACGGGTGACACATTTTATTGCACCTTATTAATCCACCTTCCTCTTTGTGACAGTCACTTTAACAGCTCTGTGTCTCCCTCCACAGATGATGAGCCTTGGCTGCGTGTCAATGCTTACCAGATTCATGACACAGCTGACTGGAAAGACCTGAACTTAAAGTTTGTTCTACAGGTTTACCGGGACTACCATCTGACTCAAGATAGACAGTACCTGCAGGATATGTGGCCCATCTGCCAGGTGAGCTGCCGAGTGCTGTGTCAACTGCATAGGTTTGTTTAAATTGAAAAGTGTATCTTGACTCTAATAGATAAGCTCCACCCATCACTGATTTTTCTGGACGTTGGTTTGTTTCCTAGGCGGTTATGGAGACTGAAATGAAGTTTGATAAGGATGGGGATGGGCTGATAGAAAATTCTGGCTACGCTGACCAGACTTATGATGGATGGACTGTAACAGGCCCAAGGTCAGTTATAAATTGTGTGTGAGTGCTAGACAGTATTTTCACAGGTGTAATTTAACCCATATAAATCTGACTATTTTTTCATTGGTGTGTTTTTCAGTGCATACTGCGGTGGTCTGTGGGTAGCCTCTGTGTGTGTAATGTGTAAGATGGCACAACTTCTAAAGAATGATTCCGTATATGAGCGCTACCGAGACATCTTGGAGCGAGGCAGCGCAGCCTTTGATAAGCTACTGTGGAATGGTGAGTAGGGGTGTGGAAATTCATCAGTTTGATTGTTTTATCACTTTTTTGCATGCTAGAAAAAGATTAATCATGCCTAATATTTTAAACGTAAACTAAGTAGAATTTACTCTTTCCATATTATAAATGTCATACTGTTTCCTGTTTTAAATAAGCAGTAGCAAAAATATTCATTGCAAAAATCTCTAATGCCAGTATACTGGGCGATATACCAGTTTAAATTTTTCCTAATGTATCCTTTAAACGGGTATGCCACAAACTAAGAGCAGGTATGCTACGTATGACTGTACCAAGCTAATGTTGGCCCCTTGAGTTGAATGATTAAGTTAGGCATCTTTGAGCAATCCTCCTGCTATGTAGTAAGTTGCAATCTGAGGAAATGTCAGCCCAGGTTTTAATCGATGGAACGAATAGAGATATATGGAAGGAATACATATACACACACACACTCACACTCACATATGTAATAGTATTATGTGCAATATCACTACTACATGCAATAACAGACTTGTTATAGAGTGCAACTCTAAACTAGTATATATGTTAATTAGCCAACCTTATCATTAATTTTATTAATTTATCCAGTGTATTTATATCCACCTCTCTTACTGATCACAGAATTTTGTGTATATAGCATAGTGTATGTAGTACAAAGCATTTTCAGAGTATCTTCTGGAGAGTTTTATTTAATAAAATGCATATATTTAATATTGTTCTTGTCTTTGTGCAATTACCTCCAGGATCAATAAAGTTTTCTGATTCTGATATTCAAAATTCCAGGAGTGTCACATTAGCCTACTATTCTCCGCTCTCAACTTTCTGTCTCTTTTTTCAGGCAAGTACTATAACTATGACAGCAGTGGGCGAAACCTGTCCAACAGCATCATGTCTGACCAGTGTGCAGGTCATTGGTTCCTAAAGGCATCTGGGCTGGGCAATGATGAGTTCCAGGTTAGTTCTGAAATTATTCACATAATTTTAATTTTTTCTATGTTTTTTCTAGTTAAGAATATGTGTACATTTTTTAGATTATATCATTGTTGTTTTAAACCTGTTATTAATGTAAAGGCTTACCATTTTGGATAAAGGTTCAGTTCAGCCTTAAAATGCATCAGTTGCCTCTGGGGCTCCCAATCCCAGTACTAGCAACCCCACACCAATTTTGTTTTTTTGGTAATGCAGTCTGATTTCTTTCCCCAGGTTTTCCCCAAGGAGAAGATACGTAGTGCTCTTAAATCTGTGTATGATTTGAATGTGATGAGCTTTGGTGGGGGGCAGATGGGAGCTGTGAACGGAATGAGACCTGAGGGCGTGCCTGATCGCTCCAGCGTCCAATCAGACGAAGTCTGGATTGGTGTAGTCTATGGCTTGGCAGCTACTATGATTCATGAGGTAAGAATGTTCGATTGTCACTAACATTCCTGGACATTAAATGTTGTGACTAGGGGTGTGCACAAGTATTTGAATATTCGCTTAACCACTCCAGTGCTGGCAAAGGGGCATTTGGCAGACGCCCTTATCTAGAGCGATTTACAATCATTAGTTACAGGGACAGTCCCCCTGGAGAAACTGAGGGTTAAGTGTCTTGCTCAAGGACACAATGGTAGAAAGTGGGGGTTTGAACCTACAACTGTAAGATCATCGGGTTCACAGGCAAGTGTTTTACCCACTAGGCTACTACCATCCCAGAAAAAGTTCAGGCTGTCAAAACATGACAAGAGATTATCACAGAATCAGCACCTCACATGTAGAACTGTAAATGTTAAAAACAGCTGACAGTAAAAGCATATTGCACAGTACAATAGTTACATCTCAGTGTTTCGCTCAACACCCTACATTTTAGTCAATGATTACAAGGTCTGCCAAATAATTTGGACAATGAGTGCAGGTACAGGGTTGGTGTACCTAATAAACTGTCAGCTCTGTGCCTCTCCACTCAGTGTACTGTCAGTATGTACTGCTGTGTATTCATTAATTATGCCTCTGCCAAAACGGCCTTAATGTTTCATAGGCTTAACTGAAAACTGTGAAATAACTAATAAGAGAGTAGCCATGATAGCTGGTTTAAAAAAGGTTTTTTATAAAAAAAAATTAAAATAAAAATAAAAAAAAAGATATTTTTCTGTTCTTACTGTTACCCTCGACAAGCCACATCATCTGCTGAAAACAATTTACGTGGTGAAGAAAATGCCACTGCCTAACTCTTTCATTTGTTGTACAGCCCTGTTGGCCAGATGACTGACAGAATAATGAAATACAACACATCTCAAACTCAAACTGAACATGATCTATGATCTATGTCACCATTCTGAATGCAAGCAGTGTCTAAAGAAATCAAGAGTGGTCTTTTTTGGTTTTGTGTCAGCCAGCCTAACCTGTTTGGATGCGCTACTTCACAAGTGGGCGTCAGCTTTTTATATGAGATCAGTTGTTGGTGCAGAAGTTTTCAGAATCTGTCACGCATGAGTGCAAACTTAATACATCAGCTATTTTTGTTACACTGTTATCTGAATAGGGAAATTGCTATGATGACTGGAGAAAATCTACAGCCCAGCCAAACACACAGTTAACAGAAATGAGAAGTGCAGGAGTTTTGTTACTAAACATGTCTACTATATTGTCTTTTGCTACTAGGAAACACAAGGGACTTGACATGAGCACAGTGCAGCTCTAACTAGGCTAATTCCTCCAGCTGCTGTTGGCTAGAGCTAAAAGCAATGAAAAGACAGTTCTCAGTATTGACAAACTCACAGGTCTGTTTAGTAACACAAACTGACATGCAAAATCAGGCACTGAGGAAAGAACTTGTGTAAACCCCACAAATCACTCGGCTGTAGTGTAGGGTTCACTCATCTGAAGTTGCCACTGTTACTCAAGACTCCCGATTTGACCTGCGGTGACATATTTTACCCTGTTATTCTTTAAGACCAAGTGTAAGCCTCTGTTTGCTGTTTATCTGCTTGCACTACTGAATTCTTAACCTGGGAACAGTAATGGACCAGATTACCGTCTGTGTATGATGGGCAAGACCTGTGATAGGTCAGTTTTTTGTCTTTCCTAGTAAACCAATTACCCATTCAAAAACACTCTTACAGATACTTGAAGGTCAAAATCAGTCAGATGAATATAGTCTTGTTGCATTAACTTACACTGAAACTATATATAGGCTATTTTTAATTTGTAATAATAGCTTTTTGGAGATACATGTTCTTGTTCAGGCAGTGACAATTTTCTTGTAGTTATTAAGCAAATGGACAGTGATATGAATTGCTGTCTGGCGGTGGCATGTTACCAATTTTTGATACCAATTTAAAAGTGCTCTCTTAGGTTCTTTGTGTAAACTTTTGCCGTCTGTTTGTCTTTACTCTGTCTTGCAGGGCATGCTGGAGGAGGGCCTACACACTGCTGAAGGTTGTTACCGGACAGTGTGGGAACGGACAGGAATGGCTTTTCAGACTCCCGAGGCGTACTGCGAGAAAGGAATCTTTCGCTCTCTGGCCTACATGAGACCTCTTAGCATCTGGGCCATGCAGCTAGCCCTGGACAATCGCCCGAAACAGGCCAAAGCTGCAGATCACGACAATGATCAGCCACCTTCAGAGAGGGAGCTGCAAAATGAACTCGTTAAAGAGAACTGCCATTAACAAATGTGTGATTTTCTCCAGCACTTAAGTTCTCTGATTTCCCCAACACATGCTACCTTCCATATAGATTCAAATGTACATTAAACTGACGTTTACTTATTGAAGATGCATGTAGCTGTTTTGAATGTAGTTTTGTGAATGAGGGTCCTTCCTTTTGGGGGACCAGGTTTTAAAGTCACAGAGTATTCTCATTAGACATACAGTAGGTGTACTGATCAAGGCTTTGGCCAAAGCACTGAGTACTAGACAGTAAAGGCATGGGTGAGTTTAGCTGATTCTTGAGATAGAATGAGGACTAACAACCTTGAAATCACTTAGATTTTTTTTTTCCTGTGATGAAGCCTCCACTGGCGACTTTGACATTTTATGACTGTACATGCAACTTGAACATATAGGTTTAAATAAATTTGTATTTCAATTGGAATGACTTTAATAAAAGTACGTTTTTTGTGTTTACTTTACCCAATAGCACTATGACTTGCAATCCACTAGGTGGCATTATATCACAGTACGTCATGCAAACTGAATAACGGTTTACATATTGCACAATTGTGGAGTCTTACTTTCTATTGTTTGTTCTGATGATTAACACGGGTAACTGAATATAAAAGGGGTTGTAGACTAAACCTAATTGGCCCTTCTGATGATCTATGTCTATTTATTTTTTGATCCCGTGCAAAATTCAATCCCTTGCTCTGAACTGTTATAGTTTTAAGACCAGGGGTCACCAACATTTTTGAAACTGAGAGCTACTTCACGGGTACTGAGCCATACGAAGGGCTACCAGTTTGATACACTAGAACAGAGTTT
>JBBPCZ010000012.1:2566792-2588258 GCA_037974445.1 Brycinus macrolepidotus
TTAATCAAGATTAATTAATTACAAAGCCTCTAATTAATTAGATTAATTTTTTTAATCGAGTCCCACCCCTATTAAAATTATTTGGGACCACATTATACTACCCTTATAAAGGGCTTATAAATGATTTATAATCAGGTTGTTAATTAGGTTTTAGACAGTTTATAAATCATTAATAAGCTAAGCAGTTATAAACAAGCTGTATCAGTTGTTTGGCAAGATCTGGTGTTTTAATGATAGTAGCATGTTAACAAAGACCTGATGAAGTTGACAGTTAAACATTCTGCCTGAGAAAGGGACAAGATAAGCTCAACAACTAGCAAAGATCTGAGCTCTTGAGCCTGCATCAATGGATGACAGTTATAAAACTTTTTTTTATAACTGCTTATTAGTGATTTACAAACTGTCTATAACCCTATTAACAACCTGATTATAAATCATTTATAAACCCTTTATAAGGGTAGTCTTATTGTATAGTGTTACCATTATTTTTCCCCGCCCCCTGGTGGATGGAGACGTAATCAAAACTCAGATCTCCTGAATCACACGCAAAAGTCACACAAATGTTCACACAAATGTTGTCTTGGTAGCACTTGGTATGATAAGCTGAATTATGCTTAATATAACCAGGGAAATTAACTACCAAGCTGAAAATGGGTCAATGTTGATTTTAGGTTGACTTGAATCTGTTACAAGTCTGATTTTGGAGGACTGACAGTAATACAGATACTTTCAACCAGTCTAATCAGCCAGTCTTGTGTTAGAATCGGGATCTTGATTCTTTCCTCAGTGCTATTGGATTAGACATGTCAGTACCATAACTCTTCACAGTTAAATGAAGCACATTTTAGGTCAGACGTGGTAACCTTGAAGCTTCTGTAACCGAACAGATTGTGAGCAGCAACTTGTCACATCGTGTGAATGGTGGTGGAAGGGACCCCACAAGCTTCACATTCAAAAAACAGTCCTGCAGCGTTTATCACTCACATTTGCTTGTGTCACTCATCGCAGCATTTGTTGCTCACGATACCAGTGAATATCATCGCTTTGGTATTGTACTGCATGGTGCCGGTGTAAGACGAGCCTGCATTCGTGCTGTTGATATTTAATCAATGACAGAGAGAGTACAAGAGACTGACTAAAGTCTAATGCCATGGTACAGGCCCTTTCTTTAGTAATGTCAGTGTGTTAAACAAACAGTCTTTGACACATGGCACCCTAACACCATCCGGGTGTTAAATTAGCCACTGCCACAGCACGTCGAGTACTTCAAACACAAACACACATTCTAAGTGTGCATCCTGGTTCATAAGGCTCTCCATAGACTTTTGACTCAGAGCGCTGGTTTCTTTTTGGCCTGTTATATAAATTTGACAGATTTTTGCAATCATTTTTTTTATTGTAATTATTGTAATGCATTTACTTATTTCACACTGAATAAAGCAATTCAGTTAAAGATTTTTCTGTAATAGTTGTTTATGTTGGTCTCTGGGCTGCTATAATACATGTAAATGTTCATAATGTTCTTTGCAAAATCGCCATGCTAAAGAGTTGTGATCTCAGTTTTAGGTAAAAAGATTGATTCAAATTTAATTGCGTAGCCCTGGAACAGATTAAATTATAGAACCTCCTCTGCTTAGACAAATATGAATACTTTGGGACAAGAATCTTTGAGTCGATTAATTTTATCAATAAAATTCTTGCATGTTCATGGTATATTTTTATTTTTGCAAAAATCTGCATGCTGTTTCTGTTATTCCAGGTGCCGTCAGGCCTGTTTATCCCCAGCATGGCGATCGGGGCAATTGCAGGGCGAATTGTGGGCATCGCTGTGGAACAGCTGGCTTACTACCACCACGACTGGTTCCTGTTTAAGGAGTGGTGCGAGGTGGGCGCAGACTGCATCACTCCAGGCCTCTACGCCATGGTGGGGGCAGCGGCCTGCTTAGGTGAGTGCATATGTGTGTCAGATTCTTGCATTTACTTCAGTCTTTACTGTCTTATTTTTTATTTTTTTTCCACACTAGTTTTTTTGAATATGAATACGTCTATCATGGTTTATACTGAAAGTTTGCTTTCAATATTAATATAAATATGAAGCTGTAAATCACACCTAAATATAATGCTGTATGTAGAAAGAGAATATCCCCATAAAGACGACCTAAGAAAACCTTTGCATTGTTTGTTTAATTGAAAGTAACAGAGATATACGTTATTCTGAACGTTTCAAAAGAAGGAAAGGTGCCTCTGAACTTTTGGCAAGGAGTGCATGAAATGTACCCAAATTAAAGATTTGTTTGTAAACGTTGTTTATTTTGGTCTATTATATATGTTGCAGTTTTTTCTCTATAAGGGTTCAGTAAATGTTTGTACTGTTCTTTATCAAATTGCCATGCTAAAGAGTTTGCATTGTTTAGTTCTGAATGTTTCAAAAGAAGGCAAGGTGTCTCTAAACTTTTGACAAATGTACCCAAATGTCTTGTAGGTGGTGTAACGCGAATGACGGTCTCTCTGGTGGTCATTGTGTTTGAGTTAACGGGTGGACTGGAGTACATTGTGCCCCTGATGGCTGCTGTGATGACCAGTAAGTGGGTGGGAGATGCGTTTGGGCGTGAAGGAATCTACGAGGCACACATCCGGCTGAATGGATACCCGTTCCTGGACGCCAAAGAAGAGTTTACACACACCACACTGGCGCGGGATGTGATGCGGCCACGACAGAATGACCCACCGTTAGCGGTGCTGACACAGGACGACCTGACGCTGGCCGAACTGCAGGCCATCATCAGCGAGACCAGCTACAACGGCTTCCCTGTCATCGTCTCTAAGGAGTCCCAAAGGCTGGTGGGCTTTGCTCTCCGCAGGGACATCACTATTGCTATAGGTAAGACACGCACAGTACAGTTATTATACATTTATACTTTATTATACATTTGACTAGAACTATAATAGAACAAATACAGCAACATTATTGTTCTAACTTCAGACCATGACGTGTCAGATCATTTTAAATCACTATTTGAACCTATGTGGTAAATTTGCCTCATGATATGATATTAAATTGGCAGATGTTTGACAACACAGCATCTGGCTTTTCTTGGAAACCTGGAAGGGACAAATTATTGAGGCATATGAAAAACCTTTTGGCCAGATTCCCCCTTAAGAGCTCCATCTGCTTGCATCAGACAGAAACATCACCTGCAGGCCAAAGCATGTTTATGATGTGTTCTCTTTTAAAATCTTTCTGAATGTTTCTTTATTTACCTTTTTAACGTCTTTTAAAAAAACAGCCCAGACAAAAATGGATTAGCATTTTTCCCCTAATAATTGGTTACGCACCCCCATGCCTTAATAATAGCACTGTGAGATAAGGATCAAACCAGTGAGAGTTTTTCTGTCCACTTTAGCCCCTCTATAACTCACTGTATGTCTCACGTCCAAGCAGAACATATTGACACTCCCTCATTCCAGAGTGACAACTGTAGGGTGTGTCTGACTGGTTCCAGTCATTAAAGAACACTGGGAGTCTTCGACTGACCAGCAAAATCACTAGACCCCAGTCCCAATCAGTTTGGAACAGCTAGCAAAACAGGCACAAACTGCAGCTGAAGTGAGACAAAGGAAAATAAAATTTTATTTATTTGCATTTATTTATGGACTAAAATGTACAGGAAGTCTTAAATGTACAAGAGACTGGTGTAATTCCCTCTTATTAAGGGGAGAGGATGCCTTAACCAAGTACTAGGAAGGCAAAGCAAATGTTTTTTGGGCCTGTGGGCTTGCTAGACAGCAAACAAATTTGGAATTAGAGCCATTTGAGATGGGATTAAAAAAAATTAGAAGCAGCTTTGGTGAAATATTTGTTGGGAAAACTCATTTTAAAAATTGGAGGTAAAATAATGTTGTGCTCTTCTGAAATATAATAAATGCATAATCAAAAATCAATATTAAACATTGATCACATGATGCTGATAAAATATTTAAAATAATTATCTACCAGTACTGAGTCTGATAATATTGTACATGCCTAGTGTAGTAAAGTTATTAGGGCTGTTGTAAAACATACACACCTAAACTGTAGCTGAAATGTAGAGTTCTGTTTATATAGCTGCTTCCACAAAACCACACACACACACACACAATCACACCTCAGAAGAAATTCATTTGTGTTGATGCTAAGATCTTGAGGTTTCTCTCCTCTCTCTGTATGAGAGGGTGCTATAGAACTACTAAAGGGCTGCCCTGAGGCAGAGTAACACTGAGAGACCTTTTCTCTTTCTCTCTTTCTCTCTCTCTCTCTCTCTCTCTCTCTCTCGCTCTCTCTTTCTCTCCTTTTTCTATTTCTCTCCTTTCTCCATTTATCTCTCTCTCTTTCTTCTTATTTTGACTTTCCCTCTTTCTCTCTCTCTCTCTCTCCCCCTCTCTCTTTCTCTCCTTTCTCTATTTTTCTCTCTCTCTCTTCTTCATTTTCCTTTCCCTCTTTCTCTCCCTCTCTCTCTCTTTTCTTTCTTTCACTCTCCCTCTCTCTCTCTCTCTCTCTCTCTCCTTCTCTCTCTCTCTCTCTCTCTCTCTCTCTCTCCTCTCCAGAAAATGCCCGGCGGAAGCAGGAAGGCATCATGCTCAACTCCCGTGTGTATTTTACCCAGCATGCCCCGACCCTGCCCGCGGACAGCCCGCGCCCCCTGAAGCTCCGCAGCATTCTGGACATGAGCCCTTTCACGGTCACTGACCACACGCCCATGGAGATCGTCGTGGACATCTTCCGCAAGCTCGGCCTGCGCCAGTGCCTCGTCACCCACAACGGGTGAGCCTCAGAGCTGACCGGCTCACGGCTGAAGCAGAAGGGGGGGTGGGGGGTGGGTGGTGGGGGGGGGGTTGCAGGCTCCTTGGTTTGAGTGGGCAAATGCAAACAAGTCCAACAGCTTGGTTGGTAAATTAATTTAAATGTTGAAGTTCTGTCATGTTTGTTAGTGATATTACAACATTTATTTTTTCTAATGAGGAGCTCAGAAAGCCGTCTCTGTGATACTCTACCCCTCCAGTCCAGGTGTTAATATTTATCATATAATGATGGGGGTCCACTGGAAATAGGCCTGGGTGATAAAATAGTTAGAATAATTATCAGGTTCAAACAAATGTTTCATGTTCAGTTTACATTTGAGGTATTTCTGGTTATACTGTTCAGTCCTAGTTAACTACTTAACAACAATCTCCATTATGTTTGTTATTAAAATGGTTCTAAATCATTATACTGTACCAAATAAATTAGCTAAAAATTGGCAAGAAGGAAACCTTTTCCAGGGACAGTGATCAGTTTTCATCCCCATAAGATTAACGTTTTGTCTTAATCTACAAAAAAAATTGTTCTCCAGTATGACTCATTCATAAATTACACGTCACTACACAACAGCAAAATTCAGCGTGGCAGTTAGGAGAGTTAGCTAGCAACTATTTTAAATGTTCAAATTATGGAGTGTGAAAAAGGCTGTAAACTTGAGGGGAAGTCTTAAAGTCTCCCTTAAATCATATTCAACTTCTTTCTTATGCATTCGTTATGCATAATTATTGATTCCAAATTATATGAGAGAACTTATCATGATACTATTTTTGGCTGTATCACCCAGGACTAGAGGAAAGTACCAGGGTTTTTCTCTCCCCCACCATTTGGGCTGTTCACTCTAAAGCTACAGCTGGGGCAGCGTTCTTAATCTGACCTGACTTTTTCAGCAGTTTATGTCTTTACTGGACGGGCTTTATTTTGGATTTGTTTAGAGACATGTGCACCCTATTCCAACCTCTATAATCAGTCCTGGATGTGGGGTGAGGGATTAAAGAAAGAAAGAAATTGGAAGTAGGGATTGGAAATGTTAGTAACTGAAATGTTTAATTTAAAGCTCTTTCACCAACCAAGCTTTTCCAAACTTGATTCAGCAGCTCGGCAGCTCAAGTTTGAGTTGAGGACTGTTTTTGTTTGCATGGTGCAAGTGAAACTACTGCACACACCGTAGGTTAATAATGATACTTCTACAAATAGAGAAGTAACTCTTTCTACCTTGTGTACTTCCCCTTTTCATGGTTACTAACAGTATTGTCACCCATCAGCAGATGCACGTGCACCCACCGCACACACCACACACAGACACACACACCACAAACAGACACACACAGACACACACACACACACACACACACATACTGACTATCTGCTGGCGGGTTCACCTCTGCCTTTCAGACCGAGTGCCTCACAGTTGCTTTGGATTTTGCAACCGCTGAACAGCCACACAAATGCACACGCTCACAAAAAAAAGGTTTACACAAGGATTCCCTCTTGCAATTTTTAATTTTGATTCATTGTTTTAATTGAGTAATTGATTTTAGTTGACTAATTGTGACAGCCCTTATTTAAATGTTTAATGCTTTGAATCAGATTAGCTGTCATACGCCTGAGATCTGCATGAAACTGAAGCCGAACCTGTGACCCAACCAGGGCGTCTGGCACTGCTACATTTGAAAACTGAACACTAATAGAGAGAGATTACCACAGACATAGTATTACCAGGTGCTTCAGCAGAGCTCTTTTATCTGAGAGAGAAGCCTTTGCTGTAGCTTAACTGGTTCTAGGAGGTTTTTACGAAGTCGCAGGTTCAAACCCCCACTTTCTACCATTGTGTCTTTGAGCAAGACATTTAACCCTCAGTGTCTCCAGGGGGACTGTCCCTGTAACTAATGATCGTAAGTCGCTCTGGATAAGAGCGTCAGCCAAGTGCCCCCTTTACCCTTTACCCTTTTCTGTTTAGTAGCTGTGGCTGAATGTGTCAATAAAGAAATGACGTGTCTGTCCTCCTACCATTAAAGCTCAAAATACTGTCGTAACCTCTGCACTGTATATGACTGGTAGGCGGAAAGAGTGCATAAGAGAGCAAAATTCACCCAAAAGGGTATTCTGTCAGACGGAAACAAATGTATCTACTATAAAAAAAAAACACTCATTAAAAAACAACTCAGACCTGAGCCCAGTGTTGTATAGGGATGGAGTAATAAGTGGCCCAAAACATTATATTTTGTTGCACCCATAGGACTAGGGTTGGGTAGCATTACATTACATTTACATTATTTGGCAAACTCCTTTATCCAAAGCGACTTACACACACACTTCACCAATAAGAGTCCTTGGGCAAGACTCCTAACACTACATTCACCTACAGCTGTGATACACTAAAATTGTGTCACCCAGAATAGGAATCAAACCCCACTCTCCTGTTTGGAAGGCAACGGTGTTATCCAATACACTAACCAGCCAGACCTCCAACCTCTTCCGTAGATACATGTACCGTGTATAGGAGACCATACTACTCGGAAAAGCCAAGACACACTCTTAGGAGATTATTAGATCACTTTGCCAGTTGGAGAAAAGAGAAAACACATTGTAGAAACGAAAAAACATCGCATTTTTGAAAGGTTTAATTTTCCTTGGCGTTTCCTTGAAGTAGGGAAGGGCAAACTACAAGACCAATTTTGATTTAGCATATTTTCATTTAATTTATCCTAATGTAATTTTCCTTTCATATAAACAATTTCTGTTGAGCCATTTAATTTAATTCAATTCTAACCCTTTTTGATTTGTAAATATTATTTACTGCTCTTAAGTTGTTTGATGATTTGCTTTGTTTCGTGTTGTTTATTTCTATTGGTTGTGTTGTTGTGTTTTAAGTTTGTCTATGTGTGAGTAGGTTTTTTTTGTTTGTGTGTTGCTAAGTGACGGTCGCCACGGTGTGTGTTGCAGGATTGTATTGGGCATCATCACTAAGAAGAATATTTTAGAGCATCTGGAGGAGCTCAAGCAGCACACGGAGCCCCTGGTGATTAGCCCCACTCATGCCACGCCCACTCTATCTTTTAGGCCCCACCTCTTAGGAGGGACGCATGAAACTTGAGTGAAAGAATAAAAAAAGTCGAAATTGTGGGCAGTTCCCCGGAAAATGGCTTCACCTCTTTTTTGGCTGCTTTTCCAGAAAATGATGTTGGTTTGGGAGCATGTTATAAAAATAAAGTAGAACACAAATTCACTAGTTTATCCACATCAGATGCCCCTTAGTGATTTAGAAGACACATGTTTGATCATTTGGACAAAATGTTGGGGAACTGTCAAATAGATAAGTATGTTTTAGCCATTAAGAGTCCAATAAGTGTCGAGTTAGTCATGGTCCTGTAGTATGGTAGGATAGACACTAGACCAACCTACTCCAGCCCATTATTTTGCTACACTTCTACAGTTACCTCATTCTTTAGTCTCATACATGCCCTAGTATGCCCTCCATCTAAATTTGTTGTTTTATGTTTTTGTTTTTTTGTTTATCTATATATTTTTTTTCTTATTTGTCCTCTGGGGCCTGGGTCTTCATCTACTGGGCCACAGATCGATGACCTCTGACCCCACTGATAGCGCCGCCTCCTAAACGATTGGCGAGTAACAGCCGTGTGTAGCCGGACATTCTTTTTTTTCTATCTATTTATTTACTGTTTGTTTATTTATTTCCCCTTATTTACCCTCTATTTACCCTACTTAGGCTCCCTCAGTAGATACGATAGTGAGGCACTGTGAGATCTTGTTACCATGGTGATTCGTCGTGGCTGTTTAGAGTAGTTACCATAGCAACACCCATCCCCAAACCAACACCCGTCCCCACCTCCTCCACTCGGCACACCCCGCTGTCCCCCTTTTTCTGACTGTGTCTGCTGATTCACCGACGACGTTTCACGAGCGTTTCATGCCTCCTGCTCTGTGTGTACTAACCCCTCCACGTCCCGTCCAGTCTCGTACACAGTCAGCTCTTTCTTTCCTGTCTGCTGTCCAAGCTGACGCCCGGTTTGACATGCATTGCACTACATTAAGAAAATAAAAAGCAGACAGTTTGTTCATTGTCTGCTCTAAGCTCTGAAGGCCTCGTTTACTGAAGCTTATCAGCACATGCAGTTTATTTTTGCCTTCTGCAAAACCAGTAAAATGAGTCTGTGACTGGGCCAAGGCCTCGGCGTTGTCCCGCGACTGGTCACTTCACTGGAGCTACATGTGCTAACCAGGTGCATTTTAGCTCGCTTCAGTAAACGTGGCCCAATCTGCAAAAAAACCGGGAGCCATTTCGGATTCAGACTGTTCAGTCTTAGACATGGTTTTGTTACTCACAGCGCTTTACTGCACACTCTGTTCCCTGTTTCACCTCCACATGGACGACTGTGGAACTCAAGCCTATTTCCATGATGAAATTCAAGAGCACATTTTATCTCGGTAGTGTTTGGCAACAAAAAGAATTAGACTTTTTTGCAGTTACCCCAAATTTCAAGTTTTATATGTGTTAGTTGTATAAAAAGTAGCAAAACTAAAGCTTCATATGTGCTTTTGAATTCTGTTGAAAATGCTGACTGGTTGTGTGTGCGTGTGTATGTGTGTGTACATTAGTTTCTTCAGGCTGAAAATCATGGATGAGTCGGCGATGTGTTCACTGTGCACTCTCTCCCTTGTGTTTTTGATTCGTCCTCACTGGCTCACTCTAGGTGCTGCAGGCCACTGGTCATCACTCCTTAGCGTCTCCCTCTCAGTCTGTCTGCCTGTCTATCTGTCCCCATAAAACGGATGGTGATGTCTTTCTGTTGGCAGAATCGAACAGAAAAAAAGCATTCTTTTGATAAGGGTGGGCAGTAGGATGATATGTCATTGTCACCAATATAAATCATGTCACAGTACTCTCCTCTGAGTGTATCGAGGGTGGCATCAGTATTTCCACCTCATTTACCAACTACATGTTTCATCAGGAGACTTAGACAAGCCTCCAAAGTGACATAGCTGAGTTTAAATCCTGATTGTACCAGTATATTAAGCATAATTGACACTGCTTAATTGGATTAGCACAGTAGGTGAAAACTACTGGTGCACTGTTTCAAAAAAAATATGCATCATGCATAGAGCAAATGTGTAGAGCTAATTTGTAGAAATGTCTGATTGAACAGTAGTTTTCTGTTTGAGCACCCTGTCAACAAAAAGACCACACGTCTGCCATACCAGCTACATATTTGTGTTCAGTTTCTTACTGTGTCTCTCTCTCTCTTTCTTTCTTCTCTCTCTCTCTCTCTCTCTCTCTCTCTCTCTCTCTCTCTCTCTCTCTCTCTCTCTCTCTCTCTCTCTCTCTCTGCAGGCGGCTCCTTGGTATTATCACAAAAAAAGATATCCTCCGTCATATGGCCCAGATGGCAAACCAAGACCCCGAGTCCATAATGTTCAACTAGTGCCCTCCTTCACTGTACCTGAGGAAGAGGAGAGCGAAGAGGAGGTCCGATTATTGGACCGGACATCACACTGACCTCATGCCCCTCCCCCCCTCCCTTTTTTTTGTATCCTAACCCCTCCCACACCCTACACACAGCACTAAACTGGGCAGAGGAAACCTCTGGAAACCTACAGGCCTTTGGGAAGAAGAGGGACTTCCGCGGAAAAGCCTGGTTGCTGAGAAAAGGCTTGGAGATCAGGCGAAGCTTCAGCCCCGCTGCCCCGCCTCACTGACGGACACCCACATTGCTAAAACTAACACGGCTAAAACTTAAGCTAACGTACTCATACAAAAGCATGTGACACGCAACCCAGGCACCTTCACTCAAACCCACTTTGTGTGACCCAGTCCCACCTCGTGAGACCTTCCCGACTAGGAGAGGGCTTGATACTTGGGGGCGGAAGGTCAAGATGAACCGCTTGATGGCGAGGAGGGACCTTCACGAAGAAGCCCCGATAACATAACGCTGCGACCCCTGCCAACTTTAACTGCCCTGCCACCTGCCACGCCCTGAACTCTCCGACCATTGTTTACCTGTAACACGTGGGTCTGAATGAGAGCATGGAAGGAAGTGTATGTTTTGCATGTGTGTGTATGAGAGAGAGAGAAAGAGAGAGAAAAGGATAAGGATCCACCACATTCCAATCTGCCCTCTGTTTAACGCTGGAATGCTGCTCTTTCCCATCCGAAGATCGTAGAAGGCTGTGGAAGTGTGTGCTGGTGTGTGTGTGTGTGTGTTTGTGCGCGAGTGAAAGATTTTTGCTTGGATGAGTCGACGAAGAAACGAGCTATCCATCAAGTGTTGTAATGTTAACATGATCAAATGTACAAAAAAGGAGTTTGGCGTCACCTTGTGGGAAGCTGCCTACAGTGAATTTATCATTTTGGGTTTTTTTTTTATTTTTTATTTTTTAATTTTCGACACTACTGGCAGGTTGCATTGTCAGGGGAGCAGAAGCGTCAAGTCGGCCGCATTTTGCTGACGGGCCGAAGGGTACATCCTTAAAACTGAGAACTTAAGGTGGTGTTCGTTGCTTTTTGTTACTGGAAATGGAGGATAAAACACTTTCTTTTCAAATGATGATTATTGCTACTACATTTAGATGTATTAATCATGTAATTTACCAAGTAAGTCCTTGTAATTTTAAGATCTAATGTGACTTGAATACTGCACTTTTTTTTCTGTTCAAGGTCCTACCATTATAAATGGTCGTCGTGCAAATTTTCGCCATGAGATGAGTCAGTGGACGAGTGTCCCTGTCGTCTCTAAACAGATTGCATGGTCTGCACTCACGCACAGTTTGTCGCTATGTGACGGAAGTGGTTGCGCTTACCTTTACGAATACAGTGCTTTCTTTGATCAAGTTAGAAAGGATGATCTCATGTTAAACCAGTAATGGTTTAAGATTCATTGCTTGTTTAATTTCCTGTGGAGGACCTTTACAGGGGGAGAAAAGAGCAAGAGGGCGTAATTTGGACATTGTTTTTGCATCCTAATGCACATCAAGGACTCATCTGGCGTGTGTCCTGTCGTCGTTTTGCGGCCAGTACAGCTGTCCTGTGTGTTTAATTGAATCGTCTCATAGCACAACTTGTTTTTTTTTCTTTCTTTTTATTTGTCTAAATTACTCAACACTGGAAGTTTAAAAGGCTGAAGTGTCCTCAGGTTCCGTCTTTGCTAAACTGGTGTGTTCCTGACTGGCTCAACTGGTACTCAGAAGTATAAGCTTGTTCATCGTTCTGTTCTCATTTAAAGGATGACCTTGCAAAGTGACATTATGTAATAAGTGGATATGTTGTCTGTGACAGAACTAAACACACCCTCCTTGCTTTACAGTAACTTGAACTCGACCCTGCCTGCAACTGGATTCTCCAGAACCTGGTTTTGATGTTCGTGAACATTGATGTGCTCAGCGATGTCATAGATTGCTGTCTTTTTCTTTTTCTTTTTGCTTTGCTTCTGTTTCCTTTCCTCTTTTTTCCCCTCTGCTGATTTAGTTTTGTACTCTGATAGCCTGTCAATTTTTTTTTGCCCTTCGCAGAAATAAAGTCCCCTCGCTTTGTTTCCATAGAGACACACACCAGAGCCTTTTCTGCTAGGTGAGGCTTACAGAGGAGGGAAGTCGGTGTTTTTCGGTCAGTGAAGAAGAAAAAAAAAATACAACTTCGTCCTTGTTATGTTCCTCTCCTGTTTTATTTATATTAGTGCTAGACTTGTACATTACTGTAAGAAGGGTTGATTGTACATTTGAAACAAAATATGTAAAATTAAATTGTTTAAAATGACGTGTACAATGTTGGAGCCGCTTTGTGGGTTTATATTAACGTTTGTGTATGTTTATTACTCTGTGTGTGTGTGTGTGTGTGTGTGTGTGTGTGTGTGTGTGTGTGTGTGTGTGTGAGAGAGAGATCACTTTTACATTCCAGCACGCCAGTCGTGGAATTCCGGAGCATCATAATATGACATCATAATACATTTATGACACTTATGACATCACAATACATTTATCTATGATGTCAGGGTATTATTTTAAGGAACACTTTGATGTTTTATGCCTAAACTCAGTATTACTTGATCACTGCTGGTCACGTTTTCTGGACGCTGGAAAGAAACTCCAGTGTTAATAATTAATTCGTTATAAATGTTCCTAGTCAAAGACCAGCATGAAACTTCTCGTCACTGCGTAAGTAGGGATGTTATTCCTCAAGGACTGGCCTTAAAATGGGCCAGAGTCTCCCAGATTAATAGAAATTCTGTCCTCAGAACTTTCGAAGTGGATTAAATAGTTGTTTTAACGTAAAAAGCAGTAAAATATGCATAACCAGTCATTGTTTTTCACTACTATTGCTGCTCAGGTATTCACAGGTCGTTATTCTCTGCAGTTTGTTTCTCTGATGAGCTGCAAAAGAGATGAGTGATGAGTCAAAAGCGCCTAGAAAGAAAAATGTGACCTCATGGGTCTTATTACAGTTAGTTTCATGTTAAACAAGCTTCAAGTGCAGTGTTCCTATAATCTTTCATTTAACTAACGACCTTTTGCTCCAGCTTTATGCCTGTCTATGTGAGGTCCTAATGGTTTACATATATGAAATGCTATACTCCCACCAGGTGCAGCTGCATGGTCTCTCCGATGTCAAATTGCTCATACGTGATGAGAGGATTTTTAAGAGTTTTCTGGATGTAGGGCACATTGCGACACCGGGTGCAGATGTATGGTTTTACAGTGTGATTCTGCTGGGGGGTCGATGGAATAATTGACACCATGTGATGTGTGAAGAGCTCTTGTCTAGAGGTTTAAAACTGTTTTCAGATGGAATCATGCGGTTTTAAAAAGGACCACTTTTTTACGTGACTCACTCACCATGCATGAGGTCAGTGTGATTTAATTAGTCACCGTTTTCAGAGAAGTTTGACTTTGTGCAACCACAAAAGTACACAAGCAACCAGACTGTGACGGCCTAACACCATGTATAGTCTTGGCTCCGGCGCACCTGTTACTCACGTCTACTTCATGCTACAGAATCACTGCAGACTTCAATCTGTGTTAAATCGGGTGAAACTTGCACTGAACATGTAAGTATACAGATGCAAACTGGTGTGGTTTTAACAGTTCGAAAGTTGTGAAACCATTGTTTTTCATTTGTATTTAAAAGGGTCATATCTTTGAGTTTGATGTATGTAAACAAAAAAAAGTTTCAAAACTCTTCACTGCTGCACACATTTACATATTGCACATCTGCTTCATGCTTCAGGATCACTGTTAAATCTGTTTCATTCAAAAGGGGTTAAATCAGGTGGAAACACTGAACATGTAAGTATACAGATGCAAACTGGTGTGGTTTTAGCAGTTCAGAAGTTGTGCAACTATTTTTTTTTATTTTTTTTTATTTGTATTTAAATGGCTCCATATCCTCTATGAGTTTGATGTATGTAAACAAAGTTTTAAAAAAATGGTTCACTCCCACACACATTTTATAGACATCTGTCTATTCTGTCTACAGCAGTTCAGCCCCTCCCACTCATGTTGAAGTTATAAGGAGTGTTTCAGCCTGGACTGCTTTTTCAATTAGGTACAATACAGGGCAGGCAATCAGAGCAGAGATGATTTACACAGACCAGGAACAGTAACAAAAAGGAGCTGGTTGAATTCTACACAAAAATAAATAGATGTTCGGAAATGATTGTCTTAAAATGAATTAACTACGTTTTGGGTACATAAAACCAAGTGTAAGTGGACCTAATGGAACAAAACACACAAGTAAAAAATTGGATACAGGCCCTTTATTAATTTATGCTGCAAATAAAAAAAATTAAACAGAATCACATCCTCAGGTTACTACGAATTATGAGTGTTTCAACACATAGTTTGAGTTTTATTATGAGTTTTGAGAGCAGCTACTTGTAGAAAACTCTTCGTACTCTAGAACTATGACAACTATAGACAAATGAACTGTGGCTGCGTCCCAAACACATTTTCATTCTTTACATACAGTACTGAATGCGCTTCTTATGGTAGTGCAGTATTTTTTTACATACTATTTAGTGGCGTAGTACACAGTTTGGGATGCAGCTTGTGTATTTCTCTCTAATTGTACAGCGGAGAAGCAGTTGTGCATGTGTTGGAGCTTTCCATTTGACATTTTGTGGAAATTTGTATTTTTACGATGGTGAATTTGGCACATACAGGCCGCACTTGCAATAGATGTACTCTGTAATGCTTTAACATCTTTATTGACTTCACTATGGTCTCACCAAACTTCTGTGCTAGCACACTAAAGCAACAAAGGAACACAAGGGACATTAGACATTAGGGAGCAACGAAAGACATAAGGGAGAACATAATTTTAAACGTATTGGTGTAAGGGAAAATGAGAACCGTTTGCACTGAAACAATGAAATGTTTTTCATTCATTCATTCATTCAACTGATATTTTCCTAAACTGTCGAGAATTATGATGATTTTAAAGCTCGCTCCACTTAACATGCAGTGATTCTGCATGTGTGAACTACACACAGGCTAAGATTTGTAATTCTACAGTAATAAATATATATATATATATATATATATTTAGAGTCTGCACTATGTAATCAAATACAGTACTTCATAAAACTATTTCATGCAGTTTTAACAGGCTAGTGTAAATAACTGATCAATTCAGTTTATGAAAATCAATACTAGCTTTCAAAGTAACAGACATTCCATAAACCAGTGGCAGATTGTTTACATTCTACACGGAGTTTCCAGTTTTATTAGGTTCATCCACCTTGTACCAAGGCCTTTTATCAGAAATACCTACCATATTGGTGCACCCTGCAGTTTACAGTTATAGACTGTGGTCCATGTTTTACTCAATCATTTATTAAGTGTAAAGTGTCTGTTTCTCATACCTGAACACACCACAGCACACAGTGTGAAACCGTTCTCTGCTTTTAACCCATTCACCAAGTGAAGCGGGGGTAGTCAGCGACGCAGCGCCCGGGGAGCAGTGTGTGGGGACGGTACCTTACTCAAGGGTACCTCAGTAGTGCCACTGGCAGTCCTGGGACTCAAACCCACGACTTTCTGATCACAAGGGCAACTCCCTAACCTGACATGATATTGGCATGTGTGTGTGTGCTACACAGTGTAGAACATACACAGCAGTGCTGCTGGAGTCTTTAAAGACCTCTGTGTCTCTGAACTGATGGTCCACCAATATACAGCCAATAGTGTCCTGTGGCCAGAAACTGAGCACTGATGAAGGACTAACTAACACTCTGTGCAGCATCAGCTGAACTATTATCAATAACTTCACATCTGCAGGGTGGACCAACAGGTTAGTGTTGGACAGTAAGTATTTCAAACTGTGTGATCTACTCTGTACACAGACACACACTAACATGTCTGAGTCACTGCTGTACTGAGAATGATCCACTACCCAAACAATACCGGCTCACTGGCGGTCCTAACCATTGAAGAATGGGGTAACGGGCCCAATTAATGATGCAGAGAAACAGCTGGACTACAATCTGTAATTGTAAACTATAAAGTGCACCTCTATTCTAAGTGGAGCTGATAAAAGGTAGGTGTCCCAAATGAAGTGGCTCATCTGTGTATTTGATAGATGTTTCTGATTAGAAATTGTTGATCTAAAAGAACAGTTTAGCATAAAATTAAATGTACACAATTTTCCTCAGGTGGTTTGTGAAAACAGACCCTGTTGTCCTAAACCACAACCACGAGTCTGTGTTACCTTAAAGAAGAGCTGGATGTGGTCTGAAAGAGTTGAGGTTTTTAGTGATGAAAGATTTGGGTGACTTGACGTTTAGTGTTAGCAATATGTGCCTCTTAGCTCCAGCCCTTTGCTACAGAGGCAAATTTTGGACATGTGGGTCAAGTGGGAACTTGTGTAAATTTGCCTCCTGTTCTATTAATGTGGATAAAGGATATCTGCAAATCATTTTGAAAAGTTTAGGCCAGGCACCTAGTTTGAATGATGAGTTTTTTGATGCAATTTCAAACTGTACCTACGAGCATAGCTTTTTCCACACATTTCACAGCGGTGGTTGCGCTCTCGCGTGTGTGTTTTAAGGTGTCTGGAAAGCTCAGACTTGTCGATGAAGCTTCTCTTGCACTCCATGCACGCAAAGGGTTTCTCTCCGGAGTGGATCCTCTTATGTCTGTTCAGCAAGGCCGTATCAGCGAAACATTTACCACATATCTCACATGCTTTGGGCTTAACCCCGCTGTGCCAGCGCTGATGCTTCACGAAATGCGAGGCATCGCTGAAACGTCTCCCACAAAGAACGCAATGGAAGGGTTTCTCTCCGGTGTGGATCCGCCGGTGCGTGGCCAGGTTGCCTGCATGGGAAAATCGTTTCCCGCACTCAGGACACTCGAAAGGACGCTCTCCAGTGTGTGTTCTTAGATGTTCACGAAGGAAGGCCTCCTTCTTGAAGCCCTTCCCACAACTCTCACATTCAAACGGCCTTTCGGTGGAGTGAGTCTTCACATGAGCTTTGAGTTTCTTCTCATCGCCTAAGATTTTCCCACATTCGGGACAAGTAAACGTGATGCTCTTGGAGGCTTCATTTGGTTGGAGAACTTGCAGATGTCCAAAAGGGGTAAAAATCATCCCATGTCCTATGAAGTTGTTTTGTTTCAGCTCTGGATGTGTCTGCTGGTGCCACAGAAGCCTCAATACTGTTTTGAAACTTTTCCCACACTGCAGACACCTGTGTATTCTGTCTCTTGTATGATACCGCTGGTGGATTCGAAGCTCTGCTGGAAGTCTAAAGGACGTATTACAGTCTGAGCAACTGTACCTATTCTCATCTGTATGGATCTTTTCGTGGCTTTTCAGTCTGAGCTTATGGCGGAACTTCTGGCCACACTGCAAGCACTCGAACGGCTTGACACTGGAATGGGTTCGCATATGACTGTTCAACAGGTTTCCTTGGGTAAAATTCTTGCCACACTGAAAGCAGTGATATGGCTTCATCTGGGAATGGATACGCTGATGCTTAATTAGATTCCTCGACGTGAGGAAGCTTCCTCCACACTCTGCGCAAGTATATGATTTTTCTCCGGTATGCACTCGCCGGTGGATCATGAGGTGAACGGAATGAGCGAAACGTTTTCCACAATCAGAACAGTGACAAGGTTTTTTATGGCAAATTTTGTGAATCTTCAGTTTGGTCTCATCCTTAAAAGTTTTACTGCATTTTATACATTTAAAAAAACGGTCAGTCTTGAGTGTTTGGTCGACTTGAGATAAACTCTCCTTGTAAAAAGAGCCCCCGAAAGACCCTTGTTCTTTGGGAAGTTCTTCCAGTTTACACCAAATACCACTTAGACTCTGCACATTCAGAGCAGGAGGCTCTTCTGTATGAGTCTTCTGATGAGCTTTCAGCTCAGCCGAACGTATGAAGCACTTCTCGCAGTATTTGCACTGGAACGGCCTCTCACCTGTGTGGATTCGGTCATGGATCTTCAAATTCCGCATGTTAGCAAAGTTCTTCCCACACTTGTTACAAATAAATGTCTCCTCCTGCGAATGTGTCTTGATGTGGCGGGTAAGGTAGTACTGTAGAGCGAAACTTTTCCCACACTCTTGGCAAGAGTACGGTTTTTCTCCGGTGTGTGTCTGCTCGTGGCTCTTCAGGTTGCTGGCTGTAGTGAACGCTTTCCCGCACTGAGTGCACTCGAATGGCTTTTCGCCCGTATGAACCCTTTCGTGGATTCTGAGGTGGCTGGGATCTCTGCAGATTTTACCACAGAAGCCGCAGCAATGGGTTTTATCACTAGAGGAGTTCAGGTTAAGCTTGGCAGGGCTCACCTTTTCACGCCCTGCGCTCGAGTCACCAGGTCCAGGAGGGACTTCAAGCTCCTTTATCTTTAACATGTATATTTCATGATCATCTTTAAAATCATGCTCATCCCAAATTACCTCCGTCTTAATAGCAGCAGTTCCAACATCACACTGAGGTTCTTTTCGCGTTTCTACCGCTGGATAATCCGACCACTCGCTGGATGAGTTGCGGTCAGTTGCCATGACATCTAAAATCCTCCTTCAGCAGTGCAGTACAAAAATTATTTCAGGCTGGATCGATTCAGGCAAATTCCAGACTATGTCCTTCAGAGCTGTTTAATACATCTTCACCTCCTCCTGTAAAATCACCTGTAAGAGAAAAAAGTGCCCTCTCAGTTAAAGCCTAAACAACACTATGATGCACTTTTACTTTGGACTACTAATCTTTTCCGAGGACTATATTTTTATCATTTGATATCGATTGTTGTAATTTTTTATTTTCAAAAGATCAATATTAAGTCAGATCAGTAATTTCTAACCATGAACAAATGGCTTATTCTGGTTCATACAAAATGTATTATTTAAAATATGAAAATCTTATTTAGTTTGTTTATATCTACACACATATATATAATATACTGTTTTTTTTTACTGATGAATGCATGTTCTACATACATTTTTATATATATGAAAATTGAACACAAAATACATGCCTCAATGATGTCTATAGGTGGCCAAAAAATAAAAAATACCACAATAAAAATAATAGTAGTAATAATAATAATAATAATAATAATAATAATAATTTTTATTATTTGAGACCTTTGTAACAGGTTTCCCCCACCATGAAGTGTGTACTGTTTTGTAGGGATGCATACAAATGTATAGCCATTAGGTGTTTTGTCAAACTGTCAAACTGAACAATATGATATAATGTGAAAACAGCTGTGTACATTATTGGCACATCGTGGCTTTAACCAGCACAGAAACTGAAGCTGACAATGTTCCACTAGTAGGGCTGTCAAAATCACATTTTAAAAAATTACAGGTTAATTCCTTACTGAAAAAAAAACACATTTGAGTGTAGAAAATGTCAGTGTGAGTGTTAAGAGCTGCTCCTGCTGCAGCTCCGAATGGACATTCCTAAACGCTTAATGTGGAAAAAAGCTTAACGGGGATTAATGCGTCAAACCAAGAACACGGCAACACCACACTTCTCTCACAAATTACTGACCAACAACTGCAGAAACAAGGAGCCCACAGTGCAGAGATCAATCCCTTCTGACAAGATCTACAGATACTGCAGGGACTAATACAGGAATCGAACACTAACTTATTACTACTTATAGCTACTATACCTAACTTATTACTAAACAGCACTACAGAATCAATATACTGTTATATTCATTATTATTAAACAGCACTACAATGATACAGTAGTTAATATATGTTATTATTAATAAACAGCACTACAGAATTAATGAACTATTTATTGTCATTAAATAGCACTACAATAATAATACAGTAGTTACTATATTATTATTAAACAGCACTACAAGATTAATGCATTAGATGATATATATTCTCATTAAACAGCACTACAATAAAAATACACTAGTTATTATATATTATTATTAAACAGCACTACATCAATACATTAGATGATATATTCTCATTAAACAGCACTATATGATTAAAACACAAGTTATTATACATTATTATTATTAAACAGCTCTACAATAATAATACACTAGTTATCGTATATTCTCATTAAACAGCACTACAGGAATAATACATGTTATAGATTATTATTATTAAACAGCACTACAATAATAATACACAAGTTACTATATCAGTAAACAGCACTACAGCAATAATACACATGTTATTATAGATTATTATTATTAAACAGCACTATAGGATTAATACACTAGCTATTATATTATTATTAAACAATACTACAATATTAATACATTAGATGGTACGTATTATTATTAAACAGCATTACAGCAATAATACTCAAATATTATGAAAATGCAATACAGGAATAATACACACGTTTTTATAGATATATACTATTAATAATTCACTAGATTTTCTATATTATCAAAAATAATTATTGCACAACACTACAGAAATATCAGTGGAGGTTACAGTTTAGACTATTTAGAAGTATTTAGTAAAGTATTCACATAGATAGTTTTAATAAGAGGTAACAAACTTTTGAATGTTCCTTCTGGAACGCGCTTAACTTAAAACTTCATCCTTTTGGCAACAGAGAATGTCTGTGACCAATAATACATGAGGTTGTTGTTTTTTATCACATTAATCCATGTTAAGTCTTTTCATTAAAGGGTTTTGATGAAGAGAAGGAAAAAAAGCTTAATGTAAAAATAGTTGCTTAAGTTTGGATTCCAGTTTTGTTCTTTTGGTATAAAACAGTGTTTAAAACTAAGAAGTTGTTTGGTTTTGATTGATCATTGTTTTAGTCTCACTGTAATAAAAAAAAAAGTGAAATACTACAGAAAGATCTCCAGGACTGTCTGAGATCCCTGTAATGAACTGACACAGTGACAGTGTAGTTTACTATAGGAATAATACAGTACAGTATAAGAGTCTATGAGGCAGCATTACAGGTATACATTATATGGACAAAAGTACTGAGACGCCTGACCCTTACACCAGAAGGGACTTTAATGACATTGCATTCAAATCCGTAGACTTTAATATGGAGTTGGTCCCCCTTTGCAGCTATAACAGCTTTCACTCTTATTAGAAGGAGTTTCTGTGGGAATTTGTGCCCATTCATTCTGTAGAGCATTTATGAGGTCAGACACTGATGTTGGACGAGAAGG
>JBBPCZ010000012.1:2601996-2624793 GCA_037974445.1 Brycinus macrolepidotus
GACTGGCCCGCACAGAGCCCTGACCTCAACCCCATCCAACACCTTTGGGGTGAACTGGAACGGAGATTGCGAGCCAGTCTTCCAGGAAGAGTGGAAGCTGCTATAGCTGCAAAGGGGGAACCGTCTCCATATTAAATGCAATGTCATCAAAGTCCCTGTTAGTGGAATGTTCAGCCGTCCCAATACTTTTGTCCATACTGTGAAGCTGTGCTTGGCATAAACAGCAGGGGACTTATGGCACCAGGACTCATTTGGACTCATATTTCTCATTTTGAACACACTAAACCATGTTGTTCAAGTCACAATGTTCTTTTTCCCCTCCCTAGTGCTTTGGGACCTGTGTCTTTGCAGCGCTGGAGAGTTAGCGTCTTGCCTGTATATTAGAAGACATGTTTAATGTTTTAACTGTTTTCTAGAGTGCTTTAAAGGCAGATTAAAGCAAATATTAAGAGACTTTTTAGGTAAAAGTAATACAACTTATGTGGAGCAGTTTCCAGGACTGAAGTTCAAATTCAAAGTGATGGGTTACTAGATTAAGTGCTGAAACATCTTTTATTAGTCTGAATATCATTTACCGCTTCTAAACTTCAAGCCCATTTGTCTTAACTGCTAGGCAATTCTGTGATTTAGAAGGTCAGTTAAAAGGTTTTAAGGTGGTTATTTTGCTGTCTGCATCACTGCAATGTCTTTTTGTTCTCCAGGGGAGGAGGATGACTTTGGTGCCCACAGGAAGAAGCACAAGAAGCACAAGAAACATAAGAAGAAGCATCATCGCGACGATGGGCACAGCTTCTCCTCGGAGGCTCTGGAGTCGGACTCCAGCATCGGCCTTAAACCTCCACAGCTGAAGCTGAAGATCAAATTAGGAGGGCAGACTCTGGGCACCAAGAGGTCAGTGTTGAAATCTGTATGATCTCTAAACCTGTGCAAGAAATTGGCGTCTTGATGCTATGGTCTTCTCAGCAGCCTCAGCCTTGTAAAGATGTTTCTTTCACTCTGGTTTAGTGTCCCCACCTTTACGGTGGTACCGGAGGCACTGCGATCTATGTCTCCTCTTGTTGTGGACAGTGATGACGATGACGGTTCTGATGATGATGATGATGATGACGACGATGATGAGGAGCCCTCAGAGGGAGTTCCTATTGAGCAGTACCGAGCCTGGCTGGGTGAGTTTCAGCCTTAATGAGTGAGCAAACCTTTTCACTGAGACCACTCTGCACGGTTTTTAAGCTTTGAAATGAGCCCATGGCAATTTCATTATTTTTCTGTCTTGTGTTGTGCTTCAATTATTGTACCCTGAGCACTAGTTTACTTCAGATAATCCAAAAAATTATAGCATCCTTTCACAACTGGTCCATTGTGTGGTAAAGGGTGGCCATTCCTGACCAAGCTGAATTGCTTAATATTTCTTTTCATTTTCTTCACTGTATCTTTTTTTCCAGATGAGGACAGTAACCTGGATCCTTCTCCTTTGCCGGACATGGACACAGATTCGTTTGTGGACGGTCCCATGGATGAAGAGGAGAAGTGGCTTGATGCACTGGAGAAAGGAGAACTGGACGATAATGGAGAGCTCAAGAAGGAGATAGATGAGTCTCTTCTCACTGCCAGACAGGTATTTTGGACATTAGAGAGTATAACAGTAATACAAATAAGTAGTCATGACTGACTTATACTGTGGCTAGCAATTAAAATATGGGCTACAAAGAAAAACTATGTTCCACTTTTTATATGGCCAGAGATACATTTTTTTTTTTTTTTAAGATATAAATGCTCTGACTAGGTGAATCGTTTTCAACATTTCTTTTGTTTGCCCCAACAGAAAGCACTCTTGCACAAGCAGCAGAGCCAGCCTCTGCTGGAGTTGCCTATGGGCTACAAAGAGAAGGAGATGACGGCCGAGATGCTGCAGAAGCGTGAGGAACGAGCCCGTAAGAGGCGCCTGCAGGCAGCTAAAAAGGCGGAGGAGAACAAGAACCAGACGATTGAGAGGCTCACCAAGACTAGCAAGTCCAAGATCAAGAGCATTAAAGAGCGAAAGTCCAAGCAGACTCAGGTGCCCATGGTGCGATACTCGGATTCCGTCCAAGGGATGGCTATCTCTTTCCCCGCTGGCGTTCCTGCTCCGGCCCCTGCCCCTCCACAGCCACCTCCTCCAGCTCCTGTGAGCTGTGGCGTCTCTGGTTGCTCCAATCTGAAGAAATATTCCTGCTCTAAGACTGGCATCCCACTCTGCAGTCTAGACTGCTACAAGAAGAACTTGTCACTTGTGGAGAGTGCAGCTTGATGAGCTTTAAGAATAAACCTCTAAAATCTTGTGTCTTTCTGTAGTCGGCATCATGCGTATGTTAGGAACTACGGGTCTAATCTGGTTTTGCCTGTAGGTTAAATGAACACTTTTCAAAAATCAGTGCTGTTTCACACAGTCACAGCCTGAACAAGAAGGTTCCAAAGCCAGTACCTTTTTTTCTTTGTATGTTTTCTCCAGAATGTCACTGGATCCTGTGAATTGCAAGGTCATTTATCAGTCAGAATATAAATGTCCATATATGTGAGACTGTAGCCAAAATGTGGTTACACTGGAAACAAAAGGATTATTTCTGTTTAAAAAGACAGTTAACCTGGCTGTCTTAATATTTTGAACTAATAAGTAATAAAAAGTAATGAATTGACAAGGTGGCAATAACTTTTATCAACTTATTATCAGGAATACACTGAGGTCTGAACTTCATGCTGGTCAGTTAATTCCTTTTTAAGTTAAAACATCATTTTATAGCACAGACTATAAGCAAGTAAAGTTCTTACCTTACTAAGGTGTTCTCTTAAATATAATCCCTGGGGCTCTGTTTGTGTTTCAGGGTCTGTTTCTCTGAACTGGTTTCCTAAAGGATCTGTTTACTGCTGGTGGACTTGATTGTACATTACTTCCTTAGACTCTGTCTTCAAGTCTTCATTTATTTTTAACCTATTTGTTTTAGTTCCTTTAAACTTCAGCTAGTTCACAAAGAGAGACCGGACTCTGATCCAGGATTCGTATACTTCTGTAAATGTTCCTCATAACCATGTGATAACGGACAAAAATGAAAGCGAAGTCTCAGTAAAACATTTGTCACGCGACTCAATCATGTTCCGTTCCATGACAAAAACACTGTGGAACCAATGCAGAAGTGAACCTTGAGTTTAATGTATTTATTTAGTGTGTGCCTGAAGCTTTAGTGTGCAATTCCTTTGTATTTTGACTTCTCGCCTGAAGATTTTCTTTATTTTTGTAATAAAGAAAGATGAAATAAACAGATTGTTACAAGGTAACATGGCAAATTTCTTTGCCTTTATTTCACACATTTGATGTGCACTTAAAAGGACAACATGTTATAAAGATTTTGTAGACAACACATAAACTGCTACATCTTCAATTAACAAACATCTCCCCTGTATTACAAAACACTGGAGGTGAACGTTGATGTAAGGTTTTTACTGCCAAGAGCATGTGCATAAATATGGCAAGCCATTCAATTCCATTTGGTCCTGTTTGATAAAAAGGTCACTTGGTAAACAACAAACAAACAAACAAACAAAAAACCATGTACATGACCGTTCCGTCTCTGTCATGAGGAAAAACTTGCTTTCTCCAGAACTGCAGCTTTTACTGTGCTGTTTTGGTCTTATTAGACTTTAAAGAAATACTGTTTTTTAACCTACTGTCTATATGCTGCACATGGCAAGTTTGGCACTTTTCCCAGTTCTTAGTCCACGGACTCGAATCACGCTATAAAAGACGGGCAGATGATGAAGTAGGAGTGGGCAACATGATGAGATTTATCATCACTGTTTTAAATTCCGTCACAATATGCTTTTCTGAGCCTGTCGTGGAGACGGACAAGCACCGTCATATTTCAGAGCGTCTGACCGAGTTTGTTCCATTTAGATCCTTAAGATCCTCAGGTTCAGGCTTGTTAAACATTCCAAAAGCAAAATACAAGAAATTTGGAGAAGCAGTCTTTTGTTTTCATGCATCAAAGATCTGGAACAAGTTGCCCTTAGATATTCGTCAGGCCTCCTCCCTCAATATTTTTATACCCTGGCTTTTAGTTAGTAGCCTCTGTTTTATATTTACGTATTTTTACTTCTTTTATATCTGTTGATTAACTGTGTCCTTGTTTTGAGTGTTCCCTTTTTGTGTTGTTTCCTGTCAGGTCGCCATGTCATTGGGTGTGCCCATGCTGGTCGGTGGGCGCCCTGTGGACTCTTCTTGGTGTGGCTTTGTGGGATTTGATGGGTGGGCGGGGCTGGATGGGGTTGGTGCCACTCACACTTCAGTGGGCGGGGTTGTTTTGGGCGGTGCTGATTCTGCATTGGGGAGGTTTGCGGGGTGTCCCATGGCTGGTGTGAGTGCACCTGATGGTTGGTTGACTTGTCTTTTCCTGCCCCTTTTATTATTATTTTTATTATTATTATTATTATTTAATTTTCATATTTGAATCTTAATACTGCTTTTTATTGCTTATTTTACTGTTCTTTTTTATTGTTGACATCTTAATGTTATATGATGCAGATGCAGCAAATAGATATTAGATTGCAAAGCACTGGAGTATTTCTTTAGTCACCAACTTGAACATGTAGAGTGCTTGTCACCACCCCTGGTCCTGGAGACCTGTGGAAAGGTCCAAACACAACTGGCCTCACCAGCACCAGCCAGAATCCCTTAGCTGGCTGGATCAGATGCATTGGTTTTAGCTTGTTAGAACAGTGCTAGAATGTTGCTGGATGGAACTAAACAAGAAAGTAGACCGCCAGGAGGAGGCTTGGTGACCACTGATGTACAAAGCTACATAATGCCAAACGTGGAGGTAAGTTTTCTCACAACAGTGAGTGAATCTTTTCAGTTTCCTCTACAGCAATGATTCCCAAACTGGTCGTGGAGTCCCCCCTGCCCCGCACATTTTACACACTTGACCCAACTAATCAGTTTATTACTCAACTGTTCTATAAACACAAAAATATGTAAAGTGACCATTCTGTCATACATGAACACACCACAGCACACAGTGTGAACAGTGTGAAATTCTCTCTGTATTTAACCCACTGAAGCAGCGGGCAGCCAGGAACACAGGGAGCCCGGGGAGCAGTGTGTGGGGATGGTACCTTGCTCAAGGGTACCTCAGTGGTGCCACTAGCAGTCCTGGGATTCGAACCCACAACCTACTGATCGCAGGGGCAACTCCCTAACCACTAGGCCACCAGCTGCCCCTGTGTAGGGAGTACTCCAGGGCCAATTTGGGAACCGCTGTTATAGAGGAAACACATGAGCTTGCAGTATTGTCCCTAAGCCTGTTAGCTTTATTCTGCCCTTTTTTGTAAGTACAGCACAATCTGAGGTATTACTGTTGAGACTTTTCAGACACATCCGACGGTCTCTCAGACAGAGAGAGGCCTTACAAGGCACTGGCTTCAGGACAGGTTTGTCAGCTTCCCACAATTCAGTGACTGGACTATACATCTGCTCTGAACCCAGCAGTGACTTACATCAAGAGCCAAAGCTGATTTCAGCCTATTGTTCCTTCTCTATTGCTATAAACATCTAGGCCTGAATTAAGGTTTACAAAGTTTCCGACATGTTTTCCTCATTAGGAGCCCTTATTCGTCGAAGAAAACATTTCACATCGCTGTGTGCGCTCCTCGATCACAGGTAGAGCAGGGCTTCATACTTGGTATTCCGCTTTGCAAGGACATCACATGGCCAACCCGAACGACAGCCTGAAAGCCATCTCCACCGGCACCTCCGCCACCGAGTCATGGAAACACACGTAGAACTCCTGAGGTACAGGTTCGAGAACCATCCGTCTGGAACACAACACAAGAGCTTACAAATGTGACGTGGGAAATCTATGCTGATGTTTTTCCTTGTATGTGGACACACAAAGGAGCAAACACCAGTGATTTACGCTTTAATATTTCCAGATCAAAGCACAATACTGGTGTGTTTGACTCCTGAGCGACCGCAATGGGTGGCAGGTATGTAATGGAAAAATGCAGTATGTACTGCGTGGAGTCAGAGACAGCGGACTGATAAATGACTGCGCTTTCTGCTCTGGGTTTGGGTGAGAGGCCCAGCTGCAGGTGATCTGAGCTGCACGCAGACCTATTTACCTTTCCTTCTCTCTAGATTTATCAGTGCAGACAACAAACCGCCCACACCGCGAGTTCAGCAGCAATTTAACCAAGACGGAAAATTGCTTCAAGCTTTCTGTCAATTTAAAGTTCTTACACTATAAAGGAGTATTTGAGTTTATCCCAGGTGATCCCAGACTTATCACATTTACAAATAATCTTACTTTATTTATTAATACTTAATTTATTACCTGTATCCACTAAACTAGACTTGTTACATCTACAGTATAGAAATGAAATGAAGTGAAATGTACCCAATAACCCAGTAGGTCATGGTGGGAGGAGGCTTCTTTTGGTCAGTCCAGTTCTCAGGTTTGCACTGGAAGAGAACGCCGTGTTCTTTAACTGGGCCGAGCCCTCGGGAGGCCTGTGGCCTCTCAGCTCCTCGTCTCTCCTGATAATACAACACCACACACAGAGGGAGAACATGTATATACGTTAATAAGAACAAAAATAACAAGATGCTGCTGAAAAATTAAACACACTCACACAATCACAAAAACGCAGCCATTGTACATGTCACATTACAGACACCTTTCACTCTCAGATATACACCAACTAACCACTCCATTAGGTACAGCTACCTTGTATCTACACTCATTGTACATTTTATCAGCTCCACTTACCATGTAGGTATGTTTGTAGTTTGTAGTTTCTCTGCATCATTTGTTAGCCAGCAATGGTCAGGACCCCCACAGGGCCAAGAGTGAGCACACATTGTTCGGATATTGGATCATCCTCAACATGTTAGTGGCATGTTTTTGAGTGGATCACACACAGCAGTGCTGCTGGAGTTTTAAACTCTGTGTACTTACTGCCCACTTTAGTAGACACATCTAACCTGTTGCTCCACCCTGCAGATGTAAGGTTATTGGTGACAGTTCATGTGATAATGGACAGTATGTGTGTTAGTCATCCTCTAGTCCTTCAGCGGTGGTCAGTTTCTCGCCACAGGACACTGTTGGTTGGATATTTTTAGTTGGTGGACCATTCTCAGCCCAGCAGTGACACCAGTGTGTTTGAAAACACTCCAGCAACACAGCTGTGTGTAATCCACTCCGCAACACATAAACAAACACACATGCAAGAACTGCAATACCATGTCAGTGTTACTGCTGGGCTGAAAGTAATGCTCACTGGTGGTCCTGTGGGGGTCTTGACAAATGATCCAGAGAAACAGACTAAAGTCTGTAATTGTAAACTATAAAAAGCACCTATATGGTAAGTGCAGCTGAAAAAATAAACCAAAAGTGAAGATGCAAGGTAGATGTATCTAATGAAGTGGCTTGTTGGTGTACAGTACTGTGCAAAACTATTAGGCCAGCCAGGACAACGGTTTACAAATATTTATCTACAGCTGGTTAGAAATATGTAGTTGGTGCTCCTGAGCGGCTCAGCCATCTAATCCAGGTGTGTCTAACTCAGGCCTTGGAGTGCCGGTGCCTAGCACAGTTTGGTAGCTCCCATCTCAAACACACTCACTAAACCTGGCAAGTAAAAGGTGAGTTGAATCAGGTGTGTTTGAGAGAGAAATCACCAAACTATGCAGGACACAGGACCCCCAGGACCTGAGTTGGGCCACCTGATCTAAGCACCAGCCCCATCATTACAAGTTTGATCCCTGATGGTAACACAGCTGTCTATGGGTGGGAGTTCAAACCTAGTCTCATAGTGCGGGTGAAAGTGTCCCAAATACAGTCTTTCCATACATATCTGACAGATTTGCATTCTGAGTGACAGTGTGCACAAAAATACACTGAATCTGTCAGTTACAATTTGGCCCACTGTTGGAATTCACGTGACTTTTTCATCAATCTAAATCTAACTTAATCTTCTTTACAATTCTGGGTACGTGGCAACAATCAAACAGCTACTCAAAATCAGATTTACTTCGAGGAGATTTTGGAAAAAGGAGAAACAAAGCAGTTAAAAGAGCTTTAGTCAAAAGCCTCTTTGTCCAGTGTTTATATTGCCATTTTGCCACTGAATTTGTGTCCTCTTTCTGGTGTTGTTCTTTACAGCAGATAAAAGAAAGAAACTGAGCTTCATTTGTCTTCTGGATCAACTTCCACTATTGAAACAGACACAGAAATTCATGTTTTCACTATTTTCTTTAAAATTTGTTTAGTAGGGTTTTTAGTGAGTGACCTTTGTCCACTAGATTTAAAGTAGCTGTTTGCTCAACTAATACTGATAATGCCTGAGAAGAGTCTTCATTCTTCAGTATAGACAGAGGATCAGTATTCTTGTTGGATGAGTGAGCTGGGATGTAAGTGGAACGATTTTACTTGCAGTCTGACAGAGCGTAATTAGCTTTGTTCAAGTAAGATGGTCCTCACTCTCTCACATCACTCAGCACAATGTTATGTTGTCCAATGTTATGCTAGAGGCAGTTTGATAAAATATGGTAGTGATTCACTTAGAAGGAAAATGTGCTAGTCATTACCCTACCAGTCTGGCAGAAAAAGATACAGTGAGCTCCTTAGCTAGTGGATGGGAAAATTGGGTCAAAAAACATAAATAAAAACAGTTTGCTTCCTCTTTTTCTTGACGCATCCGTTGCATAGATTTAATTTATTCCATTCCATTCCACAGATGTTCATTTCCACCACCAGTATCACTGACTGAAGTGTTGATTAGGTACCTCAGGCAGTGGATAAGGTAAGTTTTAAGTGGTAACTGTAAATACTGATCTTTCTCAGGGAGAGGTGTGGAAAAGGTTAAACTAAAAATTATAATTAAATAGAAAATCAATTTTTTGTACTATGCTGTAATTATGAAATGTTAGTATATATTCCTAAGCAAATAAGCTAATCACCTAGATAAATAGCTTAAAAAATTTCTCAGGCGACCCAAAACTTCTGCACAGTACTCTACACTCCCACACGCAGCCTCCCGTACCCGGGGCGGCAGGCTCTGCTGGAAGGCGTGCCGTATGGACAGGCAGCAGTGGTGGAAGTTGCGGATGAGCTGAGGGTGGATGGAGCCGCTGATCTGAGAAACCTCCCTGTGCGTGGGCGCAATGAAGATACCCTGCACCGTCTCCATCAAAACATAGTGGAAGAGTGTGTTCTCCACCCCTGCTGTGAGCCTGACACACACACACACACACACACACACACTTTAATCACTTCAGTCTTTAGTCACTTTAATCTGCAATAATCTCAAAAAACATGAAAGTACTTTTCATCTGTTCCTTTAATCAACGCTTGCAGTTACGGCAACTGCCCTGAAACACCAGGAGGGAAGTTAAATGCCGCTGGACTGGCATTAAAAACAGTGTTGCTCAGAACTCCTGTACGCTCTTATGTAATGTTAATGAAAGAAGGCAATTTATTTCCAATGGACTGAATGCATCCACAAGCCCAGCTCAAGGTCAATACTCACTTCAGAATGTTCTGCATCTCCTCACTCTCTCTCTCTGTCAGGCTTTTCCTCAGAGAGCCCAGATAAAACGGGTTTGGCTGCTTCAGTCTGGGCATCTGGAGTCAAACATTAACAACAAAGAGAGACTCATTTAGTAAATCCGACATAGGCAGAACCACTTTACCTGCAATACATCTAAAACTAAACATCACTCCACAGAAGAGCAGTGTCGGTTTTATCTGCTTCATATCAATACAGCCTTTGCTGAATCCACACTGACTTTTTGCTTGCACAAGTGTGGTTTTCTCATAAGTTCTGATCTACCGTCTGCGTTGCAGTATTTCAGTAAATGTGATGAAAGATAGTTTCCATTGTCTTTGTTGTGACCGTCTTTCTTTCTGTGGATTTACGAGCCACAGACTTTCTGTAAAACATGTCAAGGCAGCTAGAATCAGGAGACTGATGTCCATGTATGATTCATTACTGTACCGTCTGATATTTCTATATATGTCTTAGATCTGGCTGAATCTGGGGAATAAAATGAATGATGGATGACTAAACCATACTTCACTGACATGATCTCCCAGTAAAAACCAGGCAAGAGCAAAAAAAAAAACAAAAAAAAAACATTAGAGCTATCTTTAACATCTAGATAAGCCAGAAAGGTCTGTACTTTCGGTATAAGGAATTTCTTCAAGGCGGGTAAAGTGCTGCACATATCTAAAAGTCTATCCAGGTTGAGCTTAGACAACTAGGGCTTAGGTGAACTTAAGTCAACTTCAGTTGTAAGGTTGTAGGTTATAGAAAATCTGTTTTGGCAATAAAAGAGTGAAAAACAAAACAATCACAAAGTAATACTCATCCCATGGTGCACAGTAAATTATATGATAACAGTGGAGTTAATTGATATAATAGATACGATCATAGTATGAATTAAATACAGAAAAATATCTTAGGTCAGTGGGTCTCAGTCCTGATCCTGGAATACTCCTGCCCTGTAGATTTAACTCTTTTCCTGCTCTAACCCACTCCAACTAAGGATAGTCCTGTTAATTAGCTGATTAGGCCCGATCTAATATCATGATGTAAATTTCAGTTCATATTGCCCCCCCACTTCCCATACTACTATATAATTATATGTAAAGTAAAAAAAAAAAATCCACAGACACCTTAAACAGTCCCCCACTTCCACCGCTGCCATCTGAACCCCCGGACCCCAGCGAGTCCCTGCGTGAGCCACCAGGGGGCATCCTATATGCAGCGTCAGGCGTGAGGTGAGGACTATGTCCCGATGTAAAGGTCATGGCGGTCTCTCCACGGCCTTCACTCCCGCTGTCAGACAGACTCCTCTGGGGGCTCGGCCTCCTGACCCTCAGCCCCGCAGGACCGGATCCTGATCCCGCCTCCCCAAACAGTGTTCGGCCAATCACACCGGGCGAAGGGGGCTTGATGGCGGCTGTAAGACGGTTAAGAATAGGTGAACTCCCGATTCCGTCCAGGCGGTCCCGGCCACCAGCGGGAAGGAACCAGTCAGCACAGGACAGGCATGGGGTGGGAGGAGTGCAGAGACGTTCTTCAATGGATGAGTCAAGGCTCTCAAGCTGGAGAAGAGTGGCTTTGACTTGGTCCACATAGATACAGTCAGGACCGGGGGTTCCAACAGCTGGGGATGCACAACCACCAGCCTCCAGCAATACACACTGCATAAAGTGCCTCTGTAAGACACAAGATACAATTATACTGATGACGCATTCTAATATAAAGGTTATTTTGTGAGTTTTCAAAAGTTCCAAGCAGAATGTAAGAACTGACACAAGTAGCAAGAGGTTGAATGATTGAAAGTGAAAAAGGACCATTTGAATTTTGTACATGTTATGCAAAGATTTAAAGAAAAACATAATTTTGAAGACAGACAAAACCATGGAGTATAGGAACCATGGAGGAATGTAGGAAATATCCGACTTGTTGCAATGTCATTTCATGGCAGATTTGTTTGAAATTGGGCAAACTGCACCTATATGCCATAACAAATGAGCCTACAAAATATGTATTGGGTGCTGAATTTACTTGGTCATTGGTGCCTATATTGTTGAGTGAGCTAAATGTAACTTTAGAATATATAAGAAAATGTAGCCAGGTGTGAGTACACCCAGATTCAAAATGTGTAGCTTTTTTTGAGATATTAAATATGTCTGTTGCAGGGCCCCTTATGGATAAAATTTAAATGAAATTTGGGATGCCTCCAAAGAATGTGGTAGTGATGCAGCAAATCAAATTTTGTGAAGTTTGAACCTTTACGTCACAAGATATTGGCTAGTGAAGTGCTAGATTTTTGCATTAATGTTATTCATTAGGTGGTGCTACTCCACAAATAGCTACGATGATGCACCTCCTAGAGGCCAACTTGCCAAACAAATTTAATACAATTTGGTGAAATGGTTGCAGAAGTATTGCCCAAAAAGTGTTTTGCGCCAAGCCCACTTCAGGGGGTGCTATCATTGAGAGACATGCCAGCTGGGGGACACAAATCTGTTATTCTGTATTAGCCAGGTAGGGCTACATGCGTGCCAAGTTTCATGTGAATGGGTGTCTATAATGCCAAGTCTGTGCCAAGACTATAATGTCGCTGACCAAAAATCAGTGGGAAAAAAACACTACCTGACCATGCTTTACTGTAGGGACATTTAATCTTTTTATAATAATGAACATTTAATCTTATTTTTCATTGAGGTTGTCATTTTTTCCCATTTCTTAATGGCCTACTAACGATTCATAATTCAGTGTGAGGCACTGAAAAATAAAGAGAATGGCCAGAGCCATGGGCTGAATTGCTGGACTGAAGTGACAAAGTGAGAGAGAGAGACTGATGGAAAAGTGGTGAGAGAAAAGAGTGATGGGATTAAGGCCGAAAGCGAGAGGATAAAACGAAAACAGTGTGAGTGAAAGTGTGAAAAAACATTGCCGTAAGGAGAAAATAATATAACGACGCTGGGGGTTCCACAGTTCAGCTTGATAGGAATGTGTATCACCCAGCCAGTAATAAGACTAACAGCAGGGAGAGAGAGCTACAGAGGGAAAGATATTGGAGAAAACAGCATGACATTTCATCAGACACACACACACACACACACACACACACACGCACACACACTTAGGAGACCAACGCATTTGGATAAAAAGCTAACACATGTTTGGGTAATTGTAAATACAGAGAGTGTGAGCTCAGAACTGCCGGCGTATGCAGAGGAAATCTGAAACAGTCTGAAACACTTTCTTCAAATTAAATTACTTCACTCAAAACTGTACATTATTTTCAAATGAAATGAATCAATCAAATTTTTAAACATGAAAGTGTTTTTACTGTGCAAGGGATATTGCACCAAAGCCTTATGATTAAATGGAAGATGTCATATAGGACAGATCTGAGGTTAAGGTCCATGTCACAAATTACAACCTTAACAAGATTTTGGCTGCATACAGCTAAGTTGCGCCTATAATACAATAAATATTACTGTTTATGCACCACTGTATTTATGCACCTCAGTGTAGCTGTACATAACCTACCCAAACTCTGACTCTGACACACTTACACGAAAGCAGCATGTTGTTACTAGGAGCCACTCCTCTGTAAGACGATGACTGACAACTGACACTTTCAAATCAACGGTAACAGGACTAAAGACAACTGACACCAAGCAAGAGCCAAGCTGATACTGCTGATACTGTACTGAGAAAAGCGTTTTCCTTATTTAGTATTTACTGAAAAGTGCAGAAATCATTGTCTAACAATGGGGTTAATTAATGTAATCTTATAAAACAAGAAAAAATGTCTTAGACTCAATGTTTTAAAGCTATCCCATATGGGGGACCATCATTCAAAATGTTTTCACAAACTTTTTTATGTACACTGCCCATCACAGGTTTGGGGACACCTAGTTATCCATTAGGTTTTACATAAATGATGTTCATTTTTGTTGTCAGTTTGAAATATACAATATTAAACCTCAGGTTTTCTTTTCAAAAACTGACCCACCCCTTCAAAAAAAAAAAAAACAGACAAAAGTCCTATCTTGAGACTAAAGCTGTAGTTTACAGATTTTATCCCTTTCATCAGCACTTCAGCCATTCAAGTGTTTAAACCACCTTTGGGCCAAAAGTGTTTCAGTATGTGGAAAAGAAAACTGTTAAATCATTATTTGCACAAAACCTGCACACCTCTCTGAACGTAAAGCTCGGTGTTGAAGCTAAATACACCAAAACTATTAGTAAATGTACTACACTGTCCTCTTTCCTAAAAGTAACTGTGAAAATATTTCATTAGGACATTTTTGAAGAATGCAAAATGTCCCTAAATGTTTGACTGGAAGTATTTTCAGAATATTTCTGTTCTCTTCATCTGAATGTCTGTAATCTGATGGTCCACTCACCAGGCCCACGATCAGGAGAAAATAGCGTGCGTGGGGCTCGCAGTAGCCCAGTCTGGGGTTGAGGGGGCTGGGCTGCGTGCGGCGCTGCGGGAACACCTCTCTCCACACCACCAGCTGACCCACACGCTGCTCTGCGGCCAGGGCCAGGAGGCAGTAGTGCTGGCAGTACAAACACACATCCAGCAGGTCCTCCTTCGGGAGGTGGTTCGCTATTAGATAACCCTGCAGGGAACAGGACGGTGTAGGTGAATGGACGGTGTCCGGCAGTCATGCTGTCAAACTGAAGTCTTAAATACTCCCTAACCAGCAGCTGGTGACCTGATGGTTAGGGAGTTGCCCCTGATCAGAAGGTTGTGGGTTCAAATCCCTGGACTGCCAGTGGCACCACTGAGGCACCCTTCAGCAAGGTACCGCCCCCACACACTGCTCCCCGGGCTCTGTGTTCCTGGCTGCCCGCTGCCTCACTTGGTCAATGGGTTAAATACAGAGAACAAATTCACACTGTTCACATTGTGTGCTGTGGTGTGTTCACACGTGACAAAAATGATTGAAAATCTTTCAATTCTAGTTCTCTTGAATGACAAGCTACTTCTCTTCAATATTAACCCTTCAAAATTGAATGTGACGGGGTAACAGATTTCACACAATGTCTTGAATAAACATGAATAACTTGAAACAGAGGATCACTGGGTCACAGCTTCCTGCCCTGGAGGAATTTCTACAGAACCCGCTGCAGCCGCAAAGCCAGGAACATCTGCAGTGAACCAACCCACCCCGGACATAACCTTTTCACACTACTGCCGTCTGGCAAGAGTTACGGAGCCCTGTACGCTCACTCGCACGGCAAGGCAGCAGAGCAGCTTTTACTCCAAAGCTGTCACACTGCAGAACACACTGAGCCCACTCCCCCTCTCATAACAGCACCACACTGTAACTAAGCTGAGATTCACCCACACCACACACATCACACTCTACACACGCAGATCCTTTCACTATAATTGTACTGGTCCCCAGCCATCATGCACTCACTCACGCTGACTGTGCGACAATGCTGCCATTATATTCATCTCAGTACCACAACTGTGATCTATGTGAACCATAATACTGTGCAAATACTGTTAATCATACTCATTGTGTTTCTCCTCCCAAAGTGCAATGACTCTCTTTCACTGTGCCTGCTCCCTTATTTAAATGAACTATCCCTTCCCCTCAGAAGAGCAACCCATTAGCAGTGCAATAAGACATATATAATTCTATTTATTTATTCAAACCTTTCTCAAGTGCAATAATTTCCATGCAATATTCATCTCAACTCTGGACTGTAATATTTGGTTATTCTTGTATAATTACTCAAGCATATGGTTTTGACCCTTAGTGTACAGATTCAACTTGTGTACAGGTTCATTTCTATATTGCTACCTGCAATTTCTAATTTAAATAGCAAACAGCAGTAGTAGGAGAGGTGTAGTTTTTAACTGGGCCTCTACCTGTGCCGTGACAATACAGATAATGAAAAGTTGAGAGAGTATTTGAGATACAGTCATATGCAAAAGCTTGAATTCTCTTGGTTAACTTGTTCTGTTGATTTTGAAAAAAGTAAATGAAAATGAAAAAAGTAATGAAAAAAGTAAACATTCTTCAACTTTAATATGAAAAAAAAAACTTAAAACGTAAAAATTTTAGACAGGCCACATTTTATCCTTTATTTTCTCCAATATGTTCAGTTCAGCAAGTAACTAGTCACTGAGCATTAAAATGTGCAGAAGTGTGTTTTCTATAGAGGGTCCTATAACCTAGATCATCAACAAATATGCAATTTTGCCAGGGATGTGCAAACTTTTGCATTCGACTGTAAACACAAAACACAATCCCCTGTCTCAGACCCAGTTCTGCACTGTATGTATAAAGCAGACTGGCACTATAGACTGCCAGGCAGTGCCCAATTTACCTTTTGCTGTAAACAGAATGGCGTGCGCTAAAAGCAGCAGAATACGATTTTAGCTCATAAAACCAAAGCAATAGTTCACTCAGCAAAACCATGGTCTCAACACTTTCAAGTCTAATAAACACACTCATAAATCTGAACTATAGATGCTGTGGCTTTTTAGTCCGTAATAAATGCACAACAAACACTCTTTGTGACTATAAAATACCGTCATATGATTAGAGCAGCTGCACTTCATGGTACAGTCATCCTGTTGAGTGAACTATGTTTCCATTGTAGATCTGAAGTTATAAGGTTTCAAATACAACCTTAAAAAACAGACGCAATTTGACAATTTCTCTATTGCACAAGAATGGTTTAATTTTTCACAACCAACTAGAAGGTTAAACTGACTATCCAGGTCAGAGGGTCACTGGCCATAGGTCTTGGGACCAAAAGCGACAGAATGCTCTCAGTCTTTTTCCATCTTATGATGATCTGATGAGTAGTAACTTAACTTGTTTTTGTTCGCAATCCAAGATGTTAGGAATGCTCCTTTAAGGTAACAGAATCATCCTCCCATCCTCATTCATAATTCAGCCCTTCACTTGTTCAGCAGATGGCTGGCATTTAGACAGGTGAAGTGCTGCTTAGTCTCATCCTTTACAAAGTGGCTGAATGCAAGCAGTCTGGCGGCTAAAGTGGAAAACCAACGCACCTTGTAAAACAGACAGGAACCCAGAATGACATAGAGTCGCCTCATGCCACAGGAGTCTTCTGACTAACAATGATGAAAGAGGAAATAAGAGGAGAAGATATTAACAATTAATCAATCAAACAGTTGGCTACAAAAATGACTGTTTTATTTCAAACTCACCATGTCACCAAAATCTGAGGACTCAAAGTCTGACAGGACAGTGTCCACCTCGACCTGAAAAGCCACAGAGAGCAGAGAGGCCCATCAGCTACAGAAAAACTGGACATCACACACAGAGGGGGAGAATATGATGATTATATTGTAATAGCATATCATAGTTGTCCAACACAAGTCATGCACTTTATGTGATTTTTATTTTTGTGTATAATCTGAATGTTAAATTGTACAAAGCTTAATTAATAGACCATAATGACTTACAATACGCACTTTTCTATTGACATTAGAAGTAAAAATGTTTTTTTTTTTCACCTGAAAAATTGCAATTTTGTAGGTACTTTTTTTTTTGGCAAAAACCAAATGTCGACACATTATAGGACAGCATGTAAACAACAACAATCAGTATAACTACATAAGCTACATACTATATTAACCACATAAACTGCACAGTAATAAGTAGTTTGCTGGATGTCACTCTGTCATTTATTTTATTAATTTATTTTTACAAATGGTTTGATTTTAATTTTGTCTCTTGTATGTTTATTGTACTGAACTGTTGTGCTTCCACACTTGTTGGTGCACTTGGGGAATTTTAGAACTTCACACACAAAGTGTTGTTTAAAGTGTATAGATTGTTTTTAGCTTGTAATCCTCAAAACCCACTGTAAACCCCAAACTTATCTACTAATACAGCCTTATCCTTCTACCGTAGAAGGCAGAGGTTTTTCTAATGGACTAGAGTCGGCTCATTTAAATCCACTTATTCGACTTGGTGTTAGTTTCCATGAACAAACAGAGGGCACCTCAAACTACGTACAACATAACATAGCAGAAGAGGATCAGTGCAAGCAAAACTAGTGCTGGGAATTGTGGGAACACTGTGTTAGTCTTGGGTAATGGACGTGCCTTGATGTCTGGTGGCAAAGTGAGCCAGCGCACAGCTGGTAATCCATCAAGAAAGAGCGTCCCAGAGACATCTGGAGGGGAGGGGCCAGAGCTGTCACTCAAACGAGACGGCTGGATGAGCTGCTGGAAGAACAGGCAGAAGAAATGGTCCAAACGAGGAGTGTTCTCCACCTCACAGAACGCACTACAGAGAGACAGAGAGAGAGAGAGAATAAATCAATACACAGGAGAAACCACACAAGTGCACAAAACCTCTCTCACACACAGGCTTTCCGAATCAAGGCCAAGCTCAACAAAGCAGCTACATTCAGTTCTCAGGGACTCTTACCACTATCAAGGCCAAGAGAGCAAAACCTGGCAAAATTAATGTAAAAAAAAAACAAAACCTTAAAGCGACCGTTCACACAGTTTTCTCCTCACACCAAATGTAGTCACTAACACACTGTAGGGGCAAATGTAACTAATAAATAATTGAGTGCACTGCACTGTGCAGAGTGTGTTTCTTTGGAAAAAATAGTGATTGAGTGGTTGGAAATTAAACAACAAAAACATATACCTGACAGGGGGGGAAAAGTTATTTTCACCAGGATCACACCCCTTCGATCCAATACACCACACCCTCAGGCAGAGCCTTTGTTAATTCAGCATGAATGTGACTCACAACCATCACGTAAGAGGGGCATAGTGACAGAAAAAGCTTTCTCAAAGTCTGTACTATAATTATGGCTCTCCTGGAGCTCCTGTTGCAGTAGGACTGCAAATTAAGCCCATGTTCTGTTTTAAAGTGACACGATACAGCATTAATACAACATTTGTAGTGTTTGTAACTAGAAACTACAAGCCAGAAACTGCTTCCTTCTATAAGAGGAAATAATCCATTACTTTAAGGCATCTGAGCCAGCTCTGCAATTTATTTATAAGATATATTTTTCTTACAATACAACAAAGAAAGAAGACATTTTTCATGCTACTTAAAAGCACTGAGTTATTTCATTTCTACTTCTGTAGTTTCATTTATGATTTATTTTTATAGGTAATTTAGGTGCTAAAAATATGTTTTGCCTGTTTACATTCTTGATTTAATGTTTTAAAATGAATAAACAATAAATTCTATTTAACTCTGGCAAAAAATAATATGATGGGCGTAAGTGGGGAGGTCTCAAATAGGACAGGATTGCCTGCAACTAGCATTGCGCTCATGGAAAGTGGCTTAAACGTACACCTTGTGGGTACTTGACTGCTATGCTGCACTGACTAATATACTAATATGGCAGTAAGTGAAACAGTGCAGAAGTTCAACTGTAGTCTAGACTGTGCTTAGTTTTAGCAAATCAATATAAAAAATAAATAAATAAACCAGAAGTGCCATGCAAAAGTAAACAATAAACAACCATTTATAACAATCAATGTCTTGCTGAATAAAGTTAAAGTGTCTCTTTCTGAAGAACTGTTAACAGGATCAGTGCAGGGTAATCAAAATAACTGGACAGGCACAAGGCATTTGTGATTTTATTGAATGGGTGCTTGTTAATGAAAAGAATGGCTGAATATTCTCTATGAAGTGTGGGTGAATTGGTTCTAAGAAGTAGAAGAGGACTGTGTGTGTGTGTGTGTGTGTGTGTGTGTGGGTGTGTGTGTGTGTGTGTGTGTGTGTGTGTGACCCTAACCCTGACCTTATCTCACTAAGAATACTGGTGGGGGAAACACTGTGCTGTCTGTTTTTATAGATGACTGTTAGGAAGAACTCTTACTTTCACACACTGCAGTGTTACGAAGATAGAAGCACTAGGTTGAATGGGAAGATGTGAGAACGACTGAGGAAAGATTATGAAAACACCACCCACCTGTCTAGAGAGCCATACATGACCCTGAGCGTGCGCACCACTCCCTCAATTACAGTCTGTAGATGCAGCAATGGCACTCTGTGGGACAGCCAGAGATACAGATCTCACACACACACACACAAAAAGGTGCCACGAGGGTTCTTTGAGCAGTGCCATAAAAGAACCGTTTTTGTTTCCCTAAAGAACCATAGTTAAAAAGAGATTTGTGAGTGTCAATAAACTTCACACAATATAAAGGACTATTACCAATACATGGGTTGTTCCTGGAACCCTTACATTGCGTGGAGGTTATGTAAACTGTGAAATGGCTCTTCACACTTCTCTAAAGAGTAATCAATTAAAAAGTATTTCCAGTGCAGTTTTCCTATGGCACTTCATAAAGAACCCTTTCTGGCACCTTAGTTTTTAAGAGTCCAAAGTCAAAGTCTAAACAGACAGAGAATTAAATACGGCACACAATATACAGAGAGCAGTGTTTCTTCGGTCCAAGCCACAGTTTAGCTACTTCTCGTCTCAAACACATCTGATTTAGCACATTATCATGTACCGGGAGGCCACAGGGCTGGATGATGAAAAAGGTTTGGTGTTTAATTATAAATCAGAGTTTTTTTTCTGGCTGGATTCAAAGACTGTTTGCTTTGTAACAGTAGTTGGTCTGTGATGAGCATCGTCCCATGACTACCTGTCAGCAGGAAGGCCAATCACCAGCAGGTTGGCTTCCTCTTTCCAGTAACCGACATGCACCAGCTGCTTCCTGAGCAACAGAGAGGAACTGCACACAGAGGAGGACAAAACAGGGAGAGGTGAGAGTGTAGACATACAGTACTGTGTAAAAGTCTTAGGTTCCTGTGCCAACTGTTTAAAGCCATTTATCTGATCAGTAAGAGACGTTCTGGCGGCAAATACACAAGATTAAAATAAACGCAAACAAACAAGAAAGCATTAAATAATAATATGAAGTTCTGTGAGTTGGTTAGAAGAACAAAATCTCAGTTTCAGATTTCACCTCCAGCCGTTGTTTGGATTTGTGAGTCTCCATCAGCAGCTCCTGATTTAATCTAATGAAGTATTGATTGAGCTGAACCAGGTTTTTGAGGTATTTGATGAGAACTACAATGTAACACTGGGCTTCCACGAGGAGAGGTCTGGGAACAATTACGCAAACACATAGACATACATAAAATCACTATCTACTGTATTAATATTAGTTGTAAATATTCTAATAGTAGCTTTTTAAAACATTAACTCCACAGCTAAAAGGGTTTTTAAATATAATTATAAGACTTTTGCATGATATTGTACATTCATAAATACCTCCACCAGCAAAAATCCAGATCAGACTTAAAGCAACAGTTCAGTGAAAAATCACTTCTATGGCAGCTTTCCTCTCATCCCAAGCAAGACTGTTAAAAATGTATTGGTTATAACACTCAACATGGAGTGCATTTACATGGAGAGTCCCGGCCCTTCAGTAAAAACAGTCAATAGGACTTCTGGAAGAGCCACAAGTGGAGAAAGCCAGTCCTTGTTGAGGAGATTTTTGCATGTGCATTAGACAGATCAGTCTGGAAAAAGACCTTGTTGTGTGTAATTTGACCCAAGTGGAATCAACAACGAATGCAATGTGTGTCAGTATTTCACATATTTTCGATAAAAAAGACATTTTTGATTTGAGGCTTTTAGTTTCACTACTAATGTGCAGCAGTTGTGCGTTGCACTATGGATCTGAGGAACAACATTTCATCTTAGAACCCCCAGAATACAGAGCTGACTTGACAAAGGAAGGGACAAGAGAAAGACGGAGAGAAATGTGGGGAAAGGTGCCATAAAGAAAAATAAGAATCACAATGATCTCACCTGACAATCTGTCCTCCAGTAACGTTCTCCAGCATGTCGCACAGAGTGAGGAAGATGCCTCTCACTCCTTTCAGCTGCGCCGCAGCCTCAGACAGCGGGTACTGGTACAGGATCTCCTGCTGCAGAGGAAGAGTGGAACACTTCAGGAAAGAAATAGACTTAAATACAGAGTCAGTATGAATGTAATTTAATAAATATATTTATGTACAGAAATGATAGAGAAATATAACGAAACACAGATCACTCAAATACAATGACTGCTTACAAAAATCGATTTCTCTTTCTTAAACCACCAAAGGAGAATTGCCATTAAGGAGACTGTTTTGTGGGGCTAGAGGGGCTGTGCCTGGCTGCATAAAACATATTTTCCCCTTTCATATAAAGATTAAGACAGTTTTCTCTCGCCCAAGGGAACTGCTTAAAGGTGTTGCATAAATTCCCTCTGATGTTTCTCCCAGGAAAAATGCTCAAAGGTTTACTACAGAGGCTGTGGGTTTGCTCTAGTAAAGTTCACTGTACACATGAAAGTCTTCTTTTATAACATGAATTACACTCTCAACTACTCAGTAACACTTACCAACTTTCCTTAACGGTACCGCAAAAATGATTTAAATAATTTTGTGCAAAATTACAGTACATTTTACAGGACTCAAACTGTATAATACAATTTTGTGTACTTATAAATGCAGCTGAATACAGAATTTGTACAGTTTATCCTGCACAACAAATCTGTGTGTTCATGAATGTTTATAAATACAGTTTCACACTTCTGTTTAACAATCACACGAATTGAACCTTCACATTTCAGCAGTTACTGCACTTATACCAGGCATTAAGACCACAAACACAGCATATCTGTGGGGCTGGAATGACATATTAAAACAATCAAACAAGAAACTACTGTAAAATAAACCGTAGATGAAAAAATAAAACCTTATTAACTAAACTAACAAAACCAACCCCATATATATGTATGTGTGTGTGTGTGTGTGTGTGTGTGTGTGTGTGTGTGGATATATAAATATATGTAGAACACTGGATATATATATATATGGACATGTACGCAGTGGAGTGACAGAGTTTGACAAGAACAGTACTAATGCACCAGAAGAACTGCACATTATAACTTGCATATTATAAATTGCACATTTCACCTTGTAATGATAATAATAATAATAATAGTATAATATTCCACCCCAAAGATTGCACATGTTGCTTCAGAAAATTGCACTCAAAAGAAATATTACACATAAGAAACTACCATGGTGTAGTTGTATGTGTTTGTTAGTCTATGTGTGTGTGGTCAGCTGCAAGGACTTTGTTATAGAGTCTGACAGCAGTTGGAAGGAAAGACCTGAATCTCTCCTTCCCACATCATGGGTGCAGCAGCCTGCCACTGAAGGAGCTGCTCAGTGCTGTCAGAGTCTCCTG
>JBBPCZ010000012.1:2624893-2637133 GCA_037974445.1 Brycinus macrolepidotus
ACAAATGATAAGAAGCTTGACCTGTTTCTTTCAGAATGCACCATTCTTTCGATAATCTGCTGTATATAAAGAATACAGTAGATTACTGCAGTGTTTCCATGTTCTACTACATAGTTCAGAAAAACCGAGAGTCCTTGACCAGCTCTGGGTGCACAATAGGGCTTAACTGAGCTGTACTTTAGTAGTACAGCAGTGCAGAAAAAACACAAATACAGTAATCAACTGTATTTAGAAATACAATAAAGTATTGTACTTTATAAAAGAGTATTGTGAATAAACTGCAATTTGCTGCCGGTAAATGACTGTAATTTTCCACTAAAACACTCAAAACATCACCAGTGGATCATTAGTGGGCAAAAAAATGCAACACAAGAAAAATACAAAATATACATAATACAAAAAATGTCCAAACCCAAACAGCTTAGTGAGGCGCCCCAGGCTCGATCAGTGGCCTTTGTTTGAAAGGGCCACAGCGGACAACGTAAAGCCCCAGTCAGGAATTGCTGAAACAGCGCCGCAGCCACTCCAGAGCAGGCTCTTAATTTACAAACAGAAGCAATGGCAAACACACATTGCATGATTTAGTGGTGACTCTGCTGTTGGATGAAAATCTTTGTTGTGGGAGCACTTTTTAAATCGTTAAACCATTGTCATTAGAGCACTGGAATGTAGTAAAACAGAGGGATATTTTTCCCACAGAAGGGTAGATATGTCCTATAAAGGCAAGCCCTGCTCTTATTTAAAATGATAATAAGCAGAGAATGAATGGAATGAATGGGGAATGCAATAATACTCATGTATTCAGAGAAAAAGAAAGGGTGGGGACTCTCCTTTACTGAGCCGTGATTAGCATGCTGGAAACGAACACTTCAACCAGACAGCATTCAGGAAACCTGAAGGGGTAGTAGGGCAGTGTGTGTGTGTGTGTGTGTGTGTGTGTGGGAGTGTGAGAAACAGAAACAGGAATGTACAAGTGGGGATGAATGGGGTCTCATTCAATGCGACACAAAATAAAACACAAAAGCACCCTATAAGAGACATTCACACACACACACACACACACACACACACACACACACACACGCACACGCACACTCACTCACACACAAGTATCTATATATATTAATTTGACCCCTTTGTATTTTACATATATGTATATTACATATACTGTATGTATATGTAAGTCTCTATATGATCATATGTCTCATATGTACTATATATATATGTGTATTTCATATATATGTAATCATATATATGATTGTACATATAAACATATATATGTGTGTGGTATATGCGCACACACACACACATTTATATGTATATGTACCTATATATACACAAACATTTTTAAACAATAAACCACCACTTTTATAAAAAGCACTTTACAGAGTTAGAACCTTCCTGATATTACTAAATGCTGACACTGCAGATTGGCTTTTTTCCACCAGAAATTTTGTTCTGAAAGTGCACAAAAAAAATAAATCTGTTCACTTTTGTCCTGAAAATGAACAAAAAAGAAACACAAGCGCACACACACACACACACACCACCACATTTCTCCAGCAGCGCAAACCACATCCTCCAAATCCTAGCTCAGCATTTAAAAGCTGTCCGCTGCTGCACGTCATGTGACACAGGCAGAGTGTTTGGGCAGGGAGGGAAGTTGGCACTGCAGTAGACTGTGGCTTGGAGCAGCTTAAGCTGAAGCTCATGAACGGACACACACACACACACACACACACACACACACACACACACACACACACACACACACACACACGCCATCAAGACTCAAACTCGCATTACTGAACTGCAAGAAGTAAATCACTGAGGACAGAGAGGTTTTGCAGCGAACCAGAGGACGAAGGCTTCAACAAAGAGACTCCATACACGCTCCGCTGTGGCTGTGTGCTGTAAATCAACTCGGCTCAGACAAATCAATGCACACACAACTGCGTTACAATACCTTCTACAATGTGTACAAGGCAAACATTGATTGTGTTCTTCCTTTTAGCCTTTTGTCCTGTAGATTCTGGACATGTGCACACGATTAACATGAGAGACTTTTCTTGGGGCTGGAGTTTTGGAGTTTTAGACATTTTCAGTGAAGAACCTCCAAGACTTAATCTGTATCTCCTCAAGTTTTAAAGCAGTTCCTACTTTGCTTAACTTTAATATTATATGGGAATCTCTTGGCCTTAATAAGACAGCATGGTGCTTCCAGGAGCAGATGTTCATAATGGACAGGCATGCTGTGCTGTTGTAAATTATTCAAGAGGGCAAACTCATCTCCTTTTGCTTTTAAGCGAAGACACACTGTTTTGTGCAGCTGGCTTCTGCTGTCACGGTAGCTGCAGCTCATTTTGGCAGTGCTGAACCGATAGATTTAATGTAAAAAAGGCATCTGTCAACACAATCTGAATGTCTAAATCAGACAGAGAGACAGCTTTATTGGACTTTTCCACTCACTGGTAATGTTTTAAACATTTTTCATGCCTTCGAATGTTAGTAGAACTTAAATAAATAACTGATGCACACTGTATTAAGCGCAAAGCTCACTCACAACTTCATTAAGTATGCCTGCTTTGTTTATACACACACTGTCCATTTTATCAGCTCCACTGACTATGTAGGTGCACTTTGTAGTTTACAGTTACAGACTATGGTTCATTTATTTCCCTGCATCATTTGTTGGCCCCCTTGTACCCTGTTCATCAAAGGTCAGGACCCCCACAGGACCACCAGTGAGCAGATATTATTTGGGTGGTGGGTATTAAGGCTGAATTAAAGGCTGTAAGGCTGTAAATACTGAATAGAGGGTCTAAATACTTGTTTAAATGTGACACTTAAGATTTTATTACAATTTCTTTAAAAAGCTTTTAAAAAATCTGTGCATTTTATAGTATACAACTGAGCAACTGATTTACATATTGTCACTGTCATTAGAAAATGTTCAATTTTTTTATTTTTATTTTTTTGCAAGCTGCCCTTCATATTGCCTGAACGTTTAATGCTCAACTAATTGGTCAAAACTACAGTTGCATTAATGTATATTACAGTTAAGAATATTTCTCTCTTCTTCCTGTAAAGCTGCTGTTTTGGAGGTTTTCTTATATCAGTGACAATATATAGATGAAGGAATAAACTTTCCTTCAGAGATGGAAGACTGACCTCCTCCTGAGGCGACTCAGAGTCCAGTTTGAGTGACAGGTACATGACGATATGAGGTATATGTGCTACAGACATCTGCAGCTCCATGGTGTCCTCTCCCCAGAGAAGACGCACCAGCTCGCTGACCTGAGGAACGGCTCTCGGCCTGGACATCGCTGGGTCCACTCCACCCCCACCCACACCGGCTGTCTCCAGAGTCAACTGCACCTGAAGAAAGAAGGGAATCAGTATACAGGAACAGGTTTAAAACCACACAATGGGGACTTCAGTGGCCAAGAACAACATAAATCACAGCAATTTATCCAGTATTTTACTGTTTATATACAGTACACATAGTGTGTTATGCAATTACAGCACTTTACTGTATTTCTAAACAGAGTTGATTACTGTCTCGCTTCAGTTTTTTCCCCATACAACAACTTCAAGTTCCCAGTTCCAAATGGTTGAATATGCATGAATAGAGTTACACAGAAAGAAGAATGACCACACTATTGTAAGCGTCCAAATAATAATTACATTTCTTGATTAGGAGTATAGGTTATCTGTGCTCCATTTTGTTCTGCACAAAAAATGCTTATGCATCACATAGCCAGCAATGCAGTAATGAGGCAGGACATTGAGAAACATTTTTTGTTGTTTTTGTGAAGTTCACAAAAGGGCGAGATCATTTTAGAGCAATCACCGAAATACGGTGGTGCACGAAAGTTTGTACGCCTGTTAAAACTTTCTATTTTTCTGCATAAATATGACCTAAACCATCATCAGATTTTCATACAAGCCTTAAAAGTTGATCAATTAAACAAATAAGACAAAATTATACATGGCCATTTATTTATTAAAGCAAATACTACAACATTACATATCTGTGAGGGGTAAAAGTATATAAACCTTTGCTTTCAGTACCTGGTGTGAACGCCTGTGCAGCAGAAACTTTCCAGTAACTGTTGATCAGTGCTGCATATCGCCTTGAAGGCATTTAAGAGTACATTCCTCCTTACAGAATAGCTTTATCTCTGAGATGCTGGTGAGCTTCCTCACATAAACTGCTTGCTTCGGGTCCCTCCACAACATCTGGTTCTTCATGAAAATCTCATTAGTTTTAGATCATATTTATGCAGAAATACTGAAAATTCTAAAGGGTTCACAGACTTTCAATCCCTCTCTATCTTCAAAAACCTCCTGAAGACTCAACTATTCAGAGAGCACCTCCTCTCCTGATTCACTGTCTAACGTAAATCGCACTTGCTCCTCTGATTAAGCTTACATTTTCTTGCACTACTTCCTACATGAAGATTTTAGAACTTCTGGTTCTTTGGTTCTCACACTGTTGCCTCAATTTGTAAGTTGCTTTGGATAAAAGCGTCTGCCAAATGAATGTAATGTAATGTAATGTAATATAACCACAATATGCATAACAAAATGTGCTCCAGGACTGGGATTATGATGCAGTGCTGTACATCAAAGACAAAAATGCTTCACTTTGCAAAGGACAGGCAAGGTGAGGACTTGGCCTAATTCTAAATAGAAGAGACTAAAGTTACTGTAACTGAATGTAGCGCTTAATGCTTCATATCATGTGTCTTCTGTTATGGACAGATGATTCTTAGCCTGGTGTTGTAGTCTGGGTGTGCTACAGTAAAGGATTTAGTGAAGAAATAATGACGCAGCGAGCTGAACGCTGATTACACACTGAGGAAATCCTATAACCATAGTAATGCATCCCGGAGACCACAACAGACCATCTCTCAAGTGTCATGAGAACTGCTATACAGCCAGAAACCCATACCCTGCCCGCTATACCTACCCTACCCAGGCCTCTAATGCTGCATATATATATTAGTGGAACAAACTGCCTACTTTGTCAATTGTTGGTCTTTTATGTGTGTTAAAATCCAGACTTGTATAGCGTAAAGAGTAAAAGAGTAAAAGTGTAAAAGTGAGCTCTAGGCTAGTTCTGTTCTGTTCGATGAAACAAAAAAGCAAGGCACTATAGTGCTTTCCAAATATTGCAAAACACGCTTTTATGCTTGGATTAGATGAATAAGCTGATTTATCGATAAAGAAGGAATGTAATGGAAACAATCAATGGTGCAGTGGGGAGAAAAGTCACATTTCGCTCCACCTAGTGAGCGCAAACATAACACAGATGAAATTTCTCAATCATGCGCGTGGACTGATGCTGTGAAACATATGAATGATGAACACAAAATTGTATTGAAAAGGGTCAACTAACACAATAAAATATGTCCAGCTACTCAGCACTGATTTTAGTGTATTTTTCCTACTGATTTTCTACAGCTTGCAATCTGAATACGCACGATACATAACGATATATACCATGCCACATTTTAATGTTCTATTTGGCAGCTACAGAGTGAAATTTGCTTCTCATGTGCATAATAAGCTCGACTTTTTGCTTCTCTCTTCATCTGCTTCGCTCTGCCGCCTGTTTCTGGAGAGCTGCCCTGTTCGACAGTTTAGTTTCATTTCTCATCTATAACACCTGTCATTAATCTTCCCCAGTGAACACACTGGTTATCTGAATCAGGTGCATTACATTAAAGTCGAAGCTAAACTCTCCAGGAGGGTTGCTCTCCAGGGACATGGAACGCTGCCACAGATGAACAAGCAGAACCGCACACAATATTTAAGCATGTGTCGCTCCCTAGCAGCATCACAAGCTCTGGTCTATATTTACTCCAAAGTGTAATGCCTCAACTTGACGGTTTCCCAGCTTCAGTGTTGGTGTTTTCTCTGATCTAACACATTGCTTTTGACTCATCATGAACTCGATCACTAGCTGAAGGTGTTCAGCCAAGACGAAAGTGTTAAAGAAAACACCAGAGAGAAAAATAGAGAAAACAGCACAACGAGCAACGCTTTGGCTTTCCAGGGATAGAGCGAAAGAAGCCTGCTCTGCTCTGATCTCTACAGGAATAGCCTGCAGCGCTGTCGAGGGCATCCTCATGACCAGCCAAGGATACAGGATATTCTTCCCCATCTGCTTCTAGTAACACTATGGACACACTATTAGAAAACTCACTTTTTAAAAACAATACACTGCTTCTTATTTTTCAGATCATGACTGGAGGGGACTTACTTTAGAATCAGGGTTTCTCAAACACTACATGCAGTATAGAGAAGCAAGCTGGAGGAGTGATGGCACGGTTCATTCACTTCTAAAACTAGAGGTGTGCGTGGGTATGAAATTGAAGCCCAAAAGCCAATCTGGCTGGTGTGATCATGCAAAAGAGAGTGAGAGAGAGACAGAAAAGGAGAGTGTATAGTTGAGAAAAAGTGTGTAAAATGTACCACCATAAAAAAACCACTCAAGCTGAGAACTGAAACCTGACACCTGTTAGGGCTTGATAGCAGATCTCTACTTCCAAATCCTGTTATGTATGTGTGAAGATCAGGGTTACACAACTCAGTGTCCCCCACAGTTTGGTGATTTCCCTGCTCAGAGACACCTGGTATGACTTATCTGTTAATTGTGAGGTTTAGCGTATGTGTACAAGGAGGGAAACTACAAAACTATGCTGAACACCGACCCCCAGGACCGAAGCTGATGATGTAAATAAGTTTGAAACATAATGAATCCCATTAACTTTATTTGACAACACTGATTACATCACCCCACTTGATCATGACATTACCAACTACAGCTGTGGGACTCACGACTCTCAGGAATCTAAAACCTCTGAACTACAGTATAACACATCTTTGAGAGAATAATAATTAGACACACCACCCCTCCTGTGGTTCTGAGTAAGTATCTCCAGGGGAACTTTCTTCGCAGTAACTAAATATAGGTCTTTTTGAAGAAGTGTAGGGGAAAGTCTGACAAAATTTGACCACCTCATCAGTGTAGTGAAAATGACAAACGTGCTTTCTCTTTACAGTGTTCACATCACACCACTCTGAATGACCTTGTTTACATCTATCTCAAAACTGAATACTGAATTACGCAGTATTTTGAAGTATAACTTCAAAAAGTTGGTAGAATTCCACTTTAACCTTCATAATGCAAAAGGGCAAAGCAGTCTTGTCAAGTGGCGCCTTTTCTACCCACACTTTTCTGTGTAATTTAGACGAATGGTCTAGTTCTGACTGTGTAATCTATGCACTGTGTTATTGGGTATGAGTAAGTAGGGACAAAACTGTCTGAGCTAGGGTCTTGAATCACTGAGCTCATGAAATACGACTTTCCTGGAGCAAAACATGATATGTTGACGTATGTGTTCCTACCACCGCACGAGAGTAAAACTGTATTTTCAAAAATCTTGAACATGCATCAAAAGATTAGCTAAATCCTGGTTACTTGTGAGCCGAGCTGTGACACCACAGCAAAGTCTCTGAGCTCCAGCTTAATGTTCCGCTCTCCACAATCATCCCCAGCGCTTTACCAACCAGATTTCAACAGACAGGAATGTGTCATTTCAATCCACCGTGAACCACCACTCAAACCTCAGGATAACATGTTTCACAATGACAACATGGTTCAGTGTTGTTTTTCTGCACAGCGGTCAAAAATATAATGCAGTTATGGCTCTGTGTTTTCATGGGTTTTTGACCGGTGATGTAACTGTGTACAGAAATGCTGCCAGTGGAAATGGTTTTTACAATTTAAAAAGGCTGGTCTTAACACTAAACGCAAAACACAGAATATTCAGAGAATTATATCAACAGTCAGGCTCGTCTAACGTAAGCATGGCAATCTTCCACAACCCCACGACAGGACAGAACCATGTAATCCTGGGGATGATGACATTAATGTTGAGTATTTAGCCTCTTTTTGTCCTCTTACTCCAGCGGTGTAATTTGCTCTCTGTATACTCATCCTCTAATCAGCCCTTTTCTCCCTCCTCCTTCCCTCCATCTCGCCGCCTCGCTCTCCCTCTCCGCTCCGCAGAGTAATGACACTTTTCCTGTGGCCTCCAAATATGAGCCGCACCATAACCGCCATCCGTGGCCACGCAACTCTGTAATTTCAACATTCCGTCCTTTTTAGGCTGCCGAACCGAATGCAGCCGGTTTGGGGAGCGATCAAAAGAGAAGTCTTCTGGGAAATCAGCAAAGTCCCGTAATGCATACAGAAAAACATGGCAATGATTGGTAGCTACTATCCAGAATTTCACGGGCAGCTGAAAGTAAATTAGCACATACTGAGAGAGAGCCTACATCCGTCAGAACTTTAGCTGGTCCAAAAATCCAGAGAAAAGTACCTCAGAAAATAATAAGCTTAAAACGTAAAACAAACGAAACAGAACAATGCAGTTTCAGTCAAAAACCTAAATAGTGCCAGTTTGGGTACAGTGGGTGTGTTGCTACCGGAAATACGTGGTTTTATGTGCAAAAACTAGAACTATGATAATTACTGCTTAAAAACAGCTGAATATGTCACTCAGACCTATCTGAAAAGTAGCTGGGCATGGTCCTGACATTCTAATAAACATAACTGATTGTCATCCCTCTGTCCAAGATGCCAGTCTGCAGCGACACAACAGCGAGCGATGAGAGAAACAAGCACTACACGTCTGGGTCTTGTTTTAGACCACCCCGTACGCAACAGCGCCAGATGATGTGAATCTTCACTGCTAGATGCGTAGCCACACAGTGCAAACACACACAGTGTTGGATTGGCCAGCACTGTGTGTGAATAAATTAACAACTCGCAGGCAGACAGACAGATGAGTTGGCTCGCTGGTTTGGTTAAACTCGCTAGATTGGCTTTGCTCGGGATTAAAGGGGAAACTGCAGGGAATGCATTGTGTTTTTAACCTATCCAAGCAGGACAATATGATATAAATATAATAAGCATGTTTATTATTATAAGATATATTATATATTATTATTTGTTTCCACAAATCATTATTCCACAAATCATTAGACAATTTCCAAGGGCCTAGAACCCTGAGGGTTCCCCAAATTAAACTTCCCCAAGTTAAAATTGCTAGATTGGCTTTCGCCAAATTGCTCAGGATTAAAGGAAAAACTGTGGGGAATGCAATTTTTTTTTTAAGTGTAAAAGTGTAAAGTGACCATTTTTGTCATATGTGAACACACCACAGCACACAGTGTGAAATTCTTCCTCTGTATTTAACCCATTTACCAAGTGAAGCAGCGGGCAGCCAGGAACACAGCGCCTGGGAAGCAGCACGTGGGGACGGTATCTTGCTCAAGGGTACCTCAGTGGTGTCACTAGCAGTCCTGGGATTTAAACCCAGAACCTTCTGATCGCAGGGGCAACACCCTAACCACCAATCCACCAGCTGGTTACAAGCAATACAAGCAGAACAAGATGCATCAACCATGTGATTTATGAGGAAACACAAGCTCTCCAAAGATTAGGATCACTAAGTTTACATAAAACCTGAAGAAATTCTGGTAAAATACATCAGACATTTACTGGCAGTGGTAAAACGGGACTATTAGAGCCAAGTTCTCACTTGATGCAATAAATGTCAAAACCTGGTACAAAAATTACAAAACATCTACCTCCATGCTTTATTTGAGGCGTCTAATAGACATATCACATACTTTACCTTGTATGTAGCAGTTCTACAGTGACTTTTTGAAACCTTTTGTTTCCAACCAGACTTAAACAACAAAATGAGAAGTGCTACATTATTTGCAAAGGTTAAAAATAATAATCATGTTTATTATTATATAAGATATTATATTATATATTATTATATGTTTCCACAAATCATTAGACCTTTTCCAAGGGTCAAGAAGCCTGAGGGTTCAACAATGTTTGTTGGATAAGTTACTGGTGGGGCATACTGTGTACATGCATATTGTATGTCCACAAGAGCTAGATTAAATTACTCAGAAAGAAAAAATAGGTATAGGTTCCCTTGGGTTTTAAATGAAAAATACAAGGACGAACTCCAACTTCCACCAAGTTGCCCTTTGATGTTTTATTAAAGTGCACATTTATTTTTCCTATTGACCTCCCCTTAAATCCTGATTCAGCGAACATCCGAACAGGGTACACTCTGCACTTTGGAACCAGAAGTCTGTGTTTAAGGGATTAATTTGTCTAAAGTTGCTTAAATAAGATGCTTTTAATGAGACATAATCTTTTTAGATGAGCACCTTCTGAAAAAAGGCCTTGGCTGCTCCCTAGCCACAACTACATGGTTGGTCTTCTCTTTTCAGATTTTCATTTTTTTTTTTTTACTTTGTGAACCCCTCCAATGAAAAATTTCCACATTAATAAGCTATTTAGAATATCTTCCCACAGTGGAGCCACACTGCCAAGTAAAATAAGCTTGCGATGGTGCTGACGATGGTGTTCTTGTTATAAATAACAAGGGAGGAACTATAACACTGAACATTTCTTTTAACAACAATGAACATTTCTTGAGGGTAACTTCAGTCTGGGCTGTGTTTCCACAGTAAAAACTACAGAGAATGCTCCCAGAATTCAAAGACATGTAAAGCATAGAAATTTCAATAAAAAAAATTGTTGTACCAAACCAGTTGTGGAGACAGCCTGCGGGCCCAGTATTATATTGTACATTACATCTTTTAGGACCTTTCTTCCATTTCCAAACCTCCATTTTCAGTGCCTCCCATGAATGTCTAAAACAATACCAGGCACTCACATCACAGTATAGCCTCCACCCTGACAGCGCAGAACTATACTACAACTATAATGGGGTTTGGAAGTGCTAGAAAAACAACACATGTAAAGTAGATCAGACATGTGGGATGAGGAATAGGAGCTGTTTCTATCGCGCTTCTTCTGCACAGCTTACATTCAGATGTTGTTGGAGACCAGAGGGCTTTCTGTCCAACCCAGAGGCTTTCGCTTAACTGTTCAGACAGGTTTATGATGCCCTGAAAGCTTTAAAGTGTAGGTAATAAAATACTTAAATAATAAGATAATCTACAAAAATGGACTTTCTCATCACTGGGGATTTTAAAAGGGCAGTGAATTGCTGGGTGGTCCACACACACACACACACACACACACACACACACACACACAAACACACATTCACACACATACATACACATACATACACATACATACACATACACACACATACATACATACACACACATACACATATACATACACACACACACATACACACATACATACATACATATACACACACACACACACACACCTGTGTTGGTCCAGGAATGCATGAGAGAACTCTCTCAATATTCTCTGATGTAACATCCACATCGTCAACAGCAACAAGGACATCGCCTAAAAAATAAGCAACAGTTGTGAGAAACAAACAGTAAACACTGGGTTACATCATTTTCACCACTAGTGGGGAATGTATTCGTTTCTTTCAGTTCTTTCAGTAAGTAAAGAGAACCACATGGAAAAGTACCTCAGCTGTACGATTATAAGTCTCTCTATCTACTCAGAATGTTCTTTAACTTTTGCACAACAAAGGCCTCCACCACCTGCCTTTGGTAGATCCACTCCTATCTCTGTCATACAGACTTCACTTGCGTTATTTCAGATATTTAAATAGTCTAATTGCTTTAGCATGGGCAGGCGTTTCAGAGCCACTCGTAAAAAGCTAGCTTGTGGTGATCTACTCCGTCGTGTAATTCCTTTGGAATTCCTTTGGTCTGTCAGGAATTGGAATACTGTGGATTTGCAGTAATCGCAGGCCCTTTCATGTAAATAGACACAAAAACAGAGAATTTAGTAAAGTAAGCAGTTTTGACATTTCCTCTCACATTGAGGCTTTAGGATGCTTCAGATTTCATACAACTGCTGTTCCGAATAAGACCTCAGCATCAGCTCATCTTCAAAAAGACGGCACAACATGTATGTAATGACATCATAACTGATAACTGAAACTCATGACATCATAATGTTTGTGATATGTAGATGTAAAGCATCCCAATTTCCATGCAACACAATAGATGTGACTGCACATTTTATAAAGAATATGCTAGAGAAAAATCTGGATTTTAAACTACACTATATGGACACTGTATTGGGACACATCTCTTAATTATTGAATTCAGGTGGCCCCTTACTTCCAGTGAAGGACAATCTTAATGCTTCAGCAGACCAAGACATTT
>JBBPCZ010000012.1:2713534-2742907 GCA_037974445.1 Brycinus macrolepidotus
CCTTGGGTTTGTGAAAGGCGCTATATAAATTTAAATTTATTATTATTATTATTATTATTATTATTATTATTATTATTATTATTATTATTATTATTAACTTCACCTGTGTGCCTTCTTCTCTAGAAAGCTTTCGGAGCCGGAGCATGATTATGGCACTGGTAACCATGAGCTCCTTGCCATCAAGGCAGCATTAGAGAAGTGGCAGCATTGGTTGGAGGGGGCACGGCAGCCTTTCCTGGTACTCAGCGACCACCAGAATCTAGAATACATCTGGCAAGCAAAACATCTAAACTCACGTCAGGCCAGATGGCCATTGTTCTTTTCACATTTTGATTTCAAGATAACTTACCATCTAGGGTAAAAAAGCCACCATTGCACCTAAAGAACCTGAGCCCATTCTGCCCACATCCGCGCTGGTAGCTCTGATCACATGGAGCCTGGACAATGACATTGTACAAGAGGTCCGGAATCTCACAGGACCCTCGGGGATGTCCCTTGAGCAGGCTCTATGTGCCTCTATGGATGCATGACAGAATGGGCCTTCATCCATTCTGCTACTGTACATCCAGGAATTTTCCACACTATAGATGTAATGCGACAAATATACTGGTGGCCTACCCAAACTATTGACGTTTGTAACCCTGCCCACTAATGATTGTGTGCCACTACCAAAACCCAACATGTTTTGCCTGCCGGTAAAGTTATGCCCCAAATAGACCATGGTCCCTTATAGATGTAGATATTGTCACGGATCTGCTGGTGTTGGATGACTACACTATGATTTTGGTGGTGGTGGACCGGTTTTCCAAGGGATGTCACTTTCTCCTCTTTAAGTCTTTTCTGATTGGTCTGCAGCTGGCGGATGCTCTGTTCCAGTATGTGGTCTGGGTTTATGGCACACCGGTGGAAATCCTGTTGGACCGAGGCCCCCAATTTGTATCAAATGGAAGACTTTCTACACCAAACTGGGGGTCACCGTCAGCCTGACCTCAGACTATCATCCTGAGTCCAATGATCAGACAGTTTGGAAATGCTAGACAACAGAGTTATGAATGTTATGTTGTTATGAATTAACCGACAGCCGTAGCTATAGCAGCCTAGATAAAAAGGACTGAGCTTAGGGTACGACAGGCATGAGGGTATCCTGAGACACTGGCACCCCCATTCCACTGTCAACAAACTTAGGTGAATGTGTGAGAGTGGTGGGATGACAGTACCAGCATGAACTCTATGAGCTCCCAGATATGTATAACATAAAGGATGTGTATGTACAATGTTTAAAAATGTAGTAATTTACTTGCAACACACATTTTATTTGGCATGAGTTATTACATTTCTGTTTTACGTGGCATTGTTTTGAAGAAGAACCTGTGCCACACCAAGTCTGATATGAATGCACAGGTGTAATGATTATTCTGACATAATATTACGAAAGCAAGCCTTGTCCTAAATGGTCTGTTCTGGCAGAAATATGTGAGAGATGAATAATGATGGGCTTCACTGGTTGTGACTGACAGTAATCTCATGTGCTTTGGTGAGATGAACTGTAGCATCCGTTGTTAACACGTGGTTTGTGGAATGGCATAGCCAGCAGGGAGAGGCATAGTGAGATGATGCCACAACTTTTGCCAGCAGCAGGCTGCAACGCATGAACATGTAAGTGGTGTAAGATTAGAGCAGTGGAGTTGTGGTCCCAGATAATGTTGCATTGATGTGACTATTACAGAACAGCACCTATTGAAGCATGACACATGCTCAATAATACAATACATCTAAAAAATACTGCCTCTGTTAAAACACAACGTTATTATCTCCGCATGTGAAAATTTCATGTTCTCTTACAACAATATCCAGCATACATCAGTGGGAATTCCCATGATGTCATTAACTCCTGACAAGCCACTGATCTATAAGCTAATAAACCTAATAAACTAGCATTAGTTTGCTTACCTTGGTCATCAGTGAGCAAATTCCAAAAAAAAGCAATTATTCTTATAATTTAGGACAAAATCACCAATTATTTTACACTTTCAGCCAGAGGAAATAAGCCAAACTGAGGTAAAATATCTAGATGGCCAGGTAGCTATGATGCTAACCTCAGCTTTTAGCTTGTTGTTGTCCTCTGATGATTCATTTTTGTCATTTCAGTTCTGTATTCTATTCATTGTAATGATGATTTGAGAACAGTTGCTAAGGTTATATGGCTGCAATGAGTTATTTGACTTCCTAGCAGTAACATTAGCTATTTGATTTCCTTTTCATTCATCAGCTAACAATAACAAAACATTTCAAAACATCCCTGAAAATCCACCCCAGAGCAGTTAGTTTTCTCAAAAGTTCTTACCCACCTTCAAGACACATCATCATTAAGGGGTTTTCAGTTTTTAGTCTCACTCTAGAGATGACTGCAGTCTCATAAAAATGATCAAATAAAGTAAGAAGAAGTAACCAAGTAACCAAATTGAACATCACAGGTTCTTGATTACTTTGAATGGAGGTTATTTCAGAGGAAAGCGACATAACAGCTATATGTGTTTGTAACATGTTTATGTCCTGCTTTAGGACCATGTCCATACTTTTTGGAACTATCTCAGTTTCCTTTTCTGAAGTTTTGAATGCTGCCACACTACAAAACTAACAGAATCCCAGTTAAATATAAGGGTCAGTTCCCTGCTGAAAAAAAGACAATTAGAACCATTAGGATTCAAATTAGGATGGTTTTGGCTTAAAGGTTACCACTAGAGACTACTACTTTCCTGTATAATGCCTTTAGATTCAACAGAAACCCATCAGGTGCACCTGGAATCAGACAGATGTCACCTGTTAAACCACTAGGACACTGTGATAATGATCCATGAAGAAAGCACAAAATACTATTACCTACCATTAGACATGATTAAAAAATATCAGGAACCAACAGAATGGTTCAAACAAGGTTAAAACAGCTGCCTGAAATGTAACAGTTCCATGTAATATCTTGTGTCCTCTGCCACTTTAAATATGACATAAAATGACAAATGATTTCGGAATGAATGAACTGGAAAAGCTTTCACAGAAACAAACACACACACACACAATTTGAGCACACACCTAACCCACACTCATCATTACACTAATAACGGCGTGACAGGATTTAGCACAGCTTAGCGAGAGGCTGCCTAATAGAGGTTACTGCAGGGTCAGCGGGTCATGAGTGCTCGGGGCAGAAGCAGCATTAAAGCACAAGGTGATTGCAGGATAGGAGACTCATGTGAAAGAGGAACAGACAGCCCATATGAGAATGACAAAAAGGGCTGTGGTTTGTAGTGAAAGAGTATTGGGATGTTTACGCTGCAGTACAGTATGAAGCAGAGGGAGAAGGGGGTAGGGGTTAGGGTGAGGGATGCTATGCGATCTGACAGGCCCGCCTTCCAGTCGTGAGTGGCCCCTCATTGACTTCGCCACGCTGTGCAAACAAAAATAAAACTGGGCCGTTGATGATGCCGCAAGGGCGGGTTTTTCCAGCACACACACACTTCTTACTGGCTCTAAATACACCCCGTGTGTGTGTGTGCTTTTTACAGTCCAGACCATTACAAACGAGGAGATGGTAAACAAGCAAATAAAATCAGCAATTCTCTGCAAAACATATGAAGATGTGCAAATGAAGCATGGCACATTATATGATATCAAGAATATTTTGTTGATAAACTTGAAAATACATCATTGATGCATTTTAAAATTCTCATGTTTCCCTTGATAAGAAAAATCATACTTTGTTTGCATTGTGTGCCCTCAAGTAAAAACCATTCTAGCATGTATCACGTATTAAGTTACAAGACTTCTAGGCTTACATAATCAGAGCAGGAAAAAGTAATATAAAAGAAGAGCTATAAGGGTGTATTTCTGAGGTCATTTTGACATTTATTAGTTTAATTCTTAATAGGTAAGGGTTTTGAATTATTACATAAGAATATACAAACTGCCAAAGCAGTTTATTATATAAGGACCATTACTTTGGTCCATCTTCAAAAGACTCTGAGCAGATGTGTCACAGACTTGGCCTCCTGTACCCTGAACTGAGACTCCTGCAGGCTCCTTGGAAGAGTTGTAATTAAATTTGGCCTCAAGGTGGCGCCGTAACTCTGTCAACAGCAACCTGTTGCTCCTGCTCATCTCCAGTAACAATGACTCAAAATAGCACATGTGAACATGGAAACTCTATTGGATCCTTATTTTAGTCAATATAGATGAGAAAGGGGATTTTTTATCCATTTAATTGTCCCTTTTAAAAACTGACAGTGTATTTTGCTTGTTTATGACTATGTTTAATCTGTCTCTGATATGATACTCTGTAGAGCTGTGTGCGGAGTGCTGATGAAAGCTAACTGGTGAGGCCTGTTGTTAAGAAATAGGATCTTTCTCTGGGTCATGACTGTACAATTGTGTCAGTATCTATATGAGGCGCCTAATAAAGATTCCTGCTCCATGGGCACCAGTGCAACTGCCCCCCATGGCTACGCCATTTCTGCTTAAATTACACACAAGATAAAAGAACATTCTAGTAGTTTAACACAGGGGTTCCCAAGCCTAGTCCTGGCGACACCATGCTCGGCCTATTTCCTTCCCTTTACACACCAGGCCCAACACATGAAGGAATGTTAATTAATTAATTACTTGAATTAGTGTCTATTTTAAAAAGTGTCTATTTGTCATAGGTGAACACATCACAGCGTGAACAGCACAGAATTGTTCTCTGCATTTAACCCATTCACCCGAGTGAAACAGCAGGCAGCCAGCGATGCTGCCCCCGGGGAGCAGTGTGTGGGGAGGGTACCTTGGTCAAGGGTACCTCAGTGGTGCCATTGGCAGTCCTGGGATTCAAACCCATGACCTTCCAATTGCAGGGGTAACTCCCTAACCACCCAGCCACCAGCTGCCACATTAGGTGTGCTTGTTGAGACAAAGTACAACAATGTGCATAGTGTGGGGTCACAATCACCAAAATTAGGTAACCCTGGATTAATACAGAAGGTGGTCTAATGAAAGAATCTTGCATTTAATTCATTGTTACATAAGTACACTGATATTGACTAAAACTAGACTAAAAAAATGTAAGGTGGCACTTTCATTCTGTCAACAGTGATCTCCAGTAACCATGGCCTTGGCGTTTCACTTCAGTAAGCAAATTATCTGAGTGAAAAATCGTAAGTAATTTGCTTTGGTTTTTATATTTGCACTTACAGCTAGTGTTAGAATTGGATTATTCCTTTCTGTACTCAAAGTCATACACTGTGGTCTGGAGGAATGATCTGATTGCAAAATAGTGAGCTCTACAATCAGTTCGAAAAGACCACGATAAAGCGAAACGTCTGTCATTCAGCTTGCACACCGTGGCACAGACAGTGTGTAACTGTCTCGTGAAGATAATGGCACTGAGGAAGCAATTTAGACTGGCACAAAGTGGCACAAACGTAGCACTGTCTCCCACTGACGATGCCACAGGAAGCCCGAGTCTGGCCTGGCACAAAGTGGTACAGTGAAGAGACAGCTGTGCCGTAGAGGATGGTCACTCACTGTGCAAAAAGGGGAGGAAGAGTTGAAGAAGGAGAGAGTGAGAGATTGATACTAAGCTTGGTATACTGGATGAAAACATGGACACATGCTTGTTTCAGACCCGAAGCCCGACTGGACTTTGAGAGAGAAGCTGACATTGATTTTTCTAGACAATTCCACAGAAAAAAAATGGCTAGTTGTATCTAATCTAGCACCTGTTTGAGTTTGTGTTTAAGCCCTGAAGGCCTCCTGCTCTCTCACATCTGTTCGCTGTGAGCCCATACACCTGCACACCGAGGCTATTTCCCGATCAACTGGGGAGAACCCTTTACCCCTCTCTTTTAATCCCCCTCTCTCACTCGCTCTCTCTTGCTCTCTCGCTTTCTCTCTCAGCTGGGATCCGGAAGACCTGCATTAGTTCTGACATGCAGAAGCACTGATTCTGTAAGGGTCGCGACCCTCCACAGCAGGGCTTGGCAGGGTTTTAGTCTGCCGCAGTCACACATCTGCGTGCCCTGGCCCAGCACTACCCACTGCACCCTACACACCCTGACCCCCACCTCATCCCCCTGCCCATCTCTTCTGCCTGCTCTGATCATTTAATATAGATACAACCCACTCCATACACCTTTCAGCCACATATATTACTCCATACCATCCAACACATACAGCTGGCATATACCCTTCCTCTACCTCATCCAGGCCACAAACCATACACTCATCATCCCATACACCTCACCCAGTCTATCCAGCCCATAAGCTATACACTCCCATACACTGCCCACCCTATCCAACTCATGCACCGCCCTCTCCGTCCAGCCCACATGCTCCATTCATCCCGTAATGTGAACACCATATTCAGCACCAAACCCTCTACCCCTCATACCCTATACACCCCACACCCCATCCAATGCACACACCATATAACCCCTACCACTTACCTCCTATAACCCATAACACCTTACCAACACATCCAGTCTCTCTCCACTGTGTACATATATATTTATATAATATTTATTTTACAAGGGGTAGCTGGTGGTCTAGTGGTTAGTGAGTTGCCCCTGCGATCGGAAGGTTGTGGGTTTGAATCCCAGGACTGCCAGTGGCACCACTGAGGTACCCTTGAGCATGCAGAGAAAGAAAGAATTTCACACTATTCACACTGTGTGCTGTGCTGTGGGGTATTCGTGTGGGACTATAAGGGCCACTTTACTTTACTTTATTGTGTATAGTGTTTTTTTTTTTTATATCATACTGTTATATTTTACAGTTTTTATTCTATTTTATTATCTTATCTTATTATATATACCCCTCTACACTACCCTCCATCCTCCTCATACACACCCATACACTCAGTCTGTCTCACCTCTCTTCCCTATATAGTCCTATCTTGCCAATACACTCCTTTACACTGTCTTTCCCATATACCTCCCCAAGCCCTCCATCTCATAAACACCCCCACACTTCATCCACCTCAGCCTCACCAACGGACTATCCAGCATCGAGGACTGCCTCAGTTGCACAGAGAGCAAGATCCGTCCTAATTGTTCTGCTATAAGCCTGAGAAAAGATTATCACTCTTAACTACAGTATCTTTTCCGTGACTTCAGCGTTTTTGTTTTGAAAAATCAATTTCACATTTTGCTATTTACCAAAATTACTAAATTACTATATAACACAACTCATTTTGAAGCCAGGCAGTTTGTTTTCTGTTAGATTTTTAGCCTCACATCTCCAGTGTAAAACTAAAGAAGGAAACTTTCACCAGATATGACTTGGCAGATCAACTATACTTAGTGTAAGGGGACTGTTATGTACATTAGATTGCTAAACTATCACTTTAATATTCATCATTCTTTCCATTTTATTTTGCAACGCCTTTTATTCGTGTTTTACTCCATGCTTTATTATTTGCTGGGCAATGTTAACCGTGGTTTTTAGGTAATGCAGTTTGTTTTCTGTCCTCACACTGCATGCAAGCGATCAGTATAAGCACCACTTTTCTTTTAATGCGTCTCTTTAATGTGTGTGCATCTTTTAATGAGTTATTCACTGAAGCTGTTAGTGAATAAAGAATGACTGAATGATAGAACAGAAACACTGCCCAGTGGACAGTCTTGAATATAAATCTGACCAACAAAAAAGCGGAAACATTTTAGCTCAAATCCTGACAGGAAACGTGCTCTAAAGCCACTTTCTTGTGTTTTGGAAGAGGAACACACACACACACACACACACACACGCACACACACACACACACACACTCTTCTGTCTCACTCCTCTCCATTCCCACTCCAGCCACCTGCACTCTTGCAGATGTTGCCAAGTTTGGATCATGTGATGTCCCCCTGGCCGCCAATCAGAGGTCATTATGCAAAGATTAGGAAGCCTGTATTTGGAGGGATTTCCGAAAAAAGTTTCTTTCATAAGTTCTTTTAGTGTGTTGTTGTTTCAAAAACCCGTAATGAATTATATTTACACCTTTGCCCCTTTTCGCTACTATTTTTGCATACTTTTGTTTTTTTAGCAATATTCCTCATATTGATAGTTACTCAGAGTTAGAATTAGCTTTCACTGTACTCGTTTGTTCTGAATGTGATTCAACATTAATTCATTTTACAGATTTTATTTTTGTTTGTGATATTTTTATGTTTGTCTAGTGATTCTTGGCTTGTCTAGTCATGCATGCTCCATCTATATGTTTACAGACTTTTGGAAAAAAAAAAAAAACATTCAGCCCAATGAGAAAAACATGCAACTTTCTCATAAAAATGTGCATTATTAATTTCAAGTGCTGTTTACTCTGCATGCATAGACTAAAAATTACAATAATGAACTCACAGAAATTCTAAAGCATCTGACTTGTTTATTTTCAGTACGTATACTGCATTATACTATTACAATAGCGTATTTCAAAATTATTTTCCCACAGAGCAAATCCATCTTTCAGTACCTAATTATTAAATTATGCTATGTTTTGCTAAACATCACATTACAGCAGTTACTGCAGTTACTGCACTTATACCAGTCATTAAGACCACAAATACAGCAGCAACCAAATATCTGTTAATAATAACATTGCAGGATGAGCTAGTGACTGAAACGCAAAACTCCATGAATAGATTACCAAACAAGTAAAAGGCACTCAAACAAACAAACAAAGAAACAAAAGTAAAACTAACAAAACACAGTAAATGCTAGGAAGCTCTGCTCCTCTCTATTCTATATTCAGAAACAGACTGCACAATGTACTGGTCACTTTAACAATATGCAGTTGTTAATAACATCTGATTACTGTAAAATCCAACATTTTAATTTGTTTGCCAAAAAGCTTGACCTATTTCTCCCAGAATGCGCCATTTTTTTTAACAGTAGATTAAAAAGTAGATTTTCTCCTACAGTAGATTTTCTTCTACAGTAGATTACTGCAGTGTTTCCCAATTCTGTATTGTCATTTCGAGTTTGCAATAAGAAATTAGTGCAGCTTGGTAGCATAAAGTATAATGTAATCTGCATGTTTTGACCAAGACTGGAGTTTATCAGGAGGATGGATTTGGATTTGGATTTTTATCAATGTTCTATGTAGCTTCTCCTACCACGCAACAGTTGCTACGAAAGGATGCATGGGCAAGTCCATTAACCTTTGGGGATAAATAAGATTTGTTCCTTTCAGCTTAATCCGTTTTGGTGATTTTGCTGTGTATAATCTTCTCTGTTCTGTGTTTGCGGAAATACAGTACGTTATTTAGATTATGTTTGAATTACTGCAAGCTAGCATCTCTCTCTGCATTTCTGCCACTTCCTGAAGCTTCCCTAAACCGTTCTGAACCTGTTCCCTGTGGTCCAGGCCGCTGGTGCCCCTCCTCCAGGCCGGCGGTGGCAGGGCGGGGGCTGTTATTGCCTGCCAGGCCCTCCTGCCTTCCTTTGTGGCTGCGGACAAAGGGCGCCGCTGCCCTCTCGCAGGCTATGTTACAGTCTGTCACATGAGGCGGACACTCTGGATCAGCCGCTCTTTATCTGCTGTGACACATCAGATTACTTCCACAGCCTCTGTCTGCCCGGCACATCCAATTCAATTAGGCCCTATTAGTCCTGCTCCCACCCCTCCACCTCCCCAACCTCCACTCTTCCTCCTCTCATTCTATCTCTTCTCCTTACGTCCTCCATTCCCCTCACTTTTTTGGCTCCCCATACTCTCTCCCCTGCCTCCTCCCCCGATTTTCCCTTCACTCCTCTACCGCTTATCCGCTAGTTCGCTCCATCAGCTCGGACGGTGCGCATCACTGCCCCCTGGCATGGTTTTGGACTCCATTGTGTGCCCGTTGCCCCTCCTCTCTCTCTCTTCCAACACTTTTCTCGTTCGCCACAGTCCCCCCTCCCCTTATCCCAGGCCTCTGCACACCTGGTCTTCGCAAATGAGAGGCCTTGACAAGCGGGCAGAGAAAGAAAGGGGGGGGGGAGGGTTGCGGCTGGGCTGGGTCTTTTTGCATTCCCATGGAGCAAAAAGTTAATGATGGCTCTTTTGTGGTGCTGGCTCTGGAGGAAAAAAAAATAAATTTGCCACAGTGCCAGTGAGCAGCGACAAAAGAGGAGAAAAGCATGATGAGGACTTTTTAACACTTGTCTTACAAGTTTGTTTGTGTTTTAGGCCCACAATCAACTTTCTTTTGGAACTACAGGCTTATTATTTATTAAAATATATTATTCAGTAGCTTCTATGAATTATTCAGCAACTCAAATGAAATTAAAATACAAGTGGCACTGAGAGTGAGGAACTCAAATGAAAACCCAGGCGTGGAAGCTTGGGGGATAAACTACAGATTTAATATTTCGTCATTAACCTTAGGACTGATTATCCTGTAGCTTCTGTGAATTATTAACTACTATTAATTACTCCCTTGCTGCTATGAATAATTCGGTGACGGCTATATATTATTCAGTAACTACTATTAATGATTCAGTAACTTCTCTGAATGATTCAATAACTACTACAAATTATTCAGTATCTGTTAGGAATTATTCATTAACAACTTTGAACCAGATTAGTAGGTTATGTAGTTTTGAGAATGAGAAACTGACGCGTGGACCCAGACACGAGCCCTAAACAATGACATGATTCAAGGGATTTTTACCAAGAAAATTAATCATTGTAATATGTACCGTTCAGATGAATGACAGTTATTTGGTTATTATTACTCATATTCATCTCTCTCTCTCTCTCTCTCTCTCTCTCTCTCTGTCTCTTTCTTTTTCCCTAATAAAAGCCGCTCATACGCCCGCCTTGCCCACTGGCTCTAATCTGGGCTGACAGCTTCCTCCCATAATTGGTGCTAACACCCAGATGGACGGGGCCCTAATTTGCTGTTCCCAATAACGTGAGGTGACTGAGGGGCGGCAGTGAGGGGGAAGGCGTGATTTGTTGGTTATAGATACAGAAGCCGTAAACACCCCAGGCTTCAGGCTCGACAGTTTGAGCAGCCTTTTGTTCACACATTCGTTCAAAAGAGAGCGTTCCCCTCTCTCCCTCCCTCCCTGTGCCTTAGTCTTCACTACCCGATACTTCTCTCTCTGCTTCTCTCTCTCTCTCTCTCTTTTTCTTTCTCCCTCTCTTTCTGCTTCTCTCTGTCTTTCTCTCTTTCTCTGTCTTTCTCTCTCTCTCTGCTTCTCTCTCTCTGTCTCTCTCTGTCTTTTTCTCTCTCTCTGCTTCTCTCTCTCTCTCTGCTTCTCTCTCTCTCTGTCTCTCTCTGTCTTTCTCTTTCTCTCTCTCTCTATTTCTCTCTCTCTCTCTCCCTCCCTCTTTCTCTCTGTGCTTCTCCCTTTCTCTCTCTCTCTCTTTCTTTGCTTCTCTCCCTCTCTCTCTGTCTCGCTCTTCTTCTCTCTCTCTGCTTCTCTCTCTCTCTCTATACTTTTCTCTCTCTCTCTATCTCTCCCTCTTTCTCTCTCTCTCTGCTTCTCCCTCTCTCTCTCTCTCTGCTTCTGTCTCTCCCTATCTCTCTCTCTTCCTCTCTTTCTCTCTGCTTCTCTCTCTCTCTCTCTCTCTCTCTCTCTCTCTCTCTCTTTCTTTCTTTCTCTCTCTCACAAACCAAATGTGGTTTATCAATGGCAATCTTATTGGTAAATGAGAAAAGTGAGTGTGAAAAAACTTTTAAGGGTTTAAAGAAAAAAATGTAATGGTTCTTTTTCAATTTATAGGCACTTCATAGCAGGGTGGGGGACAAGGGACAAGGAACAAGGACCGTTTCAACAGGATCAGAGTATCAGACTCCTCAGAATGGCACGGCAGGCCTTGGTAACTTGGTACGTCCTCTGATGCTGGTAAATTAAAGGTTTCTCTGCCTTTCCCACTTTAAAGTCTAAATCTCAGTGTTAATACTGCAGTCCCGAGTTCATCCACAAATCAGATGAACTCTCCATACAGTCCAAGATCAGACACTAAAGAAGTCCAATCAACAAAAAATCTCCACACCTTCAACGCTGGCCTAATTGACCTTCATTTGTACTCCTAGATTATGAACGCTCACCTTGCATGGAATTCTGCAAAATGCTTTTTAAATCAAATTTAGGAAAATGGCATTCTTAACAAGACATTCATACTTTTAATAATAAAGGAATAAAAGTAATTTAAGAAATTAACATAACATTGAACTAATACATTACACTCGTATTCATTTTATATGTTTGTCATTTATGTGATCTATTTGTCAAATCAAGTTAAGTTATCTTAGAACATGGAATTTTGTGGAATTAATTTGAAATCAATTCTGTTTACAAACATTCCAATTCAATTCCAGTTCCATTTCATTCCAGCTGCATAGAATTCTAATTCCAATTCCAGTTTCAGGAAGTGAATAGAAATTTACACTGTATTCCTCAATTCAGTTTATGAATGGCTCTAACTCTGCTCCATAGACCTTCTACATCACACACTTTTGGGAACCATTTATTGAAAGGTTCTTTAGGGAACCAAAAATCATTCCTCTGAGTGACCCTCTCTGGAACCCTTATTTTTAAGATTTGCTGTAGCATTGGTTGCTGCCTTGTGGTGCAAGCAATTAACTCCTTGTGTTATTTTATGTCTAATTTTAAGATGTTTTATAATGTCATGTTGTGGCTTTTGTTGATAATTTAATTATAAAATACAGCAGATTGGAAAACACATTTTCTCATCTGTTCAAGATCATGATAATGTACACTACAATAATGTCACATGGTATTATATGGTATCGGATGTTTGTATCAAAGTATTTCTCGCACAGACAAGTACATTAGTACACTATCAGTGTGCCCCAAATGTGTTTACACGTGTGTGAGAGTGATAAGCTTGGTTTATGAAGCTGGGTGGTCAAACCTCAACGTTTTTCAGAGCAGACTGCTTGAGACTGCTTGACCTCTTGGTGGTAATGAGGCTACAGGTTGTGACCCCAGTGTTAAAGATGCTGGAGAGAAAGACTTTGGAGTGTTTGCCCATTATTTACCGCACCCGTACACACAAAGTTGTTCATTTTTATGTGTCAGTTACTTCAAAACAGGATTTGACATTTGACAGTTATGTTTCCACAAAGATTTACGGTAAGCACTTAATGGTAACACTGACCTTTCTTCAGATTTGAAGAAAAGAATATGTTTGTTTATAGATGCCAGAGAAGCAAAGGATGTAATTGACTATTTAAGATAAGATAAGATAAGATAAGATAACTCTGTATTAGTTTGTTTACTTTTTCCTAGGTGACAGGTAAAAATGAACCCATTAAGAGACTATTTCCTATTCCTTAATGTGCCTGAGATCTTTTGAACTGAATCATGCAGGTGAACTCCCTTGGCATCAAGTCTTATCTCTTTCACAACAGATTTATGAGTCACTGACCATAACGACTAACAGCGCTAGCAAAGTACACAAGATATAAGACCATTTAAATGAATCTTGTAAAATATCACTGCCTCCTATTTAATGTTAGACATGCATGGTCTAATAAAGCAGTTCAAAACTTGCTTAAGCTGTTAAAGCACACCATTCCATAAGAAAAGGAATTCTGTATACATATAACGATACATATTAAAGCTAGATGGCTAGGTGGGTGGGTGAATAGACAAATGGGTGAATGGATGGATGGATGGATGGATGGATGAATACATGCAGTGGGTCATCATGCAATGTGCACTTCCATCACTGTTTTAAAAGCAGATGCTCAAACTTTAGTTGAGTTTCACAGCTGAACGCAGAGTGACAGTTGGTGCCTGTGTGTGTCCTTGAAAGTGAAGATTTTCTATGAATACAAACCCTGTTTATACTGTTTGTCCACAGAATCACGTCCACAGTGGGGGGGAGAAGCTACAAAGTCACCATGGCCCTAACCCAGACCAGCCCACAGAATACCACACAAGGTGACAAAAACTGAGTCGATATTTTTCATACGGCTGAGGCTGCGTGTCACAAGTCCAGTAGTGCACAGCATTGTGCCTGGCTGGAAGAAACGGCGGAGTCCACAGGGACACGGAGGTTAATTGATTCTGAACAGAGATGAGCAGAAACAAAACACATTCACAGTTAGTGTGTGGGAGTCCTGGTACACGGGCAAAAAAGCAAAAGAGATAAAGAAGCAAGTTGTCCTTGGGTGGGGGAATGAAACTAGATGTGAAAATTGGGGTCAATAGGTCCTGCAATAAGGAGGTGGGTTTAGCTGGGGACTCTGCTCGGTTCTCATAGAGAAAGGTGAGGGTGCACACATCATTCAATTCATCACATCAGCGTTTACGCTCCAGAAAAGACAGGCCGATGACACAATATGCAAGCTTAACTTTTGATTTATTCTTTTTTATTCTTTTCTTTTTCCGTCGCACAGCTTGAATGCACATTCATTATGGCAGCGCGAAAAGATCATGAATGAAAAAGTTAAATGTAAAATAAAAAGAAACAGTATTTTGACCTACACGCTTAGTTAAAATAGTAATCGCAGCTATACCTATAATTACGAAGCAGAGATGCCAGACTAAAGAAACCGACAGTGCTACAGGCGTCACAGCTTTTCTCATATTACATTGTTTGTACATCATTAGATTCCCTCTTGAAGGCCCATGAGAATTTTCCCATCACTGGTAGCCATGAAATCTAATCTAATCGCTCATGTTTCTGCCATTTTCTAATCAGTGCTATGTAACAGACAAAATATGTGTGCTTTTTCTTTCTTTCCTACTGTATCCTGCTTTGTTGTACATACTGTCTTCATGCATAAATGACTGTGAAGATACTGTAGTGTTCATATAAATTTACCATGCAAACTGAAACAAAAAACTGCAAAACTGTATTTTTTAAGGAATGAGAATTTTTTTGGACAACATGAAGACACTTGTAGAACATTTCAGTTAATTATTGATTTGACCATTTAGTATTATGACAGCCATGGACATATTAACAAGACATTAAAGTAAAGCAAAATGTAGTTTCTTTTACTTTTAGAGATAAGATTTGGTGTTCCTGTGACTCTTTTTGGGTAGTTCTTGACTGGCCCAATTCACGAAGACCATTAAGAACCTGTGTGGGTTCTACATAGACATTTATAAAGGTTTATAAAGGTTTATTCCAATCAGCATTCATTGCCATTATACATTCTGGGGTGAAACTGATGAAAGTATCCTTCACGCAAAGTGGCAAATGCCAAAATAAACCTTTATAAAAGTTAACACAGGTTTACGTCAGCAGTCCTAACTGACTTGTGGGTATCATGTAGCACACACACATAGAAATAACCTTTTTTTGACTTTTTTTTTAAGTTTAAGGAACAAAAATTGATATGATCTGAAGTTCTCTTCCAATTAAAGGGTTCTCCTAGAGCAGGGCTTCAAAGCAGAGAACCATTAAGGACCTTTATTTTTAAGCATGTGTCAAATGTATTATTGTATGTGTATGTGTAAATGTATTAAACTGATTTCACATTGTTTTAATGGGACGTTTATTTGGCTAATGGTAGCCAAGAAACATTAGGCACACTTAAAAATCCCCCCTTTTTCTCATTTCTAGTGTTTTTCATTGTAGTACACTCGTTGTCTGTAGTGCTCTCTTCCCCTTTCAGCCTTGTTTTCAGTGCTGCTGTTGAAAGAACAGCTGTCCATTCCTCTATAGAGCCATGTCTCTCTCATCCTCAACTCACACTTCCTTGTTTTTTTCTTTTCTGGATAAGAAGGGGCCAAGAGGGTGCAGAGAGAAAGGAAGTATAGATCTCAGCTTTGTCTGCACCTTCCCCTTTAAACTAGCCAAAAACATTTACGTCATCCGCACCTCATTTTGCTGTGTAAACTCACATCAATAGTGAGAGAGTAAAGTGAAGCTTCTTATACCAACATCGCTCTGCCCCTCCTCCCACTCATTTCTGCTTGTTTAATAAGTAATAAGAGATCAAAAATACATTGAATGTATTGACTTGGCATACTTGGTGGCCTTGGTGTCTAACAATGGTTAATTCATTCATTGATTTATCTGTTTTTTTATTCATGGAGTTCTATTTTTTGCTAACATTTGTTGGAGTTTGTGATGCCATACTTAAAAATATTTCCAAAACAACAAAATATTATGTTATATGATGACTAGTGTATCATGCAGGATTTCTCTCAGACCAAAGACATGGAAGGTAAGAGAAAAGTCAGCAGTCACTGTCTGAAGAAAGAAGGGTTACTCGAATGATTGCAAGAACGACAGACCCACAGTGAAGTACAGAGGTGGGGGAATCGTGATATGGAGCTGCTCTCATTAAACAGCACTAGGCATAACTGAATTGAACATAAATAAGCAATGTATCTTGAGATATGACATGAAAATTCAATCTCACTGGAAAAAGAAGGGGAGCAGATGAAGGTTTCAACAAGACAACAGCCCCAAATATGCAGCCACAATAAACTGCGGTTCAAGAACTGGTCCCTAATAAAGGCAAAGGTGTTTGCATGGCTGAACCAATCTCTTGACTTGAATCCCATTGAAAATTTATAGACGATTTTGAAATTGCCAGTCCTTCAGAGGGACCTTGGGAAAGTGAGCATGGGTAGTCAACAAGAATGGGCCAAAACTGAATCACACGACTTGAATCTGTAATTGCAACAAAATACTAATGGAGCCTGAATACTTTGCCTTATCAAGCTCTTTTATTAAACCTTAATTTGTATGTTTATGAATACATACTTTATTCATATTTATAACTACAAAGTGAAAATACTTATTTGTATACATTTAAAGATAATGATGCACTGGATGTGCATTAGATAGAAACAAAAATGTCTGAACGCTTGTTTCACCTCACTGCATTATTTGTCCTCGATGGTCTTCATTTGTTTCAAGTCAGCTAGATGAAGCTGAGATCGGTCCATAGTCTTTTATGTCATAAGATAATGATCTGGGTATTTTGTTTTGGTTTGGTGGCAACTGTTCTGCAAATGCTGGATCTGTTCTTTCTCTGATAAGAGATTAATAACTGCAAACATAAAGCCCTTCTCTGTTTCTCTCTCAATCCAGCGCTTGCTTCATTTCCTATTGGTTTTCCAAGAGGCCCTTCCGTTCATCTCTCAGGAATGCCAAGCGGTTCCTTAATGGTAGAGTCAGCCGCTTGTGTGAAGCGTGTCAAAACAAGCCGACTTCATCTCGCCTCGGCTGAGAAAAGAAGGCCCATGCTAGGGGGCTCTGCTGAGCCGATCAGCCTCAGGGGTCAGCCTGCAATTAACCCCTCGGGGGGCCAAATCTGAACCCAGCCCACCTCTCACTTGCCCACCCTTCCCTCACCCCTCCCTGCCTTCTTCCTTGTCCCATCGCTCACTAATCCTGCACACACCCAGCTGATCCAGGCCTCTCTCTCTCTCTTCCCCAGCCCTCCCGCTGGATGACCCATGGCCCTGCGCACCTCACAGTGGGTCACATGACTTGTGCAGGTGTGGAGGGGACCCCCGGCCCCATCACCCCCCAATTAGCGACCCTAATTAGTGTAGAGGCCTCCTGCAGGGTCACTGAACAGGGTCCAGCCAGAGAGAGCGGATGGCTGAAGAAAAGAGAAGCAGAGAGGGAGAGAGGGAGGGAAGTTGCAGTACAGTGATGCGTGGCAAAAAGCGTAGGGGCCCGAGCCAGCACAACAGGCCTAACACTGATTACTTCACCCCAAACAAGTGAAAAGAGAAAATGAAGCGCGCCGCAGTTGTCACCTCATCAAATAGAGTTGCTTTAATGGAGTTGGGGGTTTTTTTCCACTCACCAGATTCTGAATGAAGTGTTTCTATTCTTCAGGAAAAGCCATGAAAACAGAATTACATGTATTGTCCCCTACTTTAAAAAATTTTAGCATAAAACTAGCATAAAAAAATGAAATGTTTTGCACTGCTGTTTATGTTAATAGTAATTGCATATACTAGTAGTTGCATCTGTGAGATCATACTGCGTAATTTTGAACAGACCCAGCATTTTCTCTCTCTTTAAATTTTGTCCCGTCTGCATCTGGCTCCCATCACACTTCGCTGAAAAATCTCTCGAATGGAGAGAGGTGTTGCCCTCGTTGTTCTCCAGCTGTCGCCATCACTTGAGTCCTGCACCCCTATCCTCAGCCGCCCCACACACAAACCAACAGGCCACCCATTTAGCACTCCCTCTCCCCAGCCGTCCACTCGCTCCAAGAAAAGACGCCAATCATTTTAATTGGCACCCTGGAGTTGATTGTCCCAGCAAGCTGCAGAAAGAGAGTGCAGCTCTGAGAGGAAGGAGGGCACCAAACCATGTGGTTAAACATATTGTGGCCATTTGGGCAGCCTTTCCTGCAAAATAACCTCGGCCGCTTTCTTTTGCGAGACGTAAAAGGATTTGGTGTTTTCACAGACTTGAAGATGGTGAAGACAGACAGAAGATGGTTAAGAACATAAACGCTGAGATGACTGGATTGGTGAGGCAAATGAAGGCTGAGAGATAATGGAGATTGCAAAAATGAATCATTTTCCCACAAGTTTTGACCCTACCTCAGCAGCAAAATATAACAATGCTACATATAACAATACTGCATATTCGTAATGGACAGCTTTGTGACTACTGCTCACAATGATCTGTCCTTCTGTCAGAGTTCAAAAAGCCAAAAGCAAATTCAAAGAACATGTACCCAATAATATTATGCAAATACTGCAATATATAGGAATGTGCAAAAGTAAGAGACAACCTCTTTAATTAATTTCACCTCTTAATTCATTTCCTCTCAAAAAGCGATCAAGTAATTCATTTTTTCGCATCAGGAGCAAAACCTAAAAACGTTTTTTTAACAGAAAAGTACACTAAAAATAATGCCAAAATTTTCAGTTTTGAGTGTCCACCCTTTGCCTTTGTTACAGCTTCCATTCATTTCTGGAGACTTGCTTTCAGTTTATTATGCAGAAATTTGCAGGAACACCTCCAAAAGTCTCAAAAGTTTTCTGCTTCTCACAATCTAAAAAATCCCAATTACAAAATTACACTTTTTAGTCTTCCTCCACACCTCAGATGATCCAGTTTCAGTTTCCTAGTGAAAATGTTCTTTGTTTGTATTTTTTCTTTTCACAGTAACATCCTCTTGAACAGCTATGCATCCTTTCAGACCAGCAGTGTTGTGCTCCCTTCTCACAGTGGAAGGATGAACAGAAACACCTGTGGATTTTTTCAGATCTGATCCAAACAAATGGATCCTGATTGCCTCCTTTCTCTAAAAGATGAGATCTTAAAGTGCGTTTTTTTCTGATGAGGAGGGTCTACCAGGTCTTGCACGGTTGTTAGGAATCACTTTTTAAACTCCATATTTTTCACTTGTTTGCCTTAGATTTTTCTCATTCTCTTTCGAATTATCTTCTGTCTAATTTGCTCAGAAATCTTTCATTCAGCAATTTTAGATGCACATAAGAAAGAAATTAGCAAGGCGGCTGAGTTGTGTTTGAGTAGTTGCTTGAATGAATTTTAAAGTCTCATAAAAGAGGAACATAATGTTAATTAGCGCTGTAGGAGCAGTTTTTGTTGGAAGGAAACACAACTCTTTCGGATTGGAAAGAGTGGTAGTAGGGGGATACAAAAGAAAAAGTGGGAAAAGTAAATACTTAGATTCGAAATACTTAGTGTTGGACGCTCGTGTAATTTGCCACTAAACATATGTTTCCTGACACTCAAAAATGTATGATTTTTGTTTTGACTGGAAATTAAATGAACAATAAGATGGTCTCTGACTTTTGTGCAGTACTGCATATGGTGTAAACATTCATTCAAAATCAGTTACACAAGTTACACAGGTACACAAGAACGGAAAGTTGCAACCTAATGTATGTTTTATTTAATGTTTCCCAAGTGCGTGATTGCCCTGAGAAAGTTATGTATGTCCACACATTCACACTTGGTTTGAATTATTGCAGGATATTTGTTTGGGTCTAAAACTGATCAGTAGGTCTCATTATAACTTGAATCTATACGTAAAATTTCTACAGTTCAGCTGTAGCTGAACAATGAGGCTCAATAAGTTCTAAAGTGATGTTGATCTTCTGAATGTCTTTTAGGATGCAGAGAGAATTTGAAGAGATTAAATGAGACTACACTGTGCCTGAAGAAACACTAGAGATTAGCCGGATCGTTTGTAAGAGTATGAACTAATAAAAAAGCCTATTGCTCCTAAAATTAAAGATATTGCCAAGAAAGGAGACATACACAGAGACAAATTACATAGACATATATTTATATGCATATGAATAAAAATACATATACATATTTTACAATATTTTGGCTTCCATAGCCTGAGCATCAAAACAGCTCGTTCACCAGAAAGCACAAAGAAACTTCTTTCTTTTAAATAAGTGCAAATTGTTAATAAGACAAAGAATTGTAAAGCATTTATAAAGTTTTTTTCTTTTTTTTTTCATTCGTTCCTGCATTCTTCATCGACTGTAAGATCACATGATACCAACATGAAAGTACTGTGCAAAGACTCGGTATATTTACATACAGTTCATCTTGACATTTTTTTTTTCTTTATTTGTGAGAAGCTGGTGCCAGTTACGTCTTGACATGGTTACACAGATTTACTGCCAAAAAACTTTATGGCTTACTTACACATAAATTCTGTCTGTGTGTAAGAACAAGAACACTGATTTGTTTTTTAAAAAAATAAGAAATAAAATCACAATCTCATCAAATAAACAAACAAACAAAAAAAAACAGAGAAATAAAAGCTCACGTTATACAGTCGCACCAATATGGAACATTATGGACCTCTCCTGTACCCTTATACTCTACCAACTATGTTTCACAGTGTTTTCTCTTATTGTGGAAATATACTTACGACAAACAAAGGCTTGTTAGATGTTTTGTTTTGGGGGGAGAAATCCATAATCAGAACATTCTGCTTCTCTGATTGTGTCACCGGCCCCCCACCTCACAGGAATTCCAACACTTTGCTAGCTTTTGTGCTGCTTTCTCAGATTCGCTGCTCACATTGTGATCGAGCATAATGTTCTCTCTCTCTCTCTTACACACACTCACACTCTCACATACACACACTCACACACTCACACACAACAAATACATGACTACACAACTGCAGGAAACTGCTTACTATACAATTAATTTGCTGCTTTAATTACAATTGGTCGGGGAAATTTGCATTCTTTTCTAGTGAAGTGTCAAAAAAGTGATCTGTTTGTTGGTAAAGGAACAAAAATCTGTAAAAAAAAAATAATAATAAATAAATAAATGGCAGTCATTTTTGGAAACAATAATTCTGAGTCACTCTAAGTGAAACAGCATCAATATTGAATAATACCCTCAATAAAAAAGCAACAAAGTGCACAAAAATGCTGTTTTATCTATTTCGAAAGTGGAAGGCGGGGGATTATATGAGAAACTCTTTAACCACCTTTAACCACTTTTGGGAGGTGAAAGGCGAAGAGAACAATGGGGGGAAAAGTAAAAGTGTCACAACAGTATGAAACTAAGCTTAGCATGCCAGTCATGTTCATCACTGAAGTGAATATTTAATGACAGAGACTGTAAATAATAAATGCTGCTTATTGAAAGTAACACAGTGTTTGACAACAGCAAAGCAACATGAAGCTTCGACAGAGTTTTTTCTTGAGAACGGAACATGTAATGCGGTTTAATCTGGAGTACAGCAACAAGGGCGCGAGAGGTCGAACAAGCCGATGGGGTGGAATTCTCAATAGATTCGCTTCATTTAGCAGGGTCGGAAGTTTATTTCCCAAAGACCTCTCAGCACATTCAGCGTCCTGAAGAAATTATACCATTCAAAGAGTGATGTTGCATAATTAGAGTCAGATAACAGGGCTTTTTCCTTTTCTTCCTTTTCAAACTGCATTAGTTAAAAGCAGCGACTGAATTTACAGCAACAATGGAGAAATATTGCGACCATGAGCTTGTCTATGGCACCTCTGAGGAGGAACGGAGCGGCATTGACTCCTTCCACCCGCGTGCTTTCAGAGCCTCGGCCTGTTTCCGACACTCAAAGAGGTTCTCTGGCGAGCCTCAGTTTTCAAACAGCAAGTAATGTGAAAGAGGTCTAACAATCGACATGTGTAGAGCTTATGATAATACTAATTAACCTAATCAAAGGGAGCAAGTAGAACCTTCAAGATGAAATTACATGCAAATAAAGTGCTTAGGTATCAAGGTAATGAATCTGAATTGAGAGCTGTGGCCACGTAGCGCACCTTAGAAGCTTCAAATAAAAAGCAAGCAGCCTGACAAATCTTTCCTAAAGTTTACTCCACTACCTGTAACTGCACTGCACTGAACTCATTGGAACTGACGACAAAAATGAGGAGTGTTCCTAAAACTGCTGCAGTCATAACAAAACCTTATAGGAGACATGAAAATATAATTACTTCAAGGAAACTAAAAAGTAAATTTCTGTTGGTCCATTCATCAAAGTTTCCAACTCTGAAGAAGACATCATCAGAAGAGCTTATTGACGGAAGCATTTCCACACTGTGTAGTGGAAACGATGCAAAATAATGGGACACAGGATAGGTAGCCAGGGCCGAAAACAGTCCCTGGCCTAATGAGGCTAATTACAGAGCCTTCAGGAAAAGGGAAGACAACATCATAAGAGATCGCTGTATCCTGACACATGAGCTGCAGTGTTGTATGCTGCAGTGTTCTCCATTCGCTTCTTTCATTACCTTCATTAATAAGTTAACACTGCACAAGCCCACAAATCTTGAAAACTGTTTACTTTTATCTGACAGGGTCCTAATCAGCCTCCAAAACTTACATTAAAAAAAAAAAATGCTAGCTAGAGGTTCAAAACTATCCTATGACACTGAACTGCTGAGCCAGTTACACTGGCTGTACTGAGGACAGTCAGGTATAATGTTCTACATGCTGGTTTGTGATCATGTGGAAAACATTTTAAAGACAGGATGTAGCTGGATGTAGTATCAGACTGCTTTGCCACAATGAGAACCCACATATAGAACTCCACTTTCATAACCTCCACTTTTTGTTGCTGACTTAACTATTAATAAGCCTTCCCCAATTCATGCTTGAGTCAGTTACTGCTTTTAGAATAGATAGATAATAGATAAAATAGATACAGAGGAAAAGAAGTAAACATATTAGAAAACAAAAGCATCTTTGTCCTGCCACCAGTTTCTGCTTTAAAGGAACGGTCTCATGCTTTTCCTCAAAAAAAAAAAAAAAAAAAACTGTTTACACGCAGTCTTCACCCAAAAATTTCTGTATGAAGTCATAATCTATTAGCTTTAAAGCTATAATTTTGGCCACGCTATTTCAGTTACCTGTGTTCCTCTACCCCTGACAGAAGAAAGTGGAAACTAATAATACAAGTTATTAGAAACAAGTCATTACCCACAACATGCAAGCAGGGAGTAAAATAGTCCCAGGTGAATTATATAATTGCATGTGTTCTGCTCTGTATTAAGCCTTACTATTGCATTGAACTAACTGGAGAATACTGTGTTGAGAATCAGTGGTCTCTATTATTGTAATTTTGTTGTCTGTTTTTGCAATTTTTGCATTGTATCGAATGTATTTCACACAAAAAAAAAACAGAATTGTTGTTTGAGGAGAAATATGGACATTCTTTTGAAAGCTATAGCTGGTTGCGATTTGCAATTGCCCTGTTATTGCGAATGTGTACACAATTTAAGAGAAGCACTCAGAAAACAAAACAAAAAACAAAAAAAAACCCAAAAAAAGTCTCACACACTCTCTCACATGCTCAAAATATACACACCGATGAAAAACTCCCCCATAAAGACAATTCTAGTTAAGAGCAGCATAAAAACATGTACTACAAGGTTCATCAAACATATTGACATGACTCATTCAATCATCTTTTTTTCTTCTTTTTTTTCTTTTTTGAACACCCATTTGGATACAATATCTGTTGTAAAGCGATTTTGGCCTTTCACAATTACAGTAACAATGTTGAACTTTTTTTTTTTTCCTTTACTCACGTAGACTAAAGCCTGAGGCTGTTGCAACACACACACACGCCCACGCACAAGAAATTCAAAAATGGAAGAAATTCAAAAACGCTTAAGTACTGGATGCAGTAGCGGTTAATTACAGGGTTCTCCTCCGTGTTTTCAACTCATACGCACCTCTTTAGCGTACCCTCACTGCAACGCCGAGGCAGCAGGACTCCTGACGTCTTAATGTGGTGGCACCAGCACAGTTTGAAGACACAGGCGAGGGGTCCGAAATAAGAGGTGAATGCTCTCACTGTCCATTTTTGTTCGTTAGAAGTCTTAGAGCACCTCTGTCCTCCCCCAAGTTGAGCAGTAGAGTGAGTCGCACCCACCAGAGTGAGGACAGGTTCCAGTCAGCGGTCCGGTCGGACAGCTGAGCAACTCTCTTGGACAGTGGTTCTCAACTCCAGCTTTGGGGGCCCACTGCCCTGCTCAGTATTAACTATTCCCTGCCACAAACCCACCTGATCCAACTCATCAGGTAATTATCAAGCCCCCCATGAGCTGTAAGAAGGTGTTATCTCTTCAATCTGGCCCAAACTGGTCATAATTATAAATTTAACCAAGGTCACACTCTTAAAATAAAGGCTCCTAAATAGCTCTTGGCTTGGACAAACGGTTTCTGGGAAACTCTGCAGATTTATTCTTCAAAAGTTCTTTAAACTTTAAAAAAGGTTCTTCACATTTTTAATGGAGTTCTTTAAAGAAGCATGCATTAAAAAGAAAGAAAATTGGTTCTTCAGCGGCATCAGAATAACAAAAAAATACATCTTTGCACCTTCTTGTTTAAAAGTGTGTGTAGCAGTCTGTGTACTAAACACAGAAAGAACACAGCAGAACATTCTCACTGAAAAACAGAGCACCAAGAACCTGTGGCTCTGGTATGAAGGAAGAACCATGGAGAAATGTACACAACAATTGTGCTCTTGAAATTGAATGATTCTAAATGGTTCTTAGATTAGACATATGGTTCTATGAAAAACCTAATTGGTATAGAACCTTTACAGTATGCAGAGGTTCATTTGCAAATAAAAAAAAAAGTCTTATATGCAAACATGGTTTTAAAGGAAACTAAGTTCTTTAGGTAATCAAAAGTTTTGTTCTGTGGAAGAGGTCTTCAAATCTAGACTAGTATCCAGATTTTAGTCCTGAACGTACTCATGGGTAGATATGAAACAAGATGACTTATTTGTTAACTTCATCCAGGACTGAAAAGTGGAATGAAGGTCCAGTTTTGAAACAATACTTCTAGAGTAATAGACCTATACTCAATGGCAATGCCCCAAATAAACCTTTTTGTCGCCTTTATTTTGAAGAGTGTGCACGTGATCTTGTAAGAGAAGTGTAAAACAGTGCAGGGCAGTGGGTCCTCAGAACTGGAGTTGAGAACTCCTGCTTTAGGAAACTGTTTTCTTCCCCCCAAGGTCCCCGTCTTTCCTCTCTAACCGCGTGTAGGGCTCGAACGCCGACGAGCCGCAGCCGTAACCAGAGGCGAGTTCATGATGAGCTCCACTCAGGAGGGGCACAGAGAAGAGCGAGGGCGGAGGGACCCCCAAGCGGGGCGAGGGCGGCGTGCCTCCGAGAGAGGAGAGGGAAAGGCCGAAAGCCCCGCCCCCGCCTGCGCCAGTCACAGCTCCAGGAGGGGTGCTGGTACTGCTGAGGCTGGGAGAGGAGGAGGTCGCCGAGGGGCTGCCAAGCAGAGAGCCGTTACCAGGGTGAGGGGGGGCCAGAAGGGGGTTGGGTGGAGGTGCCGGGACAGACAGCAGGCGGCCCTGCTCCAGCAACCGCAGAATGTTACAGGTGGCCAAAGACTCAGAGGCGGAGGACGAGCGTTTATCTGAATCCTTCGTCTGGTCTTTCTTCTGCTTGGTGCGTCGGTTCTGGAACCACACTTTCACCTGCAGAAATGAGAAAGAAGCAATTGAATAGATTCAGAAAAAAAAGGAAATGTCTCTCGAGTAATCAGTGCATTTACTGCTTTCTCCAAACAAAAATAAATCATCATATGCAAATGTTTGGACTCCCCAGTCAAATTACAAATTTAGATTTTTTTTTTTTAAGGGAAAAAATGTGCGCATCCTCTACAGAGAACATACTTTTTAATAGATAATTACATAATAATTTAACATATTTGATTAAATATGCTTGCACAAAAGTTATGGCATGTGTGTGTATATATATATAAGTTCACATTCAGATGCTGTGGAAGCCTTGAAAAACTAAATCTGACTTTTCAAATAAGGAGTTCTTAAAGGAAATCAACAAAGATGTTAAAGTAAATCTACTGCAGACTGAAGGATATTAATATTAATATAAAAAATAAAAAAAATCTTTGAACATTCTGCTTGTTGCCGTGTTTTTAGCATTAGTGTATTGTACTAAACTTGTTCTGATTTCCAGTCAGAAAGCGCCAATGTAGATGTTTGCAGGAAAATGTGGTCCAGGGCCAGATTTAATTTGAATGTGTGTTGCCTTGAATACTCTACATTTTGTAAATTCTTGCATTATTTGATTGTAATTATTACTTAAAGAGTTATTTAATGAAAAATTCATGCCTTTTTCTGACTCTAAAGGTAAAGACTGAACCATTTGTGGTGAGAGATCCACATACTCCATTTCACAAAACATGCTGTTACCCCGTGTTGTTTCCAGACAGCGTGGGGCATGCAGATCATGAAAGGCATTGAACTCTGCTGAACTCTGCTTGTTCTGTATTTTTAATTAATGTTGTGTGATCGTAATGTATAGCGTGTTTCTGAGGCTGCTGTGATCAACCATGCTCAAAAACGGAGAGAAATCAGAGCCATGAAAAATGCATCCCATCCTGACCGAGTTTATACCCATGACCTCCTGCTACATTTAACCCTTGGGGCCATAGAGCTGCAGCCGTGGCAGTTATACACACACACATACACACACACATACACACACACTCACATTAACTAGGCACAAATACTGTTGGTCTGTTTGGTCCATAGAATCCGTTTTCAAGTGCATACACACTTTTATAACTCCCATATCTATTAAATATATGTACCATCCTGTGAGTAAATATAAACTTCTCAGCTTAAACGTAACCCTCATCTTAACCTCAGTAACCAAAAAGAAATGTTTTTGACTTTTCAGTTATAAAGAGTCCAAATCTATTTCCCTTTTTAATTAATTACAAGAGTTTAATGGACTATGCAACCACAGTTAAAAATTCAAAATGCACCATCCACATGTTTCATATATGAAAGCAATGCTGCAAAACCAGAGCTGTAGAGCCTGGAACCATGGAACCAGGGTCTGGAAGATAATGTTTGTTTATTTTATCCCCACTAACATTGAGGATGGTCAGAGAGGCAAAAATATCTATAAGAATCATTGGCAGGAATTTGCAGAAGGAGAAGGTGGTAGCATCTTAGGATCATCAAGTCTCCAAAAAGGTTAGACACTATTTGGAAGGTGTCCCAAGGTTTATTTCATGTAACCACAAATGTTAAAACTTGCAGTTCACTAGACGTTAGTGAATGGACCCAGGTTCTGTGGTCAGGTGAGACAAAAGTAGAGCATTCTGATAAACGTTTAGTGTTTTTTGTCTGTATAGTATAGTGTGTATAGGACAGAGTATTTTCTGGAAAGTTTTATTGTGGCTATATTTTTAATATATTTTGTATTGTTCTTGTCTTTGTGTCTGTGTAGTTGTACCTTAAGCAATTTCCTCAGGGATCAATAAAGTTTTCTGATTCTGATTAGGGTGAGTTTGTCATAAAAAATTAGGATGGATATACAGAATAGAACTTCATGGACAGTGTGGTGAAGGATCCAAGATGTTTTGGGGCTGTTTTTTCTCCAAAGGCCCTGATGACATTGTCAAACCACATAACATCGACTACTCCATGAAGTTGCAGATTTTGAATTCAAATTTGGCTGCCACTAATAAAAAGCTGAAATTGGGCTGTAGCTGGATCATCATGCAGGACAAGGATCCAAAACAAACATTCAAATTATAGTCCCCTGACATAAGGCCAGTTGAAAACCTGTGGATGAGCTGAAGAGGAGAGTCCAAAAGAGAGGACCTAAGACACTGGAGGATGTGGACTTCTCTCCAAGTTCATCAGGTATTATAAGAGTAATTCATTACTGTTATCTTGGTAAATGTTGGTTATACAAAATATTAAATCCAAGGGTTCCAATAATTGTGACATAGTTTTGCTTTAGTTGAGGGTTAACAGTTAGATTGTTTCCCTCATATTTCCAGTCTATAATTGAAATGAACCAGAAAAACATCTTTTCAAGAGATTTTTACCCATCTGCACCAAGGATGCCAATAATTATCAGCCTTGAAGGTGCAATAAAACAACTTGTTTGAATTCTAAGGGAGAATGAGAGGATGGAAAATGGTGATGTAAAATGAACTAAGGCTGTACATAAAATCACACAAAAATCGTAAGTGGGCCAGATGGGAAAATTTTAAATACAAGAAAAAGTGTAGAATACAGTTTTCCTATTTCCTATTTTCCTATTTCTATTGTTTTCCTATATCCAGGCTATTTTTGCCCTTAAAACATGCAAAAACAAACATGTGCACACATGCTGACTATAGCCCTTTGGTGTGTTTGGTCTATACAACCTGTTTTCAGTGCTAGCACACACTCACTCAAACTCACATTCATACTTGCACTCAGTACAGTAAAAAGTAGAATCCACTGGACTGTTTTGATGAACCATTTATCTCTGTATCCACTGCAGGAACAAATCTGGTGTGCTGCAGGCTTCCACAGCACAGCGCAGCGGGAACTGCAGAAATGGAGCCAGTGGGCATTTCATGATATACTTTTACTCTGGCACATACTCTCTGCGTGTGTCATGCTACACTAACTGCATTGGCCTTATTATTAGAATGTAGTCACTCAAAAAGTCACCAGAGAGCAGTAAAACTGGCACAAGGAAGTGAAGCGTGAAGCAACGGAATCGTGTACATTCTATGCATTTAGTACTGAATAACGTCTTCTCTCTAACAGCCTGGAGAGCAGTTGACACAGCAGGACTTTTAACCCTGGTGAGTGCAGACAAGTCCTTCATACAAACTACCCTCTACATGAGCCTAAAACATGAAGCCATGTAACCTTGGGGTCTAGCATGCATGTATGTGTAGTGACAGAGGGGCAATAGCTCCTAACATCATTAACTCCAAGGACAAAAATGACATACATATATACTTGTTTCAAACACACACACACACCCACGCACACACACAAACATACACAAATACACACACACACAAACACACACACACACACGCGCACACACACAAACATACACAAATACACACACACACAAAGATACACACACACACACACACACACACACACACACACACACACA
>JBBPCZ010000012.1:2743007-2767057 GCA_037974445.1 Brycinus macrolepidotus
ATATGTAAATTGTTATTAATTGTTCTCAAGATGAATCCAATACACTCTCACATACATCACACACACACTGCACTTGTGTCTTAGAGAAGAGACGATGCAGTTAGTTGAGTAATCTTGCGTGTGCTCAGTAAGAGACTGATCAGACAGTGCAGAGGGAATCTGCATTAAGGAAGCAGACACGCAGGCACAGGCAGTGAGATCATAGTTCCAGCTCAGCCATTAGTGTGTAGATAATGAGATTGTTAGTGATCCCTCTGAACGGACTGATGCCACACTCTTAATCTAAACATGCACATATTCAGTGTGTGTGTGTGTGTGTGTGTGTGTGATTGATTGAGTGAGTGAGAGATGTTAATAAGGCATAGCCAGGGTCAGTGCATTCATATAGGTGAACTAGGCACCTTTAACTTCTACCAACACCCTTCTACCAATTTGATTGGTCCCCCTTGTGCCACCCAATGTCAATGGGTTAGAGTACTGTCAATGTGCCAATCCTCGATGGCACTGGATCAGAGTACTGTCAATAACAGCTGGGTTTGCAATGCATAAATACGGTACCACATTGTTCAGACAGGAGGAAACTACTCTACCACTTGGCCAGGCTGGTGTTTCCCAGTCCCCCAGGCACCATCACTGGACGTAGGCCATAATAAATAAATGCTCCAATAGAACAGTAGCTCCTTTTCCTCTCTGGACACCTTGGCCTTTTTCTTCAGTGATTTTCACTGTTCTAACCCACCCACCCAACTTAGGGAGGGCTTGTTAAAAAGCTGATAATTTGGATCAGGAATAATGGAAAACATCGAAATACAAGGGACATTCAAAAAGCATTCGCAATTCTATATTTTCGTTGAAAGGCTGGAAGAGTAGTAATTGGGCGTGTCTGAGAGTTTAGCACCATTTAGCTCCATCCGATTTCCACCTTTTTGGAGCTCAGAGAAGCTTTAAGGGAAAGAAGATTTTCATGTGATGGGAAAGCAGCAGTGCATCAGTGGCTACGGGCTCAACCAAAAACATTTTTTGCTGATGCCATTAAAAAGTTGGTAGAACGCTGGGAAAATTGCATTGCAAAGGAAGGTGAGTATGTACAAAAATGATGTCATTTGTTTTTGAAATTCTTAATAAATCCTAGTATCTAGGACAATCATTCTTCCTAACTAAGGAAACACTGTTCTAGAACCTATGTACACTCTTTAAGAACCTCCAAAAGGTTCTTTGGAGAAAGTGAGAATTATATTTGGTTCCCTAAGGGTGTTTTTTCCAGTGCATATTGTAAAACATGAACTAATAAATCAACAGAACTTAGGGTTCTAGCTCTAATTAATTCTCCATCTGTTTAAGACAGCTGAAGCCATCATAATAACTGGGATTAACAATTTAAAAGCCACTCTAAAACATTTAATTGGGCTAATTAGCTACCTTTCTTCTTAGTTATCTCTGTTAATACCAGCTGTGCTGACATGAAATACGCCCATACACACAAATTTCTTCATTTACACAGAACTGAGAGTACAGTCTATTAACTCTTATATATTTCTCTGTTGAGTATTAAAATGAGCATGAACACTCATTCCATGGAGGCTAGAATAAACATTAATAGTGTTAGCACTCATTTTCTAACCTTGGCTTACTCATTATAATGTAAGGATTCTAAATTGATCTACCCATTTTTCTGGTTTATATTCTGGTGCTCTCATCAGTGCTTGATGACTTCATTTTCACCGGTTACCAAAGACAGTAGAGAGCATCCTTGACTATCTTGAGCAAGAAGATCATAAAACATAAAAAAAAGCACGGTTTAGTTTTCTGGAGCCAAGTGTTCAAGTACTTTGTGGAGTGGAAAAGCTGCGTAAAACACCTTCCAGTGTTTTAAAATAAGACATGCAAGGGTGAAAAACTTTTTAATGTTTAACCCTCAGATTGTCAGAACCTACCAAGGGGGCCAGATATCCATTTATCACTGAATCTTCTGACTTTTCTTCTGATGTATATCCGCCCTGCAAGCCCCTACTGCCTGACTAGAAACCATTTCCAGCAGGCCTTCTCATTGGGTGGGGTTTAGTCCACCTTGCAAATTGCAGCAGTGGGCACAAGAAGAAAAGCCAGGCGGGGAACAAAAGTAGGATGAAAAAGAGGAGGAGAGGGGAGAAGAAAGCAAATCTCCTGTACTGTACATCTACACTATTGGAATGAAATCCGCTTTAATGGGATCCAGGGTTCAGCGCTGGGGCAGAGATTACACAGAGAGATCTGCGTGACCTGGATTTGTGCGTTCTCTCTCTCTCCCTGTTCTCCAATCCACTCCCCTCTGCTGCTGCTGCAGTATACACTTGACCATGTGCACATTGTTAGAGCTTGCTGTTAACTCTGCTTTACCATGGCGTGTTAACAACACTCAGGTTCTTCATAATACAGTATATTGTATTTCTGCACAAATGTCTGCAATATGCTTTTCTGCATAGAGTGTTCTGCTTGATATGGAAAGAGACATTATAGTAAAAGGATTTAATAGAATCAAAGTCAAAGAAATGAGAAGAACTAGGTTCTAATATTCAGAGCATAGATTGTGATGTTGCACTTAAAATGCAGAGACATGCACTATTAAAAACTAAACAAAATGTAATCATGAAATAAAATACAATGAAATGAGGAGAAGTAGCTTTTAACACTGCAGCATGATTTTATAGCTCTGCTGATATCTTGCTATAAATGTAACCTAAGTCATATGAATGACATACACAAAATAAACATGGCATATGATTGTCAATGTTTTCTTAGTCAGACACACTTTCCAACTCACTCCGCTTATTATTGTTTCAGAATTTCACACGGTTCTTGAGCAAAAACTCCATAATATCCTGTGGGTGCCTGTGCTCAGCACTGCCTGAGAGGTGAAGTGGATAACCACAGAACTTTAATCTTTTAAAGTGACCCGACAGGTGAAAATCCACAGTGAGAGATACACCTGCTGCTGACCTTTCAGTGACCCCATACAAAGGCTGAAATGCTAACGCACCACACTCAGCACCCTGTTGATCCTATACATGTGATAACAGCCGGCTACGTGGAATGCAACGATGCATTCTAGTTATTAGGTGACCGCTTTGTGACCTCGACCGCTCTGTGGAGACTGGAAATGAGGAATGGACTCAAATTTGTTGTCTTCAAGGACTGACTACTTCAGATTTTCCACTTTGCCTTTGTCTAGGGCTCAGGTGCGATGGCATAGTGGCCAATCGGTTGCACAAATTGGTCAATTAAGTGGGATGGCAAGGACATGCTTTGGATCCAAGAGTATTTGTGTGGGCAAAAGCATAAATGCTTTCCAGCTTTCATAACTGTCAATGTATGCATATGAAATGACCTACACTGAATGGAGCCGTAATGCAAAGTGTACTTGAGGCTGAACACGGTCGTATGGAGCATCTGAGTCAGCCTATATAATCTTTCATGGCGAGCTGTATTTTATGCTGAGGCCTAGGTAACATAACATCTTCCACCATGTCACACTGCGGGAGCTGCAGTCACCAAGAGCACGACTGGCGAAGATGAATCCGCCTCTTGGGAGGTGCTCTTGCACTCAGCATCAAAAGAACGAGAGGCCGTGTGACCTTTGTCAGAACCCAAGAGACCTCACAGGGACGCTTACTCTGTCGTGCTGCATGAACAAAACACTTTAAATTTCCTCTCTGACCTCTAGACTTGACACCAGGTCTGAAATGTAGCCTAGGAATCATTGCAAACTGCACAGTTCAGCCCTAACTTGAGGGAGCTGATAGGTAGTCAACTAAATACAAGTGACTGGGTGGAAAAGGAGATGGCCTAACATGTTTTTAGACGCTCTGTGAAAAGTGCCTGACCTTATTCCAAATCCATTCTCTATCCTAGTTTTCTCTCAATCAACCCATCTTCTCTCTCTTTAACATTTCCACCCTACCTTCACAATCCTTGCCCACTAAACCCTCCTAGACCTCCATCCTTAATCATCACGATTCTCCTCCTCCTGCTCACCTGCTTGCCCTCTTGGCCTCACCATGGCCTGATCCATGGCCCCGGCCCTTAGGATTGCTGCAACACATGGAGGAGCCAGCCAAGGGTCAACCGAGTCTTATCAAAACGCTGGTAGATATGGCTCCATAATCCGCCTAAGCACAAAAGCACTTGGACTATTATTAGAACTCTGCCCCACCCGCTAGCAAAAGGGCTCGGCCCTGGTGCCTAAGGTGTCGTTGTTTTAGATAAGGCAATTAGGCTTACAGTGGGTCGAGACTGAGAGCATGGCGCTCGCAGTTTTGAGCCATAGCGCCTCCAGTGGTCCCCTTTACCACTGCTCAGACTGTTGTTTCAACAGGCGTAAGAAATAAATGGTAAAAGGGATAATGTTGCTTTTATACAGCAACAGAACAAGACCTATAATCTTTGGAAATAAAGCAAAATTGACTAAAATTAGCTTAAGGGGTTTATATGATTGAAAACTGAATTTCCCTTGCTTTTAAAAGAATCGTTTCATATTTTTAAAGCAAGTTTCACGCTTATACAGTCCACATACTGATATTAAACAGCAAAAAGCATCCCATTTTAAATTAAGTGGTATAAGGATGTCACAAAATGAAACAGCTTCCTTTGTGAATGAGGAATGGTACCCTGATCACATCACAGTTGTGATTTCACAGAAACACGTTTATCACCCCTTCAGTCTACAAGAGCTTAGTCTGCTCATTCATGTTTATGTGATACAGAGGGATGTTACTATACATTTCAGTACAGTGCTTTTCGACTGAGGCACAATACAGGGCAGCCAGTCAAAAGAGACGTTACAAAACAGCCTGTTAAATCATAAGGGATAAAAAGAGGTTAGAAATTGTCACATGAAATGAATGAATGTATCTGGCGCATTTAGGAAAAAAACTGATATTAGACCTTTAAAATAAACAACCACTGGTCAGAATGGATTTGGGTCTATTAGAGAACATGAATGTAACACACTTGGCCCAGAATAAATCACTGTGGTCGTAACTAAACTTCAGTGAAGTGGTAAGTTGAAAAGTCTTAATTTTAATGTACATGAATATAATTAATTATTTTAGACAATTTCTTTTAGTCCATTTGTCACACAATGTACAACTGGTATGTTCACATGGTGTGATAAATAAATAAATAGATAGATAGATAGATAGATAGATAGATACATACATACATACATACATACATACATACATACATACATACATAGATAGATAGATAGATAGATAGATAGATAGACAGACAGACAGACAGACAGACAGATACATAGATAGATAGATAAATAGATATTTTTATATGACAGCAACAAAATAAATACTGGAAATACCAAAATACAGTATACCACAAGAAACAGATTACATTAGGAGGTGCAAATGTTAAAGATCAGACATCATAAAACATTGTTATATTTTGTGCATGTATCAGACTACATGTGACTATATGTGACTGTGTGCCATCAAAATCCACAAGCAAACTGATACTGCACTAATATTTACAATATTTTGTGCAATATCACTTTGGGGGTTACTCTGAAATCAGAAGTAGAGTGGAGTAACAGTGAGTGTGCGTATTTAAACGCATGTGCCTGGTGAAGGCATCCTTCGAATCTAGCAGGTTTCTGTTCTGCCTGATCTAATCAGGTAATTGCATTACATGCTGCACGACCAGTGACACGACGAGCGGGCACACACACGCGTACACACACATACACTCCAGCCCACATACTATCTTCCTTCTATTCTGATCTGAGAGCAGTTGCTTGTGATGATAAAAGGATTTGAAGTGATGGGATCTGAGCAGCAAAGGCTGATCTCAGATCAGCACCACAGCGCTCACAGAATGAGCCAGGCTGCAGTGCACAACACAGCTGAACTTATGACCCTGCCGTGACACAGTCAACTGACTAATTACAGCCCGTGACTCCACGTCAACAGAGAGCATAACACTATTCATGTTTAGTAATCCGACATGAGTATTTGATGCTAATATCTAGGATTGTTGCTGTTTTGTCTTTAAAAGACAAACATAGATGATTAGAAATTAAATCCTAAGTAATTATATAGATTGAATGACCTATTAAGTCTATTGCTATATATATATGTATATATTAGAATTAGAATTATATTTGTTGGCTTTTTATAGATCAGTGATGAATAAAAGTGATAACATTTTCTGGCCAACTGTTTTGTATTTATCAAGCTACTACATGACAACTAATGGGATGAAACAGTTAACGAGTGCGTTTAAAGTTAAAGGACAGGCTAGGATTTGCCTTCACCACAAAACCAGTTAATAGGATTCACTGTTACACATCCCATATTCTTTCCGTGTTTTATTTGAGATATTTTCATTTATGGTTATTCACTCAAGAACTTTCCAATGCTTCACTAGAATAAACACACACACACATATATACACACACACATATATATAATGAGGAATATTTTCATTTAAAAGAAGGTTTGCCTGAAACATCCAAAGTCATCGAGTAAAAGCACAGTAATCTGTACAAACATGAGCTATACATTTGATATATGTTTGTTAGATTTAATATATGTGTCTTTGAAAAGTGGGTTCAGTCACTAAACGTTGGCTTTGGGCCACAAGAAACAGTAAAACAGCTACAAATTACTTTTGCATCTCACTGTCCTTCACTTGTTAGACGCTCTTGTTGGCTTCTGCATTACCCTCACTTAACTCTCGTCTGTACACACAATCATCTCTCTCTCATTCTGGCTCTGTCTCAGCCTCTCTTTGTCTCAGTCCTCCAAGAAAGCACAGCGAGCTTCCCAGCATCCAGACATTACGTTACAGCTATATTACATGCTGTCTATCTGGGTGATGTGGATGGTAGCACACAGCAGAGGCATTCACTTTCTGACCAGTCGGGTGATGTGTAGGCTGGAGCTGGAGACATGACAGTAAATCTACTGCCATTGTACCTCATCCTCCTACACATACATCCTACACTCAACACTCTGGATTAGGTTGTTATTTTATTTTTATTGGTTAGTTTATATGAGTCGTCTTAGTATATATTAGTCCTATAGTCCCATAGTCCTATTGACCCCCAGGAATTATGATTTCAGACTATTACTGAGATAATCCAACCTCACTGTGGGCTACCATTGCAATTACTCAGCCCCCCGACATAATAAATCTAAACATATTTTGAAGCATATTGTCACATTTAGGTCACAGATTGAAATTTATCAGTTGTTTTTTCTGCCTTTTGGACACAAAATGCACAAAACACAAAATGTGTGCCCATTTCATGAAGAAGGGCCAGTAGAAATGGTCCAAAATGCTTTGTTAACAATTTGCTACATAAACAAACATCACAGTTAAGATTCAGAGATTTGTTATCACAGCAACAACATTAAAAAAAACAAAAAACTATTGTCTCTTGCCTTTCATATAAATTAGATATTTTATCCATTTGTGAATCATGTACAGGATCATGTAGAGTCTCATAAGTTTTTTTTTTACCCAAAGCATCAGCACAGTCTGTGGTCCATATGCCACCAATGAGATTGTCGGCCCAGCTGAGTGAGGAACTAGGTAGAGAGGGGTCAGCAGGAGGGCAATAGGCTCAAAGAGAAGCTGATGTTTCAAAACAGAGGTGTTAGCCATCCTTCTAATACAACCACCACTGATGGGTAAGCAAGCTTAGGGCTAATTTTTTATGGCATTACTAGCAGCAGGGGTACATAGACTGACTCAGAGTGGTGTGCCAACCTGTGTTGACGCTAGAGTTTACCAGTTTTAAGAGGCTTTCCTTAACCAATGAGGCGTACCACTCCCACAGGTAAAGCCTATACCACCATTAGGAGACTAACATTTACTAACAGAACAGTAAGGAGCAGGGGATGAAATTAACTTGCTTTTCAGGGTAAACCCAGCATTGTTTTGGAATGTTTCGTGTGTTGTTAAGTAGGCCAATTCACTGCCGATGATTAAGCGTCATTTAACAATCCCCTCTTACAGAAAATTCACATACTTTTCACATACGATCACATGTAAAGTGACTAAAAGAAACTCGTTCACAAGTAAACATGTGCCATCATGGCAATAATGTGACGTGATTACATGTTTTTCCACTTTTGATCCCACGAACATCTGTGGTATTTTGAGTTTTATACAATCACATGTGACAATATGTAGATATCATGTTACACCATGAAATAACACAAGGAAAGTACAGAAATGAGTTATGATGTGAGAAATCACATATTGTGCAGAGCAGTACAGACTTTTCACTCATGTACATTCAAGTTCAGTGCTACTTCCTGCCCTTGGACTAAGTCCAGAATGCACCAGGTAATCAAACCGCATGGACCCATATGTGCCGACATAATGGACACACTCAAATCCACAGCGCCCTGTGTCCTTCAAGCTGGGTACACATGCAAAGCCTGCTGTCACTTCTTATCAAATGACACTTTCAAGGACTTATGCAATTATTATGTCTCTCATGTCACAGAGAGCACAGAGATTTAATAAACATTTCTTTGCTTGCAACCTATACAATACTGCAGGATAAAAGCCCTTTTCAGAGAGCAAATATCAAACAGCGACATTGTATATACTGAACTCACCATTACACAAAGAGGAACTGAAGATAACAGATTGATGCAAAGTGGTGACTTGTGAGTGTCATCTATGGATGCATTAAATCTTTACCTAGTAAAGGAATTGAAAGGCTTTGCCTTGTAAACGCAAAACAAAATGCAGGTGGAAGAATATCTGTTCCTCTCTCTTTTTTTTACTTGTCCCTGGATTAAACCATTTTGAGCGGTCCTTCAACCATTAAATCCATGGTTTTATGATGGTTGGACTGAAAACAACAATAGAATGATGCAATGCAACTGACAAGTATTAAAAGCGTTCATAATTGAAGACCACACATGCACACACACACACACACACAAAAAAAAAAACAGTAGTAGTGTAATTGAAGTGTGTAACAAGTAAGTAATTAACTCTGTAATTATACTACGGTTCACAAATAAAATATCTAGGTTGTAACTAATTTTTTATTCACAGAATTTTATATTCCAGGTACTAGATGGCAAGCCCAAATACTTAATACTTCCTAGAGGTTTGGAAAATTAAAGATAACATACTGACAGACTTCCTATCCAGATAAATATCTTTACATATTTGCACAGTACTATATGTATTCTCAGGCTCTGCATATGTATGTATGCATGTATGTATATATAATTTTATGTACATACATTTTTACTAATTTTACTTTTGTGTTTTCCTCTTGTTGAATATTTGTCAGTAGTCTTGATTACTTATCTCCTCCGTTTAATATCTTTCATGTCATATATGCTGGCACTCACAAAAACAAGTTCCTTGTCTGTGTAAAACTGCTGGCTAAATAAACCTGATATTGATTCTTGACTCATCAAACTATGAAAACCAAACAACATCAGTGCCTCTGTAACTACATAAAGGTGCAGAGTTCAGGTTTTTGGTGTAGAAATCAGTAGTTAAGGACCAGTAGCCACAGTTCAGCAGACGCTGAAAATGTGTAAATTGAACACATTTCTGAACTCCAAACAGATTACCTGAGGATTATTTTGTGTGTGTGAGGTATTATCAGAGGGCCCAACTCAAACACTCCTCTGAGTCTCTGTTTGTATAACAGCAGGAGAAAACAAGTGAAGGAAAACTTTCTAAAAGAGACTTGTGAACATTTCAGTGGAACAGAATAAACCCCACTGCTGTAGCACTAATACAGAGCATTCATTTGATCGCTGCATGACATGTGACAGCACAGCAACAGATTACAAGATACAACCCTGCTTGAAACAAACATTTGAACCTTTTATGCATTGACAGTCCAAGACATTTCCTATTCAAAACTATGAAAACCTGCATGGGAATGGACACCTTAGCAGCATAGCACAAATTTTTTTCTGTAGCTCTAATGCCCTAATCAATAACAAAAGGGCCTGTTTCGTATTTTAAACATTAAGAGAATAGTTCACATGATGTATATCGAAAAGAACAGAAAACTCACTGAAAACACACTTTCAGTAGAAGCCAGTAGGCATTTTATGAGGAAGTCTTACTTTTGCAAAACTGTTTTATAAATTCTTTAGTAAAAAGTATTTGTAAATTAAGGTGTAAATCTATTAAATTGGATTCTTTCATAGATAAGACAAATTTTCCAAGGACATGAATTTGTGTGAAAGTGTTTCAAACATTGTGGTTTTGGCAGAGTCCTGTCCGGAACTTCGGACTAGCAATCAGAATAGCATTTTTACTGTGTTCCTCCAGTGCCTTATTGAGGGATACATTTTTACAAGAATAGCTTTCATAAGACATTCTCTCCTGTCTCTGTCCTCTCATGTCCTTGCACTTGTTTTATTATAATGTAATAATATAATTACAGTTTTAAATTTGCGTTCCATTGTTACATGCAGATTTTTTTGCAGAATTTAACAACTTCCTAAAGAATTGTATTTTGTATGTGAATTTCTAGTCAGTTTTCTGTTGTTTTCTAAGCACAGGGAATCATATTGAAATTAATGTCTGCAATAATCAACCATACTCTTCAGATCCTTCACAGAGAGATCAAGTTTTAAAAAATGCTGGAGAATTCCTTTAACGCACAGTTATAGACTGGTACTAACCTAAGAAGTAGGCCTATTAGAACAGTATTGACTAGTGATGCTTATGTTAAACAACTTTTGATGCAAAAACAATAACGTGATTATATCCAATGGTGAATAACTAGCTCAGTTTAGCAGACTGGGCTGTTTTATAGAAACTGGTCAATACACAGTCTGCGGCCAGGGCTCCCTGCGGTGTTACACTGGAGCGGGGAGCCACCTGCTGGGGATGGAAGCTGGGGAGACCCCGTTTTTTGGAAGATATTCACTACATGCATGAATCCAGAGACGTCTGAAAACATGTTATGGAAGCACTCTTTCCGACTCTGCATCAAGTTAATCTCATTAGGCCACACGGTGCAAACACATGCAAGAACTCGGGTCTCATTGGATCCGCTCTAGGAAGGTTTGAAACAGGGCTGAATTAATCTCTGTTTTACTTGCAGTAGAGTTCAAGGGTGTTTCTAAACGCAGTCATTTGGGGCACACCTGTGCCAGTACCTCTGTGTCTAACGCTCAGGTCATGCTGTCCAATAACCACAAACATTTTTTAAATCTAAAGTGAAAATGTGTTGATTTCAACCGCTTCCAACCTCCCTTCTCTGAACTTGAACTCGGACCTTAGTGAAACACACTTTTAGTCCCAAGAGTGAAACACACTGAACTGCAAAATGCTCAACAGCAAGAAAAAAAACACTCAACATAAAAAACTCAAATACAAAACAAGACAAGTGCAAAATATAAAAATAAATACAAAAATAAATAATGAAAAAATAAAACTCAACTGCAAAGATTCAGCACAAAGAAAAATGTTTGGAAGGCAGAAAGAAAGAAAGAAAGAAAGAAAGAAAGACAGGAAAGGAAAAGAAAAGGAAAAGAAAAGAAAAGAAAGAATGGAATTAGATGCTGGACTATGATCTGTTTATACTATTATCTACAGTTGCCTCAAAATAAATAACTTTATGAAAAGACACCGATCCCTCAGGGATATTTATTTTGATGCTCTCTAAAAGATGCTCTTTCCGTCATTAGCCTTCTTCCTCCTGGGTGTTCAGACTGCTTTTCTGAACCTATTGGACTCATCCTGCCTCACACTGGGGTGAGAGCGGAGGCTCCCGCCCTGCGCATGCGCAGCTTCAGCCTGCTCCTGTTGGACAGATAAGTGTTTCAACTTCTCCCAAACGAACCCAACACTGAGACCACAGCAATCAAATAAACGTACGGAGTAGGAAAGCGCCTGACAGACTTCTGTCAACTCCAACCGAGCTACACTTTAGTCTGTCGCCCCTTTTTGGAGAGCAAAAATAAATATGATAAGTAGTGAGTACTGGTAAGTAGAAGTAGTGAGTTTGTGTCAAATATATTTAAAGAGGCACCGATAGAGGTTCTTTCAAACTGAACGAACCACACGAGTTGCTGCTAAGACTCCTCTCTTTCTCTCCCAAAGGGGATGCAAAAATAAAATACTGAGCAAGCCATCAAAATCCTAAGCATTTCACAGTCGCCCAAACTCCCTTATTTGAGTGGCAAGAGGGAAGGAAAGTAAGTGATAAATTATTTTAGCTCCTTTATAACGAATATGCGCAAGAACTTTACACTTCAAATAAAAAAGACACCCTATCAGAATTCTTTATCAATGTATTGCAACTCTGAGTGCTGTTGTGTTGAGCGTCTCGTGCGGTCGTGCAAGCACTCATTTATATTTGTTTAGAAACAAGGACTGAATGGATCTGACATCTGTTCCCCACCAAAGGACCGTCCGAACACCTTCCATCCTGCAGAGAAAATTTCCAGCCTGCTCGGAGCTGAGAGAGAAGTGTGTCACGAACAGTGAATATGAATGAGCCTGAATATTAGGCTAGCACTTACTAGCCGTCTAAAAATACATGTAGATTTTTAAAAGCCATTTCATCAAATTGAAAATGCAAATGTTCTCCCCTCGGCTCGCGCTGCGCGTGTGTGTATGTGTATTTTTTTCTCTAGCATGTGAAGAACGTCCCCTTACAGCTGCCCTGTAAATGAACCACTTTGAAGAACGTTAATTCGTCATATTAGCAGAAAAGAGCTGCATGTTTCTAACAGGAATGCTTTCAGGGTGCATTGGGAGAAATGAAATATTTTGGTGGGACCTTGGAGCATAAACTCTACGCTGCCATCCCAAGAAGCTCAAATAAATTGGTAAAATTAATCACAAAGTAAAGAAAAAAAAAAGTAGATCTTTAGTTTTTGCGCTTTTTGAATTTTCTTCTCCACGTGAAAAACGTTCCCAAAACGTTCCTAACGATAAAAGCGGTTTTCAAGGTCTAACATGCAAAAAAGGTGATTTATGTGAAACATCAGTTTCTTTTACGAACATTTCTAGAGCTTAAAAAACTTTCCAAAGCTTAAAAAGCATGTTAAAATCTAAAAAGATTTTCTTCAGAAAAGTGTATGGCCATGTGGGCAGTTATCAGCTGTCAGTTAATTATATATAAAAAAAAATTGAAAAAAAGAAACACGTGGTGCCCACAGCGCTCATTTAGGTCAAAGGGCAAGAGGTTAGTTCACGTGGTCTAAATGAGTTCACACTAAACTAAACAGACGCGTTTCGGATTCGTTTCTTGCGTACGAAAAAAATTTGAATGAAATAAATTGGAACGAAATTGGGTGCTTTTTAACCTTTTTTTACACTAAATTTAAGCCAATAAACAAAATTTCGTTACAGACTGTTCGTTTACGTCACCAAATATATAATTGTTTACAAAATAAAATCATTGTTCCAGCTTATATGACAGCTGAAATAACATATAGCAGCAAAAAATGTGACATTGGCCTATAACTGACTATAAAAACATATATATTATAAAAACAGGTGCTTACTCTGTTTTGTACTCTAAAAAAATGCATCAAAATATTTGTTTAAATCAAAATCTAATTTCCAAACAACTGAACTTTTAAAATAGATATTATCTTTACACGTTTGCTTGAATTATAGGCTAGATTTTATGCCGGTGTCTTACAAAATTATTTCACTGAACAACTAAAAACACATTTTAGGAAAAGTGACCATTCTGGAGTATCTTCGTTGTATCGAATTTGGTTATTGCTAACAGTTAAAACCCACTCGGAGTAGAGTAAAACCTACTTCATGAAATAAGCATTTAATATGGTGAAATACTTTTATTATCATTAGCAATTCACCAGTAGCTTGTATGGGCAGGTTGTTAGCATAAATGAAAATCAGTGTTTAAATTTCAGCTAGCCGTTTCAGCACCCAGGACAGCGGTGTTAGCTACGAAAATCGTTTTAACGCTGCGATTTAATGAAGAGGCCGAAAGAAATGCGCAAAACGCGTCTCATGATCTGCTGGGGGGTAGCTAACAGCGCCACCACGCGGTAAAGAGTTGCTCCACCTAACAAAACCGAACGTGCTGTTCGTTGCATTTTGGTTGAGTTTTGGTTGAATAGACATTTGAAAGCTGAATAGACGTTTATTTAAGGACTTACTTTATACCTTCATCTGTTCACGTGATACGAAGCCCCGTTACGTGCCAAGTTCATTATTCACGTCAGGTATTTGTTCCGATTTTTAGCGCCTAAACGACGATTAGTCGCACGAGTACAAATCCGACTTGGGGTTTCCGACTTGGATTAAATATTTAGGAGAGAAACTTTTACTATATTTGCAGTCGTCTGGAGGTCACTAATGTAAAGGTTCCTCAGTTTAGTTCATTATACAAGCAGCCTTCTCTTGATTGATTAATTATTTAATTAATAGATTTATTATAACCGGATAAAACCAGTCTGAAACAGGCGTCAGGCGTCCAGGGCTAAACTGACATTGATGATGACCAAAGTTTTGTCAAAGCTTTAGATAGGCTTTAGGTGAAATTATAATTACACTCCTCCCCTCTTTTTTTTATAACTCCAAAAGGTATTAAAGCTGACTGACGTGTAGAATTAAAATATAATGCCACAAATTAGTGATAAAAATAGCTGACAAGGCATGGATGTTGGCAACTTTATTTATTTATTTATTTGTTTGTTTATTTGTTTGTTTGTTTGTTTGTTTTCACATGGTCCCAGTCCACACTCTAACGTTTCTCTTTATCACGTTTAATCTGGAGAACCTCGCTTAGAACATTCACTCGTGACACCCTGTTCTAATCTATGCACAGAATCAGACTTGGAGAACCCTTTCATCCCTCCACTATTTCGCACGTGCACGACTGTAGATAGGAATACAAATAGCGTCCTCGAGCCTGCATATTTCTGAGGGAACCCCATTAGACCCACTTCAGGCAACACCTTTACACCTTTTTTTTTCTTTTGTCTGACTGAGCTTGGCACGCGAACACCTTCAATTATCCATGTGTGCTCAACTTTTACTCCGTCTTCTTGTTTTCCTGACACCAGGTTCTTAAACATTACATTATTTATAAGGATAGTGTCCGGTATTTTTATTTATTGATGCTTCATTAATATGCCTATATGCTGTCAAATAATATATAAAGCTTATCCATTATTGAGTGATTTGACCTTTGTCAGTCTGTATAATCACAATATAGACTACTTTTATGCTTATGTCCTAAATGTTTGTATCCAAAGAGGGAAAAAAGGTCTAGTGGTGCTGTTAGTTATTAAAACTGAGCACATTGCGAATTCTCGCGTGAAAATATGAACGCTGCTGATGTGGATTCGGCTAAAATGGCTCGTCAACTTTCGGACAGCGAGCAACTGATGACCCGGAGCATGAAGGGACAGCCTACTTTTTTAAAAAACACTTTATATGTAGCCAGCTTTTCACAAATGCTCCTTCATCTACGTTTATTAATGAGCCATAAAGCCATAAACACTGCATTACGTCAAATAATGTCGAGCCCCACACGAGCCCACCAGAGCGCACACAAACACACAAACACACACAAACACACACACACACACACACACACCGGGCAGTCCAGCCCCAACAAACACACCCAGAGCTGAGAGTGTGGGTTCAGCCTCAGCTGTACGTGACTGAATGAGGAGTCATGACGCTCATGGGCGTTTGACTGAATTCTGACTCAGTTCAGGTCAAACCGGAGAGAAACTCTTTAAATCAGCTCTTACTTTTATCTGCTCGGGGAGGATTTTCGTATCAATGCTCCAATGCAATACAGAGAGACACGTGTGTCAATTACCATGAAATATAACTAAATACAGACCACTGTGGACAAGAAAGAGAAAGAAGGAAAGAAAGAAAGAAAGAAAGAAAGAAAACAAGCAAGAAAGAAAGAAAGAAAGAAAACAAGCAAGAAAGACCGAAAAAGAAAGAAAGAAAGAAAAAAGAAAGAAAGAAAGAAAGAAAAAGAAAGATGAGATACAGTGTATAAACACGTGGTTAGTGCACTTTAACCGAAGTCGTTTCAATTTTATTTTTTCGAAAAAAAGAGACTGGGGGAAATTCATGCAGGGAAAGGATTCTGTTATCCTGGCGCTCGCGGTGAAAGCTAACCTGAGTCTCGGACAGGTTCAGTTGTCTGGCCAGTTCGGTTCTCTCGCGCCCCACCACGTACTGACACCGCTGGAACTCGAGCTCGAGCCGGTACAGCTGCTCAGCCGTGAAGGAGGTGCGCGTGCGTTTGGGCCGGTCCAGGTCCAGCCCTTTGGGCAGCACGATCTCACGGATGGTGCCTTTGGCATCTGGTGGAGGATATAAGAGAAGATAAGATAAAATAATCCTTTATTAGTCCCACCGGTGGGAAATTTGCACTGTTACAACAGCAAAGTATAATATAAATATAGATGTTTATATATGTATATGTTTATATATGTATATGTATATATGTATATATAAACCTATTTAAGTATATGTATGTGTATACTTAAATAGGCATAAATAAATAAATAAATAAATATACAGCGGAAAATACGAAAAAAAAAAACACGACAGCACGTGTTTTCCAGTCACAGCAGCGCCAGACTTTTAAATTTCATGATTAGATCTGGTGATCAGTGTTGGATCAAACATAAGGCCGAGATTGAGATCATGACCGAGACCGAGTGATCAACATCTCACTGGTTTCAGCAGCCAGAAGAAGCTCCTCTAAGTCTCGGAGCTAAGACTGCAAGTTAAAGCATAATAATAAACGAATAAAGTAAAACGAAATAAAATACCAACAATTAAAAAACAAAAACACGAAAAATTAAAAAGAAAGAACACGAAAATGAAATCAATGAACAAAGTACATGAAAATAATAAGAAACAAATGTGTCCCGAAATAAAAAAAAGAAACCGAAAACTAAAATAGTACAAATGAAAAACAAAAATTAAAATATATGGTTAACTCTAGAATCTATCAGATTTTACACGGCAGGAAATTCCCACCCTACAGGAGCTCAGCTTTAAGGTCTTGACGAAATGTTCATTAGTCTGTATACTTATTTTTTGGAGATGGGTTTATGCTGTCCATTAGGGCATTTTAAATGGACATCTCTCCATCCATAAGAAAAAAAAGACCTTTAATTTATGTATCGTTTTAAGCTCGAATTTGAAGGACAGGCCAAAAAGAGGTGATTTAAGGGTCTGTTCAAAAACAGTTTTCTAATAAACGGAGAAAAAAACAGGTCGCAATTTTTCAGAATTTTTACATGATGTCTGGTCAATTCAACTAAACACAGCAACGAGCAGCCCCAGTGAAGCTAGAATTATTATTATGTGTCCTCCTGCCACATATGGGAGTCAATATAAGTGTCCTGTTAGTGTCATAAACGTCTAGATCCCAATTTGACCACAAAAAAACAGGTTTAATGCACGTTAGATTTACACTCAAGCTTTAAAAAGTATACACAAATAACGCAGTATTCTTTCATCACAACTGACAGAAATGTGGTCTTTTAAATATAGAAACATGTGGTTTCTAACTTGATATTTTAAATTGTTTTTAAGTCACCATGCACACACACACACACACACACACACACACACACAAACACACACACACACACACACACACACACACAAACATACCCACAATTCAGCAACACTAAAGAAACTCCACGTGCTTTTCAACTGTAAACCAGTTAAGGAGCTTGTGATGAAACCAGCTGTCCTTTAATAGTTCGGTAATAACTAACTAAATAATAATAAATTAATTTTAATGGAAGTAGAGCTGCATGGCGCGGTCTCCTCTTCAAAACTGAAGGAGAGAGCTCCACCTCTCTGCAGCACACGCCCTGCACCATTAACACACTTTTTTGTTTTTTTTGTATTTTTTAAAATAACAATATCTCTAATATCACAGCAGTTTAAGTTGTTTATTTACACTTGGTATATTCCAACCTAGATGGGGTGTGTTATATTTTATTAAAGGTCCTTCTGAACTCTGTTAAACTGACTCTGACGCAGACGTGCTGACCCCTGGGTGACCCCGGTTTAGCTCTGAGCTTTAAAAACGCACAGTGGCTTTGGTTGGGGTTGGGATCGAGACAGAAACTCGGTGATCCAAAACTGCCAAAAAAAATGCCTCCAGCACGGCTGGAGAGACCCTCTATTACAGTCTGTCAAATTCTGGGCACCCCCAACAACGAGCACGAGCCTATCCACGCTGCTACCCTTTTAAAAGCAATAGGACACATGTTACTATTGACCAAAATACACATAAGGCAAGCTGGACTCTAACACAATACTAGTCAACCAATAACAATGGCTGGAGATTTAATTTAAGTTATTTCATCTTTTTTGTTTATTTCCCTTGTTTGTTTGTTTTTGTTTTTTTTTTCCGTTATATGCCTTACTGCACATTAAAAAAAGAGATTAAGCACAATAGGTTGAGGTTATTTCATGTTAAACACAATATATTCGACATCCTACATGAGGATATAAAAAACTGTAATATTTCAGTAAAAAAAAGCTCAACATACTTTCAGATCAAGGATGTACATTGTGATTAAATGACTTATAATACGATTTCTAAAAGCCCTGTTATATAAAAAAAAAACTGGATACAACTGATGTACAGGCATTCGTGTGTCTTTATAGCTGCGCGTGCTAAAGCCATAGAAAAAAGATAAATAAAGATAGTTTGTGTACATATTTACTGTAGCTCGTTCGCTTAAATTACACGTACATTTAGTGAAGAATTAACTACACATTAAACTATAGACAACAATGTATAACCTGTCTAATAAAAACAATATGGCTGTATCAACAATAATCATAACAAAGCAAGCAGGCTACCATATTAAAATAAAAAATAATTTACAAAATTAAATTCTTTGGTTAGGAAAATATTTATATATATAAAGCTCTATAGATACTGGTGTAGATGTGAATGTATGTAGTAAAAAATATTGCTTTATAGCAGAATAATTTTGCATGCTGTGTGTCTCTTTTATTTGTACAAATAAAAATATTTTAAAAATATTTATACCATTGAAATATGGTTCTTTCTTATGGATGAATGTAAAATATAACTACATTTCATAAATACTAAATTACACAATTTAGATGTTTCCTTTGTCTACTCAATAATGACCCTACTTTACTATTATTACTATCATTACGGTTTATGGTGGTTCAGTCACAATTGCACATACACACACGGTGTCATACTCTCGTGTGTCCAAGAACAGTGTTTGTTTGCAAACATTATACCTGAACAAACACCCAGCCCACTGCAGAATCCACTGATCTCACTTTGGGTCTAGTATTTTTATTTAAAAATCTATTGTACGCTTTAGTGCTTTCGCTCTTATTTAACTGGATTATTTTGTCCCACATTTTGTTACACATTTGTATAGTAACATTCCGTTTATTTATGTACAGCAGTGTTGAATTAACAACTACACTGTTCATTCACGTCCAGCTGAAATCAAAATAACACTGGAAGAAATTAATTCCGAATGTTTTGTTTGTGCGTACTGGAGCCTATTTTACAATGACGTGACTGCTGGTGGAATTACTGCTTTCTAACAAACATTTTAATCAGAAACCCACATTCTAGTGTTGCATTAGAAGAGAACCATTCAACGGTAGTAATATTAAAATACGATTTAAAGGGCACGTGCTTTTTCTGTCATATTTAGATCATGTTATATATGTCAAATTAATTAACACATACACTAAATGGAAACACATTACACTGTACAATAAAACCACGAGTAATAACATTTAAAATACACAATAAAAGTATAAAATCACGTTATATATTTTGCCTCGTTTTGAAGGTGATGAAGATCCACCTATAATATTTTGGGCACAGTTTTATTACATAAAGTGTCAACTTTTAAAATGAAACTTTGCACCTTAAGGTAGCAATATTAATATACGATTAATAAGGCACGTGCTTTTTCTGTCATGTATAGATCCTGTTATATTATTCTCAAATTTAGTAGCATGTACATTATAGAAACACATTACACGGTACGAGTGATATCATTTAAATTACACATACACTAAAGCTACAAGTAATAATAAAAGTTTAAGAAAGTATAAAATCACGTTATATATTTGGCCTCGTTTTGAAGGTGATGAAGATCCATCTATACCTTTTGGTACATTTTAATCAGATAAAGTGTCTATTTTAAAATAAAGTTTTGGAGCTTTGTTGTTAGGCCTATTTTTATTGTCATTATAATTTACCACAGCCAGGCATTTGGGGCAATTTTCAGGCTCTTGCTTCTTCAAAACACTCACCTCTGACCAAGATCCTCCTGCAGTAGTCCGGGTCCACTCCTAAAACCTTCTCGTGTCCCTCCTCGCTGGAGGAGGTCGGGGTGGACGCGGAGGTGCCCGGGGTGTCGGCTGAGCTCTGGGCCGGAGATCGGCTCCCTAACTCGGGCCGGCTCTTACACTCCCTGGCCCGGTCCCGGCACACTGAACTGGGTCCGCAGTGGTTCCGCTCTTCGGCGACCCCATCGCCCATACTCGTGGCTTGATCAAACATGTAAGAAACTGGAGTCTGCTGTTGCTGTAGTTGCTGTTGCTGCTGCTTCAGATGCTGCTGGTGGTGGTGGTGGTGTTGGTGACAGAGGTGATGTCTTGCTTTCAGTTTGTTTTCCCTCTATTTCAACGTATAACTCAATTGTTTTGACTTTTTTCGTACTAAAAAATGCTGTGGGGAACTTGCCCCCACCTCCCGAGAGAGAGAGAGTGAGAGAGAAAGAGAGAGAGAGAGGGAGGAGAGAGAGAGAGAGAGGAAGAAAGTGAAGTCCAGTCAGAGTCCAGGCAGCGACGGAGCCCAGCTCGACCCCTTGGTTCTCGGCATGGTCCGTGGTCCAGCCTCCCGCACAGCTGTGGACGAACGACGGGCAATTTGGGCGCAAAGTGGAAGTGGAGGTGGTGGTGGAGGTGGAGATGGAAGAGGTGGGGTGGGGGGGGGTTCCCCTCTGGATGAGCCCAAGGACCCTCCTCAGCTACGGACACGCACACGCACGCACACGCACTCCCATCAACAGAAAATGCATAGCCTACTGTAACGCCACAGTGAGTTTTGGAGGCACTGGGAGGTGCTTCACTGCCTTAACCGCGTAAGAGGAAGAGGTGCTTCTGTTCCAGTCAACAAATACGCATCTAGCTCAACCAGTCGTATATTTTACCCCCACTTTATTACTCCCAGTGCAGTACAGCTCTCCCTGGTAAGTGCTAATGCTCTCGGCTGGTGTAAACACTGGGCTGGTTGCAGAGGGGGTGAGGCTGCTGGGGGACTGCTTAGTTAGCTAGCTAGCTGGCTATAATTCTCATCATTTTTTCCTACTATTTATGTGTAGGAACGTGTTAAATGATTAGAAAAAAACAAACACAAATATATTTTCTACGTTTAGGTGACTTCAGACGTTGCCCCGCAGCCGTTGGTCTGAACGAGGGACGGTTTGGACGTTGGCTAATCCTGGCGGGAGGAGACCGTTTTAAAATAACCGTCAGTGTTGCGTCACCTCCGGGCGCTGTGCGTCCAGGTCTCTGACTGGTGGAGAGAGTGGAGTAAGAGGCGGAGCCAAGGGAGATTAGGGGTGTCAGAGCGCGGGGAAACCCGGATTAGGGGCTGTTTATTTATTTATTTATTTATTTATTTATTGTAATCCAGGCAAACTCCGCTGCACCAACAGCTTCAAGCATTCCGTTTGTTTTTAAAGAAGTAAAATCTTTTTAAAAGTTTTCTACCTACTTCTAGTTCCTCCCTATTTTATTTCAATATTATCATCATTATTATTATTATTATTATTAGTAGTAGTAGTAGTAGTAGTAGTAGTAGTAGTAGCAGTAGTAGTAGTAGTAGGATTCCTACATTTTATTTTAATTTCAATATTATTATTAGTAGTAGTAGTAGTAGTAGTAATAGTAGTAGTAATATTATAATTACTTGTATCTGCATTTGTATTCACTCTATTTTAACCTTGTTTTATTGTCAAATCCTTTATTGTTTCATTTAATTTCTTTGGCAATACTGTACATGGCCGTAAAGTTTTTTGAATTGAACTGAATTGAGTTTAACTGAATTCACCTGAAGTTCACAAAATGGGTTCTATCCTCGAGGTCTATACACAACATGCGTAAAAGTATACAAACAGCCCTGTAAAATGAGTAAATTTAGCTTTTTTAAGGAGCAAACGGTGCTGATACGTGCATTATTGCGCACACACTGTTATAGCTATCTCCATAGGAGCTACACTCTCTGGAGTGATGGAACTCGATCCAGCACCTTTGGGATGAGTTAGAGTGAAGTTTGTGATCCAGAACTACTCATCCAACACCAGTACCTGAGCTTATTACTGCTCTTCTGACTGAATGCATTCAAATCCCTCACAGCACTGTTCCAACATCTACTGGAAAGCCTTCCCAGAAGAGCACAGGCTGCTGCTGCAGCAAAGGTGGATATAAACTCCTTACTAATGCCCTTAATTTCAAGAGGATACACTGGTTAAGCAGGTGTCTACAGACGTTTGTTGATACTTTTAAGTGTGTTTGTGGGTGTACGCTACCAGTCAAAAGATTTTGCACACACTGAGGTTTTCCACATTTGCATGTCACTCACTTAATATTGACTAAAAACACACGCAATATTCTTTACTAGCAAATACATTTACAGAATGTTCACCATTTTAGTATTTTATTAGCCAGAAAATATTTTTATTCATTACTACTGACCTATAAAAAGCCGCCTGATATAATTATAAAGTGGATCACCAGACGAGTGTTAGATATTTTAAGGAGCTATTAAGTGCTGAAACAGTAAATTAGTGCATTTAAAGTTAAAGGACAGTCTAGAATTTGACAACAGTTAATAGGATGTCAGACATGCACTGTTACAGATTCTTTCATCTCATAAAGGAAACTGGTTTTATTTCATGTATTTTCATTTATAGTTGTTCACTCAACAACTTTCCAATGATTAACAATAATGTCTGCCATTTATGGAATAAATGGATAAGTGGCCAAAAAATGAGAAAAAAAAGAAAAAAAAAACCTGTTGTGTACAAAAACTTTTGACTGGTAGTGCATAAGTAAGTTTGTAAGTTTGTATCCGTGGACAAACCTGAGAGTTGGTTATATGATGTGTTGTTTAATGCTTAATGTGTTTTCTGTACTCATTGTTTGTATGTTTACCTGTTCAGAGACTGCAGGTGAAAATTAGCAAGCTACTCTGATGCAAACAGCATTTCTTAATTAAGACTGATGTTTTTTGTTTAGTTGGGGGGTTTTTAATTTGTTTTTGTTTTTTTTTAAATATATGGCCCTGACAAAGTGAACATAATAAACAAAACTAAACGAATGGTGGAATAAACAGTGAAGTAGGGCTGTATTGTCCTCTGGACCTTTTAACCCCCAAAAGCTACACTCATGTTGTTCGCGGTTTGTTTATGTGCTGCATTCACATGTATCAGCTACACCAAAACACTGCACATTTTCACTGGAGAACCCGGTCCCTTTAAAATCTTTACACCAACAAGTCCACAGGAAAAGTGAAGCAAATAATGTGGATTTGCCTTTACAAAAAGGTCTATAATACTAAATGAATCAACTTCTGTATCACACTTCTATAATAAACTAATACTTTCGCCTCTTATAATATTCCTGTAGTGTCGTTTTACGTAGTACTGTATACTTTTTGGTGCGATGTACTGTTGAAAACTGTAGTAATTCACTACAAAAAGCTGTGCCTTCAGAAAGACATTACATTTGCTTGCACATGCAGAGTAACTTAATGTTGCTCACACTTCAGATTCCTGCTGAGTTTTCGTGACCAATTGCAATTATTGGAAGATGAAACTTAAACTGTTGGGTGCAGACTGATGTGTTTTGGACAGTGTGCTATTTGGCACAAAATAATGATATCTATCTACTAAAGTTTTCTTCAACGGAGAGATTTACACAACTATTTTCTCTCTCTCTCTCTCTCTCTCTCTCTCTCTCTCTCTCTCTCTCTCTCTCTCTCTCTC
>JBBPCZ010000012.1:2774216-2785878 GCA_037974445.1 Brycinus macrolepidotus
CCTCTTGTTGCACTGAGCATGTATATGACAAAAGAATTTCCCTCGGGATAAATAAAGTTCTTTCTTATCTTATCTTAGTATTACATATAAAGACTCCCAAGACACATGGCAGATTAATTAATAATAAACAATACGGTTATATTTGTGTTGCAGGTATCACAACCAGCGTGTACTGCACAGAAAATTGTCATTCAAAGACTGAGGCAACGTACAGTCAAGAGTCGTCTTTATTTGATTTGGAAAAGGCTGGTAGACAACACCCAAGGACAAGCAAACATTCACAACAGGCTCATATGGAAAATTTGTGCCACATACATCAAATCTATTTGTTTCACAATCATTGCATTCCAACAAAATAATGCAAACCCACAAAGGCCTCATATCGCAAACACCCTAGAGTGTCCCACTATGAAGAATCAACTCACACAAGTGACTAAGGTTCACAGTCAAGAACCTCAGACCACCTTTAAACCAGGCACACCCCTTTTATATCACTAGGCTTCTGTAAGGCTTCAGACATTCCACATGAATCGCTGACAGACAGATGCTGGCATCTGGGGGGGTAAAAAGGTACAAAGGAAAGAACGGATGGCTTAGGCACTTAGGCATCCTCAAATTAACATAAGCCACCAATTTAAAATACACAGAGTAATACATTATTTAGTACAATAATGACAGCCCTTGAAGTGCACAAGTTGAAGCACAATAGGGATTTTTTTAATCATTACTATGATTTATCTTTCTACTTAAAAATAAATGGCTTGGATGGGCTCTCATAGTCAAAGATAATGGACTTTCCATAACACTGGAACCTGTTTTTGCATTTAGGATTTTAAGTATTCGACTCAAATAAGATGATAGGTCAGAAAGGTCCATGTTAAAAAACTGGAGACATGTCCATGTTCACAAGTTCCATTAGACAGTAGACCAGTTGTGTCCCTACTGCTGATTTAAGTGATGGTGGTCTGCAATGCTCCTTAAGCTGATTGTCTGCAAAAAGAGCCCAATTTGTGGACAACAGCGTTCCCTACTGGAACTGAAATGGACTTTGGTAATTCACAGTAAGTTCAGGCGACCTCTGGTGGTCAAAAGTGAAATGTACAACAGTAAAAAACAGCCAGCACAGCCTGTAAGCACAGTAACAATCAGACAAGCAAAATAACGGCACATTTGTTCTTTGCTTAGTTTCTAAAAGACACCTGTTCATTCATATTATCAAATTTTAAAAAGAGGACAAAATATTTGATTATTGCCTCATACACACACAGAAAAAACCCCAAAACAAAACCAAAAAAATAACAAGCTATCTGAGTTCCATTGTCACTAAAAACGTAATGTTACCGGTGTAATGTTTCTTCAATGTTCTGTAGGTTTTCCAAAATATGTGGACAAATGAAAATAAAACAGAATAAAACTAAGGACTGTTTTTCCAACTCCATGACACAATTTTCTGGCTCCATTTAAAACCTATTGATATGATGATCTGATGAATGTCTGATGGAAACAGTCAAATTTAGTCAAATCCTTGCCAGTCACTTTGCTCCGAGTCATACTCAAGCTCAGCTCCAATGCAGCGCACCCCTTCTAATAACATTGGAGTCCCATGGTGCCGGTCTGAGAGAGAAAGAGAGAGGGAGAAAGACAGAGTTATACATATCTTCTTTTCTAATGATGATATGAAATCCACAAATCCTAGGACGTTGCCTCATGAATTGGTTCTGTTTGCTATGTTCACATATGATGATGTGAGATGCCTCAATGAACATTCAGTCAAACTAGTGGATTTGATAATAATGGAAACACAATAAAACAGATGTTTTCTCTAAATGTTTCCTCTAATAGTTATCCCTTAGAATTAAAAAGGCTGTTTTTGTTACTGTGCCTTTAAGACTGATGTATAAATGCTCTCTTTTCTGATGGTACTGCTGTATTGCAACTCATTCAGAATGCAGCACAGGGCTAAAACATTCTTTAGAAATTCAGAACAGCTAAAGTGATGTAGGCTGGATAAGGAGATACGTGTAAATGTTTTGGTTTTGTGATGTCAGAAAAACTACGATTTGAAAACAGGCTGTTTTTGAGTTTCATACATACTATATATAGTATACTAGTATACTAGGTTACAAGCAAGTTAAACATCATTAAAGATTTGGGCTTCATGGTATGGACAAAATATGCTACTACATATCGCAGTACCTTTCAGTACATTAAAGGGTCCCTAACATATTTATTCTGTAATTAAAAAGTCTTGAAGTACTAACCACTAAAAAAAGGAACCAAACAGCCACAAAAAAGTTCACAACACATAAGAAGTCTGTCATGAAGAACCATAACCATAAATTATTGTCCGGTAAGAGCGGAAAGTGACAACAAAATCAAAACTTGTCAAGCGAGTCGTCTACACTAGCCAAGCTCATTGTTTTGATGGAAGCCCCACATTGTTCCACCTTAAATACTGCAGTGAAGCCCTTCATCAAGATATGGTTAAACAAGCCAAAAAGCTACAAAGAGAAACTATTCACGATGCATGAGGTGGACACTTTCCATTTATTGCTTATAGGGACAGTAGTAATTCAGTTTCAGTTAGTGTTTTTAATCTACCTTTAGGCTTTAGCCTTTAGATAAAAGTGGCTGTGGTCATAAAACCTAATTTCTCCAAAATTATAGCTTACCCAGAGCAACATACATGGGAGCTTTGTAGTCTACAAAGAACACATGTCCCTCACACTAGTAAACCCAGACTTAAATTAAAACCTGCTAGCAGACTAAGATTCTACCACAGCTGAAGTTTATGCTCCTTCAGGGCCCTGTTAGTTGTGAAGTTAGTGTTAAGTTGGTTTAGGGCATAGGCATGGTTAGGGCATGGTTGTTTTCCTATGTGGTCATTGAACAGGTGGGCCTTCAGTCGCTGTTTGAAGACAGCAAAGGACTAAACCACGGTCAGAGAAAGTCTGTTAGATACCAAACCAAGAAGAGTCTTCATGCATGTCTTGACATTTCGAGAAGGGGTGAGTCAAGCCAGGCTGTGGTTGATGGGAGGGAGACCCAAGGTCTGATCATTGCAATGATGATGATGATTTAAAAAAAATAAAAAAAATAAAAAATAAATAAATAAAAAATAAAAATCAGACTAAGCACCAGAGCAAGATAAATGATCACAGAAGAGAAAAGTCTTTAATTCAGGCTTAAAAGTAGAAAAAGAAAGTCAGTCACAGGGAGACTGAGAAAGCGAGTTCCAAAATTTGAGGGGCATGGCACTGAGGGACCTGCCTGCCAGGATGGAAAGTCTGGTGCGTGGGACTGTGAGGAAGGTTATAGCACGATGTTATCATGTACATGTGAAGCACGATTTTAAACTTGATACTAGACTGAACGGGTAGCCAGTCAAGCTGAGAGAAGATGGGGGCGATGTGAGTGGATTGCATAGTAAGAGTGAGAACTGTAGCTGCAGAGTTTTGAATATAATGTAGTTTTTGTAAAGACTTTGCAGTGAGGCCTAAGAACAGAGAATTACATTAATCAATACAGGATTAATAAAAGCAAAAACTTACTTGCACTTCACTACTAGTCAGAACCGGGCCTAGATGAGCAACATTACGGAGGCGAAATGGAGATCAAAATTGAGTAATGGGTCATATAGTACACTAAGGTTTCTGATAGGAGAGGAGGGGGCTCAAAAAGCTTAACAAGCACACAGTCAATACTAACAAAACTGGATGAATTACATAGTAGGGATTTGGGGTCCGACTAGTAGAAGCTAGTTTTTCTAATTAGTGTTTAAATTGAAAAGGTATTCTGCATCCAAAGCTTTAAATCGGAGATATAATCTGTCAGTGTAGTAGGAGGAGAGTCTGTGTGGGAGTGTGTACTAAGATATAACTGAATAAAGTCTGCATAACATTGAAAATTAAGGCTATGGCTATGGCTAATCTGACCAAGGTGTAGAATGTACATTAGTAAAAAAAAAAAAGGGACCCAAGAACTGAACCCTGAGGGACACCACACATAACAGGAGAGATGGAGGACCTAGTGTGATAAACTGCAGTCTGTTTGTAAGATACAGTCTGAACCACCGAAGGGCAATGTCAGTGATACCAACAGAAGAAAGACAGGAAACGAGTACATCATAATTAACAGTGTCAAATGATGAACTTAAGTCAAGGAGGAGGAGAGAACCACTATCAGCAACTCGGAGGACATCATTAGCAACACACAGAAGTGCTGTCAAAGTCAAAGTAAACTTTGTCATCTCAGCTACGTACATGTATACAATGAGACAAGACAGTGTGGCTCCACATTTTACGGAGTACAAAAAGTACAGATATATAAATAAACTATAAACATAAACTTTAAACTTGAAGTAAAAATGTGCAATTTACTACAAAGGGTATTTTTAACATGGTAACTTGGAAAACAAAACAAGACAAAAAACACAAAATAGTTTTATCACTGCATTCCCTGGAGCGAAGTTAGCTGCTGCCGCTTGGGGCACTGCCATGCTGTGCAGACTGAAAAGGCTCACAGTGTGTTAACATTAAGAAACGTATTATGTTGTGTAGCTACCACTTTTTCAACACTTTATCTGAAAACAGGGAGATTTGAGATGTGTGTAATTGAATAGCAATGTTGGATCCAGCTCAAGTTTCTTGAGGATAGGGGCACCTGCAGCAGTTTGGAGGGCAGAAGGGAGAAAGCCAGACGAGAGACATGAATTTATCAATATGGCAACTGGAATGTTGATTATGGATGAACATCCCTTTAGCAGAGGGGTGTGGGGGAGATCAAGCAGCAGGAAGGATTGGATTTGATGAGTTCAGAGACAGAAAGAGAGTCAACAGGTGTCAAGCAACTGAAGCCAGAAAATTAATAGGGGAGAATGACTGAGAAACAGAAAAAATATTAGAAGCTGGATGAGCAGGTGAGCATTAAAGTTATAAATCTAACTGGAAGCCAGTGAAAGATTTGCAGTAGTGGAGTGGTGTCTGAGAATTTTGGCGTATTGAAGACCAGACTGGCTGATGCATTCCAAATCAGTTATAGAGAACTAGAGACCTTCAAAAGAAGACCAGCCAGGAGTGAGCTGGAGAAGTCCAGTCTTAAGATGACAAGTGACTGGACGAGTGTCTAAGTAGCATTAGTTGTAAGAAACTGACAAAATCTCCTTGTTATAAAGATTGTACTTGTAAGCTGTAGAACTAGATCTTGTGTTTCTGATGTGGGAATGATGATGGCATTCTCAAGAAGGAAGATAAGTTCAGGTCTTCGGTATGCATCATCTTGGATAGCAATAATTTCAAGTTTTCTACATGTAATTCCAAATCTCACCAAAAGGGAGAAGCAAATACCACCAATAACTGATTATTTTAAGTATTTCCTCATGTCTGAGGGCAATAAGACGTACAGGTGTATGGGAAAATTTGGGCACCCCTTGCCATATTACACATTGCTTATATGTATATACATATATTTTTAAGTGAAGTCAACCTCTGCATGAAATGAACTTAAAGATTAATGTGGCATGTGAATAAGTTCAGTCAGTACCTAATAAGATTCAGACTGAAATTAATTTTGAATGTTTTGCCACTTTTCCCCCTCACAGGATGCTTCTAGCTCACAGATTCATAGATTTTCAATAAAGTTTAAGTCTAATGACAGTGAAGGCCTTTTCAAACCCTAAATCTTTTGTTTCATGATTCTGATGCATATTACGGTTCAATGTCATGCTCTTTTCCTTGTTTCATCACTAACTGCGGGACATAAGCTTTAAGAATTTGTTGATATTTATAAGGATCAGAAGCAAGATGGGTTTACGAGCAAGATATTTTTCCAAAAAACACCAGTGGAACTTTTGCACATGCCACATTTATTTTTATGTCCTTTCATACATATTTCATACACATCTATGTCTAAACTCTCACACACAACTGTACAGAATATTACGTAATTTTACAGTGGATCCCTTCTTGTCCTCCACTGAAATACATTTAGGTCAGTATAGCAGATATAGTATATATGCTAAAAATGTACCCTGTGATTTTTTTAGTGTATAGACATTCATGAAGAATAAATTACCTGTAGCTGCTTTTGTACTTACTCAGCTAAAATCCCAGGATTTCAAATGTCAGGATTTCAACATGTTGCTTGAGTTTAGGGTTGCTTTTATATGGGTATACTCTTAGCAATTAACTGACCAAAGTTACCTTCTTAGAGGCTGGCTACGCTGCCGGAATCATTAACTTACCCATAACGCGAGCATGAACTTTGACTTTCAGGCATACGTCCTCTTTGCTCTCACTGACTATCAGCATCTCCTCGCACAGCACTCCCTCCTGGTGAGCCACATACTCACATGTCACCTTCAGCCCGCCTATAGAAAGAGGAGGGACAGAGTTAATGCAACACGAGGCCGACAGAAGAGAGGAAATATGGGTGTGAGAAGCACAGAAGGTGACATTCGATCACTGAAAGAGTGGGAATGCGATAGGTGGAGGTGAGTTGAGATAAAGAACAAAGAAGGTTAGGAGATGTCCCATGTTGAAAAATCTAATCCCCTATAATTCACGTTTACACAAATTTAACAAAGACTTTGTATCTCCACTCAGACTCCAGGACATTTCTTACATCATGTTAGTCTGTATTATATTAAATTCCATTCTGTTCCTCAGAGCAAGGTCAATGGCTCACATTCAGTTGATCATTATTGTTAGAAATGGGATATTAGTACTATTAATACTTAACAAAATGTGCTCAAAAACAACCTTCCCCTTGGTTACACTTCATACTGATGTGCATTCAAGTTTGTTCAGATGGTCTTCACACTGGGAAGCTCCTTGTCTGACGCTTCATAATGACACATCCTAAAATTTGTTCAGATGTTTTTCACACTGAGAGAGATGAACTCGAGGTAGTTGGTGGTGACAGAGCAGACGGTCATCTCCCTGCATGGAGAACCTCCCACAGGGTCAAACTCATGAATTCAGCGGGCTGCTGCTCCCTTGCAATTTATTACAAACAATAAATTCACACACACGCAGCGCCCCTCATGCACAGTCATAAGAGGCAGGGTAATGGAAAATGCCTGGAGCTTGCCAGTTCTCTTGCTAATGTTCCACAAAGCTCATTCTGAGCCTCAGCCACAGTAAACAGGAGCCTCGCACCATAAGTAGCTGAATTTAATGGACTGCAATAAAGAGCATTTGTGCATTTACTTGCTATTGTTTTGCCGCTCATTTGAAACGCTTGGTTTGAATTAACTGAAGGTCAGCCAGTCAAGAGAGCTGTTAAAAGATCCAGAAGGGAGCATAGCTCTGTTACTTGATGACATGAATTCTCCCATGCTCAAAGTGAACAGGTGAACACACCCGTGCCTATTTTTATAAAAGCCACTCATTCTCATGTTCATTGAACATTCTGGTACCGCTACGTATTTCCAAGTAAAACAGTGTGAGGGCCTCTGAGCTCACTCTCAGAGATAGGTGGGGAAGTGAAACAAGATATTACTGCCTGGCAGTATATCTTCAGACGTATACAGAAGATACTGTCATATGTGCTGGTAGGACTGCACCCTTAGTTTATGTGCTGCTGACAAAACAGCTAAAATCAGAAGAACATGTAAAATCAGCTTTAGACATGTTTGATAACCTTACAAAACTGAATTTACCTTGAATAGACAACAGACACAAATAGTAAACTTACACAAATATCACTATAAAGAAATAACCTATTGAGAGGTAATATATTTTAGAATATAAAGAAATTTGAGAGGTAATATATTTTGAGTTAATATTGGACTCCATGTCTTTAGTGGCATAGTGGAAACTCTTCAAGATGCTGGTTCTCTTGCTAGGAGTGCTACTGCGACATTTCTAATCATAAAACATCTTTTCGTCAAACAGTTTTTACAGTATAGACTGTTAATGTACAAAATTCACTTCCTAATGAACATGAAAGATGTCACAAATGGAAACATCTTGAGCACACATTTAAAAACAGTTTAATTGTTGTAATTATGTGGAAATTCACATTCTCAAAATTTTTGTGACTATTAAAGAAAACTTTGGTATTTGTCTAAACCATATAAATGTTATTTTTCCTTGTCCGCTGGAGAGTGGTGGCATATTTAAAACACAGAAGACCTTTCAGAGATGTGGAAAACAGTCACTACATTGAAAGAACATTACAGAAAAACAAGAATTTTGGTATATAGTGAATCATGATTGATAAGACCAGGTACATGAGCTAGCAAGGTAAAAAAAAAAAAAAAAAAAATCCATTTAGATTTCAGGTTGACCATAATGGCAGTAAACGTCATGAGTAAGCAGCCAAATTTCACAATGTGAGTAGTTCTCTGGTATAAAACCAAGTTGATCAGATTCTGTATGTTTAAACTTAAGGAAAAATATATTACAATAACAATATGAGACATTCCACCTTGAGAGTGCTGATCCAAACTGCTTTTTCAATTTAATAACGGACCTGGTCAAAGTTCAGCAGACTTACTTCAGATGTTCTGAGATGAAACAACCCCTACAAAATGAAGGGATCACCTAAAGCTACAGGTCATAATAACACATCAGAACATGTCCCATGTTTCTCTGACCCAGTGAGAGGCCTCAGTAAAGAAAACATTACATAAACTGCTTGAATTTCACTTGATTCTGCTCAGTACCAAACCCTAACCCATCTTAGATATTGGTTTATATACATTAGAAGAGAAATAGAGGATAAAGATTGTGGATCACTGTGACGGAACAGGAAGAAGGCAAGAACATACCATCAGGGTCTGCTGTAATATCTTTTATCTGGAGGTAAGGGTTGGGTATTGGAGCTGGACACACATCTTTCCCAAGCGCTGGAACCTCCGGCAGCGTGAACACAATCTCATACTTGTGCTGAGTTTTTAAGAAGCCCACCTGCAGAAAACCCAACAGGAACAGAGGCATTCAACATCGGATCCCTCTCAGTGTCTACTGTCTAACATTATTTTGTTTTTATGAAAACAGAGCCCTTTGCTGTTAATCATGGAGAGAGGTACTTTACTACAAAATACTGTGATGATAAGAAATGTACTAGGGCTGCACAATATATTGTTGGCTTAGTTTGTTACAATATAAGCTTTCGCAAGTTCTTTAGATGTTTGGTTGAGCCAAGGCATTGACTAGTGTTGCATGAGTAGATGTGATCTTGAGAACGTCTACGGAAAACTGAGAAATTTTGGGCTAAATGTTGGTGGAAATGGTGGCTTTTTAGACCAGAGTGTAATTTCAAAGCCTTATTGAAAAAGAAAAAAAAAACTTCAATTAAGCATACAGATGTGTGTTGAACACAGAGAAAATCTTTCCCACAGTTCACACAGCTAAGAGTGTTTCACTAGCTAGCCTGTTGATTACTCTGCATCTCCTGGTATTAATGTTAGAAGAGTATAGGCCAGAAGAATTTGGGGGCATGTTCTTAGGTCCATTCAATGTTTGCATGGGTTAGCAAAAATGGCAATCATTCATTTTTACATGATAAACTGAAACCTCACTTTATCCCTTGGAAGAAAACAGGCTGTTTCTGTAATTGTGCCTTTAAGACTGACTCATTAGCTGCCCTGAACTGAACTTTATTCAAAAGGCAGTTCAGGCTGAAACACTCCTAATAATTTCAGTGTGAATGGGGGTGCTAAATGGCTGAAGGCTGATCAGAACAGGAAAAAAAACAATTAATTCACTGTTAGTTTCCATAAATGAACTTTATTTATGTACAGAGCAGTGAGTGGTACATACAGTATATGTAAATTCTGCTGTTTGAGGCTAGACATTTTACATCACATTACAAATGTAAATCTTTTGGTCCAAATAGATTAGTGTAATGCGGCACTGAAACATCTGTAAGACTGTGCAATACAGGTACAATAAATTAAAGAGAAAATTAAAGCATAGAACTAAGTAATAAAACTACGTAGAAAAATAGTTACAAATTTTTACACTTGTAAACTAACATTTACAAGTGTAAACAAGATCTGAAGTGTGCAAATGTACAGACTAGAGTATGCACTGTAAAGTGCAGTGTGCTGGTTGCTGTTGATGTATATGAACATAAAGAACAGACGGCAGGTTAGATACAGTAAGGTAGTGAGTACAGGTGCGTTTAATTAACGGTTTAAAGTTCAAGTTCATTTTAAGTTCATTTAAAGGCATGTCTTATGGCCTGAGCAAAGAAGCTTCTCCTGAGCCTCTGTTTCAGCCATTATACTCCTTAAGCGTCTACCTGATTTCCAGTAGTTCAAACAGACAGTTACTGGGGTGAGACAAGTCTCTGAAGATCCTGGTTGCCCTGGCTCTGCATCTCCTGGTATTAATGTCCCACAGAGACAGTAAAGATGATCTGATACAACGTTATGCCACCTGGATCATTTTCTGTATCCCTTAATGTCCTGTACAGAGCTGTTTCCAAACAAGGAGGTGATGTTCTGAGTCAGGACACTTTCCACAGCATCAGAGTAAAAAGCTCTTAGGATACCTGGAGAGGCCCGAAACCTCAGCTGTCTCAGGTGGTAAAGACGCTGCCTTGCTTTTTAGGACTGGGCTTGAATGTGTTCAGTCCATGTCAGATCCTCAGCGATATGAACACCCAGATATTTGAAGCTGCTCACCCTCTACACTACAGGCCCGTTGATGTTGAGTGGGATGGAGAACTGCTGCTGTCTCCTACTGAGGTCCACCACCGGATCCTTGGTTTTGCCGACATTCAGTTGGAGGCAGTTCTCCTGACACCATGATGTCAGGTTCTCCACCTCCTCCATGTATTCCATCTCATTGTTGTTGAAGATAAAGCTTAGCACTACTGTGCCATCAGCAAATTCAATCAATGGAGATGAGGCGGGGTGTGGCCACGCAGTCATGGGTGTAGAGGGTGCAGAGCAGAGGGCTGAGTACAAAGCCTTGTGGAGCTCCAGTGCTGAGTGTGATGGTGGTGGAGACACAACCACCAACTCTCATCACCTGTGATCATCCTTTGAGGCACTTAAAAACCCAGGCACACTGGCGGCTGTTTGGTTCCAGATCCCTCAGTTTGGTGAACAGTCTATAGGAGACTTTTGTGTTGAAAGGTGAACTGTAGTCAATGAACAGCTGTCTCACATAGTTCCCTTGATTCTTGTCCATGTGGCTGAGGGTGGTGTGCGGGATGTTGGAGATGCCGTCCCCCGCCGCTGGGGCAGTAGATGAACTGGAGTGGGTCTGTGGAGCTGGGGATGGATGCTGGTCTTTAAAAATACAGTGTTCTCAAAATGTGTCACATGAGTTCACTGATGCGTTTTAGTACATCTCAAGGCATTTTACAATTGTAATATCTAGCAATAATGTGTTTGTCCATATGGTGCAGCTGTACTGTAGAAGAAAAAAGGAAAAGGAAGAGGGTGGGGGAGGACGAGTGACAGGCCTGTTTTTGATACCGAGCACAAACAAATTCCTGTCAGATTCCAAAGTCTGATAGGGCTGTAGGCTGTCTCTATGGCAACATAGGGGTGCAAACAGTACACATTTTGGGCATCACGTCAAGCAACTGATCAGAGAATGTCTGTGTGTGTGTGTGTGTGTGTGTGTGTGTGTGTGTGTGTGTGTGTGTGTGTGTGTGTGTGTGTGTGTACCACACACGACACACCCACAACCAAAAAAAA
>JBBPCZ010000012.1:2789438-2803938 GCA_037974445.1 Brycinus macrolepidotus
GGACAAACGAGGGGAAGGCGTGGCGAGTAGATTGGAAGAAGAAGAAGGTCTGAGGATATGGGAGGGTGTGTAGATGTTTACTAAAGTACTCTGTAGATGTTAGTTATGTTCTTTTGTCCATTCATTTACTGTCTTTTCTCTCCCTTTTGCCTTGCAGGCCTGTGAGCTTCACATAGCAGGGTTCAGGTTCTCTGTGGTGACTAATGCGTTCGTGGTGCACAGGGGCTTCAAGGTCCAGGGGGAGTTCCACAGCCGTAAGGACGAAGAGAACCGCAGGAACCGGCTACTCTTCCGCAGCTTCAAGGAGGGTCTCAAGACCAAGTACCCCAACTCCCCTCGCCGCTGCTGAGACCTAAACACACACCTTCCTGAGGGTGTATGCACATTTGTTATTTGGGAAGCTTAAAGGCACAATACATGTGGAGGTTGGGATGAATATTAGTTGTAGTGAGTTTGTAATGTATCATGATCAAAATAAAGGTCAGAGCCGTCACTGACCTGGAAAATTACAGCAGCCGGGGCAGTTCTGTTCCGATGTGATGACGCATCGTTTTAGACATATTACCTGCAGCAAGCCAGTAGTATGTTACATGATCGGTGTAAAAATATAACTTTAATTTATGGCTTATTACACTTCCTCAACATTTGGTACTACACTGGAAAACAGGGTCTGTATGTCTTAATTAAAATTGGAAACAAAGCCAAGGTTTCTGAAAGATTAGCCCCAGTGCCATTGCACCATATGAAAGTCGGTTACAAATACACATACAAAAAGAAGAAAAGGCCAATTGAAGTCTGTGGCCTAAAGTATTCAGGACATTGTGTATGTTGGATTCTGGTACAGTTTAGCTGTTCTTTATCACCTCATTGCTTCTTTATAGCAGGTCACAATTAATTCAAGTCTAGGACTATAAATGGATTATTTCTAGAATAATTCAAGAAAGAATGGAAAAAATCTCAATACTGACAGTGTGTTATCAATAATAAACACATAGCTTATGGGAATAATGAAAGGTTCTAACACTACGTGAAAAACGTAATAAAGCATCCAGAATAATGGACTAACTAGACTTTCTGAAGACATTTTGAGGTGAATTAGTTCATCAGTGTTGAGCACTATGGTAGGTGTAAGCTTGTGAGCAATGGATGTAGTTCAGGTTATTATCTTCCCAAAGTTGTTTACATATTATAAATCTCTTTGCTGTTGTTAGGAGGCTTAAAGGGGAGATGTGCTGAAAAATAATTCACTTTAAATCATTACCGGATTGTGTCATTAGCAGTACCTCATTTACACTGCCTCAATGACTGACCCCATAATTAATAAAATGATTCATGAATGTTTTTCAGCATAGATTCCACTTTTAAGGCAATGGTGGGTATTCACAGATGAGTCTCTTAATGAAGTAAGCCCACCTTGTATCTACTGTCCATTCATTCATTTTATCACTTATAATTACAGACTGTAGTCCATCAGTTTCTCTGCGTTTCTTCACTGCTGTGTGTGATTCAATATGTAACACACACTCGCGCACACACACACAAACATGCCACTACCATCATCGCTGAAAATGATAAAATTGTCCACCACCCATAACACACCAGTTCACTGGTGGTCCTGTGGGGGTCCTGACCATTGATGAATGGGGTAAAGGTGGGTCTGATAAAATGGACAGTGAGGGTCAATACAAGATCAGTAGACCTGACTGGCTCCTCTATCTAAACTGTGAGAAGATGCTGTTATTAACATTGTACTTTTAAATAACTGGCTGTGTGGAAACAGTGTAATGTGTGTGTGTGTATATATTTTGGCCTGTAATTGGGAAAGGAGAACAGAAACGGAATATTATGAGTGTAGAAATTCAATTATCACTACGGTCTCCAAATGATGTGCTTCATCATAAATCCTTGTACCGGGGCATTAAAACCAGTTTGGTTACTTTATATTATAAATATGTGTGAAAGAATATGATGTGGATGTTAGACTAATTTAAATGAATTAATGCTAAAAAATGGCAAATAGATTTTTGCCTTTTTCTTAAAAAGCGTTGTAGACTTTTTTTTTTTTTTTTTTTTTAACATTTCAAAGTATTTTGTTATATAAAATTGTGTTTTGGAGAAGACTCAGCATGGATATACAATATAAAGGGTTTAATATGTATTTTTTGTTATTTATTTTGCAGATGCAGTATTTTTCTGTTAACGTCTTGGTTGATATTGTGTGTGAGATCGTGAAAGTATAGTTATTTGGGGGAAAAAACACTTATCGGCGATATCCTGTGAACACTATAACTACAGAAAACACAATGAGGAAAGCTGAAGGTATAACACCACTATAAGAATAGCAGGGAGTGGCAAATGTTTGGGACCCTGCATGTTTGTCACTGTGCCTTTATTTCCATGTGTAGCACTTTTGGAAGACCTTTGAAACAAATTTTTGTCAAGTGATGATTTATTTAATGCATTTATTTAACTGACAATAATATATTTGTGAGTGTTTTGACATTTGGGTATTTTTCCAACCATACTGTGTTTTTTTTAGATGTGTTTTTAAAAACAGCTACAGGATGTTTTATTATATACACTGATGACTGAATAAAAGAGATATGAAATAGAAATTTGGAAGTGTGATGTTTCCCACAGTATCTAAGAATTACAGATTTTCCCCAGAAAGTGTGATAAAATATGAAAACTCAGAAGAACTTCAGAAAACTGTTGAGTTGTCTTTACTAAAGAACCCTGAAGGGTGAAGTTCTTGTTGTGAGAGAACCAGTAGGGGGCAGTGGAGGGACACTTGATTATTGCTGTCACTTCAAGGCTTGAATTGGAAGCTGTTGAAATGGGATTATAAAATTATAATATAAAATTATTCTGAAATTATATATATGGTTTCACAGTGTTTTAGAACGATTTTTTTGTGGAATGTGTCCTTTTAAAGTAGGATATTGTGCAAACATGACCGTGCTTTGCTCAGGAATACTGCATTAGTGGTTTGTAAAAGTGTCTGAAACGACTGCTCTTTCCATGCCTAGCAGACAACTTTACTTTAGAGGCTTTACTTTAATATAAATGTGAAATGAAGCACAGCTTTTCAGACAGAAGGTGCTGTACAACAGCTGACCACTGTGTGGCGCTAGTTGCAATCCCAGCTGTGTGTTTTCCTGAGGGGTATAACACTGTTCTCTATGATGATGTGAACAGACACAGCATTAATATGAGCCCTGGGACAAACAAGTCACCACACATACCCAGTATTTAAACAGCCTTTTCACACACCTAGCTTGACACTTGGCAATACACACCTGGTAATGTGTTTCCTCAAACACCCTGGTGCTTTAAACAATCTCTTAAACAAATGGCCACCGACACCTGTGACACATATCCCATTAGCTCTTATTGGCTGAGAAATCGGAGTGACAGCCAGAATATATGCCAGTGGACTGTTGGAGGACAGTGGACGGATACAGGGCAGAAACACGTAGACTAACCTATTTAGTGGTTTATTTATAATCTATTTATTTATCACATTCATGCTGCTAGTTCTTAGTCCTTTATTTATTCTATCTCCTCATACACTGGTCTGTTCTGGTACAGCGGATACATTCTCTACTTGACACTTTATCTCCTTAAATATTGGTCTCTACATAATATCACACTTTGTTATTTGCTTTATATATTTGATACTTATAGTTATACAAGAGATAAGCATCTACAGAGCTGCAAATCTTATCTGGTTGCACTGAATATTGCAGTGACAATAAAGATATTCTATTCTATTCTATTAGTGCAGGTGTAGAGTGGGTAGAGTGATGGAGAGTGTGTATCAGGTGCTTCCACACTCAATATGTTCAAAACTTTGAGGCAAACACATTACTGCCATTCTGTTACACCACAAACTAAGGCATATAAAGAGACAAATTAAAATGGGGACAAAATTAGAGCAGGTACATTTACCCCATTCACCTCACCTTCACAAAATATCATTTACAACTGTGCATGATACAATTATCCTACTGCTCTCTCTTACAGCAAGAAACAGAATCTGATTAACACACTCATTTAGGATAAAACTGAAAATAACCATTACATAGTCTAATGCTAAAATGTGGGCGCTCCTGGTCAAATTCTGTGTTGATTTTCTCAGTGTAAATAAGTATTCAGAGATCACACTGCTAAAATATATTTGCTAAAATATTTAATATTTGATATATTTTTTTCTGTGTGTCAAAAACAGAAAATACATTGAAATTCTTCACTAAAACTAGTAAGAAATGCCATATGAAAGTTTGTACTCTACAGAGAATGTGTACATATTTCCATTTAGAAAATCAACAAAACATATAATCCGACTGAATATGTAAAATCTTTTGCACAGGATGGTATAATTAGCGTTTTCTCTATGTGAGGGATACAGTTCAAACCTACACATTACTGACACTGAACCCAAGCAATGAGAAAAGTCTTGAATCAATACAAAATTTATGCAAAATTACTTAATTACATAAAGGTTTGTTCCACAGACTATGATTGTCCAGCTGTGGCCCTACTGCTGACGCATTTTGAGAATTATTTATGCTGTAGTGACCACAAAACACTGCCAAATGAAAGACACCGGTGACACACAAATCAGCCACAACATTAAAGCCACTGACAGGATATTGTTGACTATCTCACTACAATGACCCCCGTCAAGGGGTGGGTGATATTAGACAGAAAGTTAAGTCAGTTCTTGAAGCTGATGTGTTGGAAGCAGGGAAAATGGACATGCCTAAGGATCTGAGTGACTTCGACAAGTGGACCAGAGCATCTCCAAAACAGCAGGTTGTGTGGGGTGTTCCCATACACAAGGGTCAGCACCTACCAAAAGAGGTCCAAGGAAAGATAATCGGGGAATAGTGACAGGGTCATGGTCACCCAAGGCTCACTAATGTGCATGGGGAGTGAAGGCCTGCCAATCTAGAACAATCCCACAGAAGAGCTACTGTAGCTCCAATTGCTGAAAAAGTTAATGTTACTTAAGACAGAAAGGTCAGATCACACAATCTGTTTGGGGCCATGTAGCTGCAGACCGGTCAGAGTGCCCATGTTGACCCCCGTCCATGACAAAAGCGCCTACAATTGGCGTGTGAACATCAGACCTTGACCATGGAGTAATAGAAGAGGGTGGCGTGGTCTAATGAATCACATTTACTTTTGTATTGTGTTGATGGCAGGGTCCATGTGTGCCACTTACCTGGAGCAGAGATGGCACCAGGATGCACAGTGGGAAGAAAGCAAGTCGGCAAAGGAAGTGTGATGCTCTGGGCAATGTTCTGCTGGGAATCTGGGGTCCTGCATTCATGTCGATGTTACTTTGACATGTTGTACCACCTACCTAAACATTATTATAGACCAAGTACACCCCTTCATGGCCACAGTGTTCCCTAAAGGCAGTGGCCTCTTTCTGCAGGATAATGCACTCTGTCATACTGCAGAAATTGTTCGGGAATGGTTTGAAAAACATGACTGGCCTGGCCCTAGATTTCAGTCCGATTGTGCATCTGTGGGATGTGCTGAACAAAACAGTTTGATTCACAAAGGTCCCACCTCACAACTTACAGGATTTGCTGCTAACATCTTGGTGCACACCTTCAGAGGTCTTGTGGCGTCCATGCCTCATCAGGTCAGAGCCGCTTTGGTGGCACAAGGGGGACCAACACAATATTAGGCAGGTGGATTTAATGTTATGGCTGATTAGTGTATCTTATAATATCAGAGGAATGACTGACATGGTGCTTTTATAATGATGAACAAGGATCAGATTAAACAGAAAGAAGGAGATAGGAGTGGAAGAATAAAGGGAAGAAGAGAGCAAACCTATAATAATAATAGTAATAATTCATAGTAGTTGTATAAACCATATTTCATAAATACTATAACCTAGCATTATGAATATTTAATCATATTTATTATAAATGATAAAAGAGGACTTAGGAAGATGAGAAAAGGAATAAGAACAGGATCTGAGGCCTTCACTGGGCTGCTGGGCGTCAGCTGGACACGTGTGTGTAGAGGCACCTGGTTTTGCAGTGATAAGCCAACTCTGATTAGATCTGCTTTAACAAGGCTGGCAGCAGCCACACGCAGCAGCACGCAATGGCAAACAAAACAAAGAACTTCAGTTTACTTAAAGCGATAGTTTCAGTAAATTCACTGGCAAACAAACAAACAAACAAACAGAAGAAACAGTCCATACCCTCCATCAGTCCTGCAGTGTAACAAAGAAATACCTGAGATATCTCTGGACCCGTGTTATGCCCTGCATCTTCACATCTTCACCTCTATGTCTGTCCTCACCCCCTCCTCTATGAGCAGTTGCAGAAGGCATGTTGTGCAGGGGCGGATGGAGGGTTAGGGGGGCCGGTGTGGATAAGGAGCCTTATTAAGCAGGTTTGGTGAGGCAAAGTGGGGTTTATCCTGGCAGCTTTGGGGAGCAAGGCTTATTTGGGTCACAGAGCTTTACGACACAAGCAATTAGCAGCGGCCTCCCCCTGGATGCTAGCAGGAGGCGGCCAGCCTTCAGATTAGCTGCCTTTAGCAAAGGGGAGGGGAGGGATGCCCTCGGATGGCGGTCTCGGCCGGCTGGGACCTTTTAAGCAGGGTTTGGGTCAGTTTCATGGTTCAGTGAACTGATCAATGGTTCTAGGAAACAATACATAACATCACGCATTGATAAATAAAGCACTTTCAAGTGGTTAAATCCTAACTACTTGTAAACAACAATGAGCAAGTGTTCAGTTTAATTAAAGTGCCTAACTTGGCCGGCGCCAGTTCTGTGAAAAGGAAATCCAACCTGATTCAAGCTATTAACCAATCCTTTAAAGTGACAAATTTATAGATATCTGGATCTTCTCGGGCAGAACAAGTGTTTCTCAGTAAACAAGGAAAAGAAAAACTATTTAAGATTCAAGATTCTTTATTTGTCACATTCACAGTTACACAACATGTAGTGAAATGTGCTCCTGAGTTGGCCATGTGCGATAAACTTTACAAGTAAGTTAAAGAGAAATTCGAAAAGGCTAAAACTACAGCAATAAAATATATAGAAAAATATATTCCAAATTCTGCGGTGGGCTGGCGCCCCACCCAGGGTGAGTCCCTGCTTCACGCCCATAGACTCCGGGATAGGCTCTGGGAACCCACGACCCTAGTAAGGATTAAGTGGTTACAGAAAATGAATGAATGAATGAATGAATATTCCAAATAAACAAATATTACAAGAGACAGAAACAAGAGAACAGTGTGCAAATGTAAAGGAACAGAATATCTATGTAGTGTAAAGTGCAGTGTGCTGGTTTGCTGACTGATGTATAGACTTAGGTAACAGATGGCAGGTGAGATACAGTGAGGCAGAGAGTTCACTTTGTGTTATAATGAACAGTATATAATGAAAATTTGTGGTAGAAGTTCCTTCTGAGCCTCTCTTTTTTCACAATAATCTTCCTGAAGCGTCTACCTCATTTCAACAGGTCAAACAGACAGTTACTGGATGAGACATGTCTCTGATGATCCTGGTTGCTTTGGTCCTGCATCTCCCAGTAGAAATGTCCTGAAGAGACAATAGAGTTGATCAAGTGCAGCATTCTGCCACTCTGATCCCTCTCTGTAGTCCTTTAATGTCCTGTAGAGAGCTGTTCCAAAACCAGGAGGTGATGTTCTGAGTCTGGACACTTTCCACAGCACCAGAGTAAAAAGTTGATAGGATCACTGGAAAGACCCTAAACTTCCTCAGCTGTCTCAGGTGGTCGAGACACTGCCTTGCCTTTTTGGACTGGGCTTGAATGTGTTCACTCCATGTCTGATCCTCAGAGATGTGAAAGCCCAAATATTTGAAGGTGCTCACTCTCTCCATTGCAGTCTGGTTAATGTTGAAGGCGTGTAGAACCATTGCTGTCTCCTACAGAAGTCCACGAATAGATCCTTGGTTTTGCTGACATTCAGTTGGAGTCAGTTCTACTGACATCACTGGAGTTGAAGTAAAGCACTACTGTGTCATTGCAAATTTGACGCTGGAGTTGGAGCTGTGTGTGGCCATGTCATCATGGGTGTAGAGGGTGTAGATCAGAGGACTTGTGAAGCTCCTGTGTTGAGTGTGATGGTGCTAGAGACACAACCACCAACTCTCACTACCCGTGGTCTGCCTGTGATGAAGTTGAAAATCCAGGCACACAGGCAGCTGTTCAATCTCAGCTTGGTGAACAGTCTATGGGGGACTATTATGTTGAAAGCTGGTCTGTAGTCAGTGAACAGTCTATAGTCTCACATAGTTCCCATGATTCCTGTCCATGTGGCTAAGGGTGGTGTGCAGGACGTGGGATATTGTGTCCTCCGCTGATCTGTTGGGCGGTAGACGAACTGGAGTGAGACTGTGGAGCTGGGCATGGATGTTGGGATGAAGTCTTCAATGAATCTCTCAAAACCTTCATGACTACTGCCATTAGTGCAACAGGCTGGTAATCATTCAGGCACGAGGGCCTATTGTTTCTGGGTACCAGGACAATAGTGGATCTTTTAAAGCACGTGGGGACCACAGACTGAGCCAGGATCTCGTTAAAGTGGAGGTGAAAACTCAGGTCAGCTGGTTGGCGCAGCAGCGCAGCAGGCGTCTGGAGATGCCGTCCAGCCCCGGAGTTTTCTTGATGTCGACCTGCTGCAGCACCTTCCACATGTCGCACTCTATGATGGTGATGATGTCACTGTGCTCCATTAGTGGGCTATAGCTGTCACTAGCCGCATGGCTAACATTAATACATTTAGCCTCAATCAGGATGCAGAATGCGTTATGTTGGCTGGCAAAAGCAGAGCTGACGCTCACAGCCACAGTAGGTTTGCTTTTATTGATTGTGCACAGTTCGTGCCACATTCAATGCGTGTCATCCTAATGGAAGTGCGGCTCTGTGCATGCCTGGTAGTGGTGTTTTGCGTCCTGAGAATACTCTCCTCGCAAGTGTTTACTAAAGCAATATGCCATGACAAACCTTGCATAACAACAAATTTATCAAGTCCAGTAGGAGTTTATTGTCATTTTACCCATCTACACACAGTACACAGTGAAATGAAACAGCTATCCTACAGGACCATGGTGCAACACAAAGAACAAAAACAGAAACGACACAAGACTGCATAACTGCAGGCTGGACAGGACTATACAGAGTGCAAAATCATTGTGAGTTCAAGACACTAGAGCATACTTCACAATAGTACACTACAGGACAACATACAGAGCAGTTGACAAAAGCAGTAACAGTACTAGTGTGAATGAATATAGTATTCTGAAGATACCAATGTAACACACAGCCTTCACATCCATGGTAGCATCCATGAAATACCATAACATCTGATTATCATTGTAGAACCATCTGCTGCTGTGTTTTTATCATTCTGAACATATCTGAAATTCCGCATTTTTTACAAGTTCCAAATGATTTGAGTTCAATGAAGAGTACAAACATATAATTATTTTATATATGTCTGTATATGCACATGTATGCTGCATGTACTTTTCTATTATTAAGAACTTAAAACTTCTGAACAGTAATGGGTAAGAGAGATGTCATACCTTGTATTGTAAGACGAACATTTCTAAGTGCATTCTTGAGGACCAAAGATGATGCATAGCTCAACTGGGATTTGAACACAAAAAGCAGAATGACACTAGGGCCTAGTGGTCATTCTTCATATGAAGGACAGACTCTCAGACAGGACTTCCTGTTGACAGACAAAAGATAGAAGTCATTGGGCTGTATTTATTTCCAGAGTTGAGTATTCCAGTCCAAACTTGAGGCCTCTGCTACAGAGATGAATCAGGTATATGGTACAGAGCTCTGTGATTACAACTAAGGATGACCACCTAGGCCTGGGCTGTCTGAGCACTGCTCCTTTTCGGTTCCAATCCCAATTGTGCTATGTACCATCTTCAATCCCTGAAGGGAAAGGTGTTATCTAGCTACATATTCATATATATTTATTAAATATCTCTTAACAAGAATGTGACATTAAAGGATTACTGAAGTATGTCGTTAAACGACTCAGTGAAAGAGATTTAGCATCTTCGTTTAAGGTTCAAATGAGGTGTATGCCTCCTCGACCTGTTTACCAGTGGATTATGGTAAAAGCTTGATCCATTCAGCTTGGTGTGGTTGTGTTACAATCAATTAGTCATGCACTGGGGAGCCATTTAGCAAACACACACAAATCCCTGTTTGAATTCTCACCTCATTTTTGACCACACACTATGTGGTGGTGGGTAAAAAAATAAGTAACATCTATCAAGATGGAGGGCTGATTCTGCCGGAGTGGATACAGACTGGAAATCAATGCTAACACCGGACTAGAGTGGTGCAACGAAGCTAGTAATTTAAAATGGATAATTCTGGTTTGTAAAATCTACACGAGCCATGTCAGAAATAGACCTCTGCATTTTGGGGCTGGTTTAGATGACATGGTTGTTGACAATGGAAGCATTTTTGTCATTGGCACTCACTTACATCTCGTACTGTTGGGACAAAATTTCTTTTATTTGTAATAAACTTTTTGTGGCCATTATGTTTATACTGCCTGGTTGTCATTGCTAGGTTACTGGGACAAAGGCAGAGGTAGACTACAAGAGATTGGGTTGGCATGCCAGTTTCTGGACACGGCGATACTTATAGAATGCATCTTAGGCCATAACACTGCAAGAACACTGGAAAGAGTGTGTTATCACAAAATAACATCACAGCTGAGGTTTGGTTGAAGTACATCATATTAGCCATGATGCTGTTAATGGCAATGTTCTACAACAAGTGTCCCATTTCTTTTATAAGACAAAGGAAAAAAGAAAAGCCAAAAAGTCCTCCCCCCCAAAAAAAAGTAGTTTTAATTTTAGATAGCACTGTACCAGTTTTTCTTTTCAGATACAGATTTATGTATTGAAACCTTGAGTTTTGCTTGATACTGATAACCATCCGATATTTTTTGTTAAGCTTTAAAACTTGCTATTTTTAACTGAAGCGCTTCACACAAGATGAGCATCTAAGAGTATGACTATTCAAATACTCCACAAGAAACACACAGCTAAGATTATGACAAGGTGTGAGGATGAGCTATTTCAGGTTAGATTTGTTACTGGATGAGATTCATTCTTTTTTCCCTCCCATATTCGATCCGGCATTTTATACTGATATCGGCCTGATACCAATAACTGGCATGGGATGAGTGACAGTTGTCAGTATCAGACAGCAAAGTGACTATTGTTGTTACTTAACCACCAGCAATAATACAGGTATCAGATATAGCACAATTACAATGTTTCCTTTAACCAAACATGAATATACTGTTTTAATGATAAATTATTCCATGACATGCATTACTGGACAGAGCTGTTTTCCTTCAAGTGTGTAAACGAAGTGCTGCAGAATTTCATAAAGAATCTGCTTAAACGCAGGCCTGTAATTCATTAGCTACCACTATAAAACTATCAGCCGAAAGTCATCATAGGTGATCAAGGCAGTAAAACCCCACCACTCTCTACCAGTCTCTAAACCTTCTCCTCTATCACACTCAGCGGGAAGCCGCCAGAATCAGTCAAAACATTCAGCACTCTCTTGCAATAATTAGACACAGTGGTGATGACACTGAGACCTCTTCCTGGTTACTTATAGACTCTACTCAACCCTGTTACTCTTTACTCCTCGCCATCCGTCACACTTAATCAAGCCAGGGCTTAGAGGCCACCCATGCCAGCTCTGGAGCGGATTACCTGTCTGTGCTGGGACAGGAGAAAGAGATCTGCAGCGAGCGAAGGCACGCATATCACTAGGCCATCAAGTCGTGTGGACTTGGACGGCATAACAGCCTGTGGTTTAAACCCATCCCACTAAGGTGCTGCCCTCCAGGGCAGCTCTAATGAGAGGCGACACTTTAGACAGACAGAGAGAGAGAGAGAGAGAGAGAGACAGAAAGAGAGCGAGAGAGAGAGAGAGATAATCTCTGACTTTAAATTTGGTCTGTGTCAAAAGATTCCAAACACATATGGAACTATCACACTGCATTAGTTTTGTCTGTAGTACAGCTGTCTTATAATACGTAGTGAAAAATTTGAAAGAAGAGAATACAGGCCAGCGAGACTCATGAATAGATCAGAGGTAACAACCACTCAGTTTTCCTGCACTATACAAAATACCACTATACTTTTAGCTGTGCACTTCTTAAAAAAGACCGTTTGTAATTGCAGACTACTGTGTACGATATTAGATATTCGAGGCACAATGCAAGAGCAGACAATCGGAACGGAGATCATTTAACTATCAGTCTTAATGGCGCAGTAACAAAAACAGCCGGTTTAATTCTAAGGGATAAACAGAGATTGGAAAAAGGCAGTGAAACAATGAGTTATGACCATTTTTAGTACAAACGACCACATAAACATCATAAACAACATAACCTCATGGGAAAATTCTAAATAAAACACATGTAGGATATGGGCCCTTTAACAATAAGCTGCAAAGCATTGCTTACGAAAAGGTCTACTTTAGTTTGAGTGATCTTCTACAGTCTTCTCCATAGACCTCCATTTCTTTTACAGCTCCTACAGTTTTGGAACCTCTGTAAAAGCTGTGATACAAATTCGAGATACACAAAACCAAAAACTTAGGCATTCTCATGCCATGACCCAGTTAATGGAAACAAAACATTAGGTGTTAGACAAAAACAAACCTAGAAACTGACATTAACGTAATGCAAGCAATGCAAATGATCTTAACAGACTTGAATGCAGCAGTTAGCCACATGCTGTGAGGCTCTAAACAGTTTGATGTTATCTCAACTGTTTTTAAACAACAAAATGTCAAACCTAAAACCTCCACAATAGTGCTGAATAACATTAATTCATTCATTTTTCATCCTAAGGGTTCATGGGGGTGCTGGAGCTTAACTCAACACTTATAGGACGAAAGGTGGAGAAACACTCTGGACAGGTCTCCAGTCGAAGAGCAGACACAGACAAACACATTCACACCTACGTGCAGTTTAGCACCTCCAGTTCACCCGGCATACACGTCTACCAGAGCTCCCAGGAGAAATGAAAAGAAAACTCCACCCTAAAAGGACTCTTGAACCAGAACCTTCTCACTGTGAGGTGACAGCACTAACCACTGTGCCGCCCCTGCTGATTAACTGTATTTGGAAAATGGCACAAGTTTTGGAAATATAGCATGAATTTACTTTACTTCTTTTACTTTATACTAACATATTTATGAAGACCTTTTTTACACAAATATAATGGTCCATTTTCTTTTGATAGTGTAGATATCAACAAACAAAGGAAACATGTTTTTGTATTTTACACATAAAAACTTAGCAGCCAAAATGGGTTTGGATAGTAAATAAAATACCTGTATTTGCTTGCCTGCTTATTTATTTGTTTGTGTATTTGTTTGTTTATGCCCTTGGTTCCAGTAACCACTTCAGTACACCTTCACAGCAAGTTTCTTTACAATGAATCATTTTGCATCAGATCTGAATGACTTTGCTTACATCTCAACCACTGAAATATGAAGATATTTTTCCATCATTGGAATTCTCCATTAAGCATTCCTAGTTAGTGGAGTAGTAAGCCACCACCTGACTAACATCAGATTGCCCAGGTATGTTGATAATGATATAAACAACATATTCTGTCCATTTAATTTGGAACAAACCAAATAAAATGGACATTCTGTCCACAATTTAGACATTTCCTGTGACACTGATATGTGGCGTTACCACAGTCTGTTACATTTTATAGCTGTTAAAAAGCCAGTGCTTCAAAAGTGAATTATCTCTTACATCATTCAAATCATTTGTTTGGAGGTGGTTGTTTAATTAATATTTCTGATATGGCCCTTTAATTCATGGACAATTTTCTGTGTAAAAACCATCATGCGATGATTCACGAAATGCTTAATACACCCCTCTGCTTGACTGGTAAACATAATCAGATTAGATTACACTTTTTGAGTAATCAAAGAGAGTACTAATTAAATCTTTAGTGGCTCTTAATCAGTAACTGGCTACATGTTCTTTCTAAGTAACTGAGTACAGTATTTGAATGTCAGTCGTTTTTTTTCTAAATGTTGATGCAGGATGTCAGTTTAACTCTTCTCTGCAGGGGTGTAACTAGGATCTTATAGTCCAAGAGCAAAAAAAAAGTCGTTCTTCCCATGAATATGTGAATTACATTAAAAAAATGAAATAATAAAGAACTTGCTATCATAATATATGAAGTAAGCTACTTTGCTAATGTGGGCCAGTGGTTGAAGTATAATAGTTATCATAACTAGGCATGGCGGTATAAAAGGGTTCAATAAATACACTGTATGGACAAAAGTATTGGGACGTCTGACCATTACACCAACAGTTACTTTAATGGCATTGCATTCAAATACATAGACTTTAATATGGAGTTGGTCCCCCTTTGCAGCTAAAACAGCTTCCACTCTTCTTG
>JBBPCZ010000012.1:2845665-2857289 GCA_037974445.1 Brycinus macrolepidotus
TCTACAGAATGAATGGGCACAAATTTCCACAGAAACTCCAAAATCTTGTGGAAAGCCTTCCAAGAAGAGTGGAAGCTATTATAGCTGCAAAGAGGGACCAACTCCATATTAAAGTAAATGTTTTGATTGCAATGTCATTAAAGTCCCTATTGGTGTAATGGTCAGGTGTCCCAATAGTGTCCATATTGTATTTATCTGTAGCTCTGTGAAATATCCTGATCAGCGCATGCACAATAAAGCTCAAATGACAGAAAAGCAAGTTTAAGTGACAGTTTTACTTTAGAAAATCTTAACATGCCTCCAAGAAACATATCCATAGACTATTTAAAGTGTTCAGCTTTCGGTGCCCGTAATATATTGTGCTGTATACCAATTACATAATTCTCCATCTGTTCAGAGGCTTTTAGCTAATAAATATTAATCTACATTCTAACACAAGCAAAGAGTTACTGTCCACACCCAAGCACTAATAATCCAACAAATCTCCTTTTGGGAAAACATGAGGTATAGGTGTCATGAGGTTGCAACCAATGACATATGGACCTTATCGTATGAGCACACACACACACACACACACACACACACACACACACACACACACACACACACACACACAAATCCGTGCGCAGAGAAAACTATATTCTGCAGCTCTTCATCTCTCCTCTATTTCCCACCTCACACACGCACGCACACACACACACACACATCGCGCCTCCGCTGACGAGAGTGCGTGGGACTATGATATGTGCTTATGATAAACGAGAAGCGCAAAATGTAAATGCCTCCACCAACACAGCGCTGCTAACGCAACATGGAGCAGCTCCGCTCCAGAGACTCAGAGACCATGTGTTCGTGCTATTCTCTGCCTAGTCACATGCATCTTTTCATTTCTCTCTCTCTCTCTCTCTCTTTCTCATCCACACAGTCACACTCACACAAGCTTTTAAGAATTATGGTCCCACTGATTTCTAATAGCTCATAGTTTCATTAAGAGTTGATCTGCACTGCTATTAATAACCTTTCACATTGCACTTTATATGACAGTTTACAGTGTATATCTCTGTCCTCTGTTATTAAGAGATCTTAAGCACGGCGTACCATAATATGTCATCATATCGCAGCACTGAAACATTAACAGAATAACTGCTCAAAACTTATCCTGCAATTCAGAATTAATGGAGAAATATCTACTGTATATCTTTGTACCGCTTGTTTATTTAACGTAAGCTGTGTTTGATAGATGGAACAGTCTGCAGGAATGTGGGTGTGGAAGCCTGAGGAAGCACAGCTCATAGACAGGGGTACGACGATACAGTCAACTTATGATTTGGTTTGATAAGTGATTCACTGCTCGCAGTTCGATACACTGATGATAGATTCAACAAAGTGAGCCTGAAAACAATAAAGTATTCTCACAAAGTTTAGAATGAAATCTGAATGAAGAAAAATGTTATGATTCGTAAAAGAATTCCTTATTCCTACTCTGTAGATTTGCAGCAGTCATGTGACAAGAGAACGAAAGAAAGACCTGATTGTAAACGGGCCTGTAGCTAAGCCATCACAGTTGAGAGATACGAAACCAGTGGCGTAAACTGTGGAACTGGATATGACTAACTACAGGGAGAAAACTGGGAAAAAGGCATCAAAATATGCACTGGCATCACTGGTTTGAGAAACTCCAATTACTACGAATCATCTACAAATACATCATGTTGTCCAGTTTATAGTATAACAAAACTTTTTGTTTAAACACCATCAAATTACTGCCCCCTGCTTCCCTTGTGATAGAAAGCATTAACTGTCATGGCTTCTTATATATGGAAATATAACAGTTGCCCTGAAAGTATTTGGTCATTTTAAACATGTATTATGTTACTTGTAGTAGAAACCAAATTGTCAAACCAAGTGCTGCTTATTTTACACAGACTCCCCCAAAACTGTCATTTTCTTTTTGGTAAAGTATTCTATCAAAAGTATTTCAGATCATTTGAGCAGACTCAGTAGTGATACGTAGGTCAGGGTTTTTTTTTTGAGAGCCATCCCACTCCACTATGACCTGAACCCGACCCGACCTGCGACGTCTCTATAAGTTATTCACAACTGCTTTGTCACTTTTTCCCACCCAAAACCCGTCGAATATTCTAATAAACAGACCCAAACCCACCTGACCCAGGACCCCCGGGTTATGCATCTCTACTCTGCAGTCTTCTTTGAATGTGCATCCAGAATATCTTTGTGCACATCGGAACTCATGATCCCATTAAACAACACAAGTTCACCAACATCAGTTTAAGAAAAACAGCCGCAAGCTTTGGCCTTTCCACCTCTGTGTTCTAGAGGACCCTTAGTGACGTCTGGATGGAATATTTCTCCCAGCTTTATCCAGCCTTCCATATTGCGCTAAAATATAATTTTGGTAAAAATGGAGACGTACCCCACAATGTTTCAGTACATTTATAAAGAATTAAAATGTCCAAATACTTTTTGGGCCCACTGCAGCTTTTATGGTTCACAAAATGTTCATAGTCTTATTCCATCTACATTTCTTAATTCCAACAATGTTCTAGTTTTAATGTCTAAAATTGTCTTCATGTCAATTTTATTTTTCATTTCCAAGTCTAGAATTCAACCATTATGTATTTTTTGTATTATGGCAAACAGGGGTGAACATATGAAGTATGAAATAAATTGTGCAGCGCGACCTGTTTCTCTGTGCATATGTCAAGAAAGCAATTTGAAGTATATGAAAAATCTGAATTAAGGCATGAAACAACAGGCAAATACTCCATATATTTACATCATCATGCAGCCCCTATACAACACACACAAACTCACACACATACACACACACACACACACACACTCTCACACCACCACCTCAGGTGGTGAGTGTGATTTGGGACAGTGATATAACTGATAATCTCGTTGGGTTCTGATTTACTGATCGTGTCTTCAAGCCTCCCAGATTAAGACAGGCCGAACAATGTCTGTCAAAATGAATGAACTCATCATCCTGCCAAAGCACATGATCCAGCTGTGATGACATGTAAAGCTTACTCAGCTGTAATGCATACAACTCCGAGACTGCCAAGACTGTGGTTCTGCTCTTGATTCTTTAGTCTGCTTCAGTGAAGATTAATATGAACAAAAACACAAGAAATGAAACATGCTTTCAAGGTTTCAAAATTGTGTGCTTAATCGCTGTGTTATATCATCGCTGTCAGAACAAAACCTTGTATCTTTGTTTTAGTTGTTGTTGTTTTTTTCAGATTTAAAAACATCAGCTATTGTTTATATGTTTACATCAGCTATACAAAATTAATTGGAATTTCTTTTTTACTTTAACTTCCATTACAAGTGTAATGAAACTTTTTGCCTTTCAGAAATGTGGTTTTGAAAACAACAGTTATGACATATCACCTTGATGATCTGCCTAACAAAAACCCTTTAGCCCCTAAAGGTCACACGTATTGTTAGTGATAACAAAAGCATGCTGCATTTAAGACTCATTTCTCATTTATAGCTCTGGATCTGGAAGAGGAGGTTTTTTTTAGGATTTGAATGTGATTTAAACACAAGCTACATTCAGATTGGATTCATTTATCATGGAAAGTCTGTAATCATTTTTAAGAGGATGAAGACCGCCCAGGTCAATTAAAGCCCAGGTCAATTAATGAGTTCCAAACCTTCCATCGTTTTGGGAGATGTTTAATATGGCGGGCACTAGGAGACCAGATACAGCAAGCAGCAGTGGTCAGTGGTGGTGGTGGCTCAGTGGGTAGGATACTTGCCTCTAGACCAAGCTGTCATGGGTTTGAATCCTACCTTCAGCACCACCACTGGGTTCCTGAGCAAGACCCTTAACCCCAAGTTGCTCCAGGGAGACTGCCCCCTGTAGTTAGGTAATGGAAGTCGCTTTGGATTAAAGCGTCTGCTAAATGCCGTAAATGTAAATGTCAAAAAAAAAAAAATTAAATGCGAAGCCTGGGAAATCATTGAGACGAGTATCTGAATGGGACCGAAATGATCAGACACTGTTGATTTTAGTGGAAAGCACTAGGTAATTCACCCTGCAGGGGAAGCAAAAACACAGGCATTGCTGATCTAGACAGAAATAAAATCACAGAGTAGCACCTGAAAAACAGCAAATTACCTCAGGATCCAATGTAAATTTAATTCTGCATTGAATTTACATTGGATGCAATTTAAATTGCATTAAAATAGCACAGTAAAACAGTCTCAATCCTTAATGTCTAAGAAAAGAACAACCCATACCTTTCTCGTTCTCAGGCACCAGTGTCTCAATGGGAGGTTCCAGTTCTCCAGCCTCCAGCAGGAGGCTCTTGGCCTGTGAGAGGAACCTCCTGAGTCCCTGCAGCAGCTGCATGGCAGAGCTATAGCCTGGGGCCTTCAGCTCCTCCTTCTGCTTCTCCAAAAACTCCTGGACCAAGGAACCGAAGACAGATCTCCTGTCCCGGGACAACTCGTCCACCAGTCGGGCCACCCGCCGCTCGGGAGCAAACACACACACAAAGGCAGCGCTCATGCGGCGCAGGGTGGAGGCCGGGTTAGCAATGGGGAAACGAGAGCCCCGTGCAGCTGGAGGCCACTGCAGGCTGGGGTCCAGCTGAGAGTCCTCCTCCTCTAAACTGCTGAAGGAGCTGCTGCTGTCAAGCTCAGCCAAAGAGGGAGCGCGGCGCCGCTCCAACGCCAAACATACCCCCTCGTCCTGGACCATCTCCTGCACCTCTTCTGGCTGAGGTTCTGATGTACCCTGAAACGACACAAGGAAACAGAGTTGGAGACACTATATATATTTTAAAGGTTCAGTTATGATGTTTCTGTGATTGCTGTGTGGTTTTGTAACAGCCATAATTTATCTTTACAGGCTGTTTTGTTAAGGTGCCTTTAAAATGTAAACCTCTCCACAGCCTCACTTTCCACAGGATCTGCAGTTCATGCTTGCTGTGGCTGTCACAGCTTACACCAGGATGGGATTGTCTACCAACCTCACAAAGGCAGAAGTGATCTGTGTACTATAAGTTAATGAGATGCAAAACCCATTTACCAACATGCCAATCTTTCCCATCAATCACAAACAGCTCACAATTGTCTGGTGTCCTGTTTTAGGACAGCAGTACCAATGCTGAAATCTAAAGGCACTTTTCCATAGGCATACAGGAACCATGCTGTACCTAAAGCCTACTGCGATGGCACAGAAGTTGTAGCATGCTTTGATTTTCCAGTGTATCTCAGCCCGGTAAAGGTGTTGCCGACACATTGGCAGCAGAATTCTCTCCTCAAAACCGCATCGTCCCAAAACCACATCCATGGAGTCGTACCAGCAGAAAGTTTTTCTGTCAAAGCCGCTTTTGTTATTGTGATCTTTTATTTTTCATAGTCTTGTTTGAGTTATTTTATTTTTTCTCTGGATTGTTTAGCCATGCGATGAAAATCTAACCCAGCTAACTTGTTAGCGATGTCCTGGTACACCTTCGCATTTCTGACAGCGTTAGAAAACTCCCACTGAAATTTATCTTCAGCCCAGACAGATAGAAGTGCTTGTATTTTGTCGACTTCCCCGTTGTTAGTTTGTATCTCCACTGTTGTTGTTTTTTTGCGCATACAGTTAGAAAAAAAACAATGGCCACTGTCCAAGTCCATCTGTTGTCATGGCAACATTCTGACCAATCAAAGATCAGTGATGCACTCAGCTCGAATGCAGCCCGCTTTTGGCCCTGCCATCGAGCAGGGCAGTGACAGCACGGGTATGGCTCGGGTTCAGGTCGCTTTATTTGTAATGGAAAAACATATGTTCACAGTGCGGTGTGGTTCCTTGTGCCAGTGGCACCATAAAACAGGATCAAACAATCATGAGGCACACAGCTCTGATCCATCAAGGCATTGACCTACCTCTTAAAACCTATGTAGGTTTGTTGTGGTATCTGGAATCAAGTCATTAGCAGCAAATCCTTTGTGTCCTACAAGTTGTGAGGTGGGGCTTCAGTTGACTGGACTAGTTTGTCCATCACATCCCACAGCTGCTTGATCAGATTGAGATTTGGGAAACATCTTGAACTCTTTGTCATGTTCCTCAAACCATCCCTAAATAGTTTCTGCAAGGCGCAATATCCTGCTGAAAGAGTTCACTGCCGTTAGGGAATCCCATTGCCATTACTTGGTCTGCAACAATGTTTATGTCAAACATTGTATATGTCAAAGTAACATCCATATGAATGCCCAGAGCATCACATTGCCTCCACCAGCTTGCCTTTTTCCCCTCATTCACTAGACAAGGACACTTCAATTGCTAGATGGTCCAGTTCTGATGCTCAAGTGCCCAATTTAGGTGCTTTCAGTGTTGGACAAGGGTCAACACAGGCAGTCTGATCAGTCTTCAGCTGTGCAAACTCAACTGCATCAAACTGTAATGCACTTTGTGATTTGACCTGACAGGTTACTCTTTGCTCCCCTTTCGAGCCTTGGAAGCCCCATTCTCGCTGGTTCACCAGTTGTCCTTCCTTGGACCACTTTTGATACGTACTAACCACTGCAAACCAAGAATACCCAACAAGACCTGCCATTTTAAAGAGATGCTCTGACCCAAAGCACCACAATTTGACCATTGTCAAAGCTGCTCAGATGCTCACACTTGCCCATTTTTCCTGTTTCCAACACATCAGTTTCAGGAAACGACTGTTCACTTGCTGCCTAATAAATCTCACCTACTGAAAGGTACCACTGTAATGAAATAATCAATGGTATTCACTTCTTTTGCCAGTGGTTTTCATGTACAGGCTGTTCATGTATGAGCTGTTCCTTGAGGCTACCACCACAGTGATAGTATGAGAATTTGTATTCTCAAAGGTAATGAGAGTATCCAGGGCTACACCATGTCTGACCCTCAGCAGACAGGACTGTCAAAGATAGTGAGGCACTACTATGTTCATATAAGATTAAGTCTAGGCAAGACCTGGAGGATGCTGATCATGACACCTGACAGCAGAGTTGGCTGGAAGGGACCCATAAGCCAGAGGATGAAAGAAAAGAAGACAGCAACAGCACCTCAGGAGAAAATGTCTCCACTACTATTAGTCTCCACCACGAAAATAAAAGCTGTGAATCAGTCTCATCAGTCATTAAAGGATTCACCATTAAGGACAACAGTAGAAGATATCAGAGGACACAATAGACTACTGCGAGCAAAAGCAAAGGCTTTTCAATGTGTGATGTGTGTTGCATCCACGTGCTGAGCATTTCACCCTGTTTTATAATGTTTAAACACATCACTGCTTTTCTGTAGGAGGAGGTGAATCTAGCAAAGGTTATGTTTAGAGACCTATATCCACCCCCTCCGTGTGCTATTGCAAGTACACTCACACACACACACACACACGCACACACACACACACACACACACACACACACACTCACACACAAACACTCACCGGAGGCATTTCTCCCAGCATCTGTTCATCCTCCTCCTCTGAGGCAGGAGCCAGAGCAGGGGTCCGCCTGAGCACACTCAGTCCCCCTGCCCTGCGTGAGCCCCCTTGACCACTCCTTTGTCTGTCTGAATCGCTCCAGTCCGGCTCCGCGGAGGACAAGCAGAATGAAGACTCGGTGGACACACGAACCCGCAGGCTACGTTTAAACCTGTGGCGCTTGTGTGAGGCCCCTCGGCTGGGCTGGGGGGGCTGCAGGAAGAGGGGGTTGATGAAGCAGGGAGATGCTGCTCTGGACATCCGACGCACAGACACTGAAGGGGGGCCATTAGGAGGACCAGGAGACGTCTGAGAACTCCAGAACTCTGAGGGAGAGTGGCAATAACAGATTATGCATTTATAATGGAGAACTTAGGAATCAATGCTTGTTCTGTTCTATTCTGCCATTTTTTTTCATTCTACTCTCTTCTATCCTATTCTATTTAGCCCTGACCTATTCTGTTTTATTATATTATTCTGTTCTATTCTATATTATTGTGTCATTTAGTGTTGGGCAAACTCTTCAGTCCACATGAAACTTGGTGTGATTGTGGCGCCACATGGATGATACAGAATAAGGGGATTTGTGCCCCTGGGTGGGTATGTCCCTTCCTGTTAGCGTTCCTTGAAGTGAGGTAGGAACACACTTTTTGGACAATAGCTAAACAAAATTTACAAAATTTGTATGGCAAGTTGGCCTCTAGGAGGGGCATGACTCTAGCTCATTATGAGTCATTTGTGGAGAAAAAAGTTAAAGCAAAAATCTAGCTCTTCACTAGTCAATCCATCTTGTGACGTAAAAGTTCAAACTTTCACACTCTGTATCACTTCCGCATTCTTTGCAAACAAACAAATTTTGTACAGTTGCATCCATAGGGGGCACTGCAGCTGCCACATTTCAAAGTCTCAAGAACTACTTAAGCATTTTTTTTTACATTTGGTTCATTTACACTTGCTTTCTCCTTTTGGCCCGTTTAGCAAAATGGTTGTCAATAGCCAATCAAAATTCAGCAGCCAATAGATGCCTGTATAAATGACCAATCTTAATCATATTTTGTAGGCTCATTCATAATGGCAGTTTACCCCATTTCAATTTTACTTTACTTTTACTCATTAGTTCACAGAATCAGATTTTCTTCTTCAGTAGTTTGTAAACTACTGTAATACATACGCTTGCACACGGATTCTTCTCTTTTTTTTTAAAGCCCGTATCAAGGCACTGGTAAAAACTCCTTTTTTCCTCCTCTGTAATATTGCACGTTTTTCACCCCATGCTCACAATGAAAGGTGCTGAAACTGATCTGTGATTTCATATTGTCCCACCTACACCAGTGCAACTCTCCTTTCCTGACAAAACCATCTGCTCTCTTCAGTACACTGTAACACTGCATACATCTCTCACTGCGCATCCAGTTTAAACTTCTGGTAACAATCAAATCTTAACATGGTCTATCTAAGCTGCCGCACCCTTACTGCCCTCTCAGGTCTTCTGACGCTGTATTTTTATCTATCTTAACATTCCAATTGGTCACTGCCAGTCCCAGATCTTTCAACATCATAGATCCTATATTAAGTGACACATTACCATAATCTGTCTGATTCTGCTCCTAACTCTTTACTTTAAAATAGGAATTCCACAGTTTTTTCAAAATTTCTGATTTATTCAATCGTTGAAATTGAAATGACTGCAAAGAATCCTTTACAGTGGTGGTTATTGGAACCCAGGGTTGCGTTATCTACTACATTTTTAATGCATAATTAAAGCTTTAAAAACTTTTAAAACCTTCTCTTAATACTTTCCTTTTCTCCTCCCTCCCTCCTTATTTTTTCTCTTTCTATTTTTATACAGATTATGATGTAAAGCTATCTTGGGTGTGAAAAAGGTGCCATATAATTAAAATTATTATTAATCATCATCTTACCCAATCCGAGGTGTGAAATGGTCTCTAGCTGTGTGTGGTTGGTGGCTTGAGCGATAGCTTCAGGAAGCTCCAGGGGAAAGGGCAACACATCCCTATGGAACCCCCAAACATTCACGCACACACACACACACACACACACACACAAACACAGACACACACCCACACCCACACTTATTTTCTGCTGCAGTATAACATTCCCCAGAATGTTATTCCCCTAACTCTGCTTCTGCCAGTTTTTACATTAAAAGTGCCAGAAGGGAAAACATAAACTTACGCATAAATATAAACTTAAGCTTATTACTGGGTCAGTACAGCTTACAGCACTGCATCTGTTACAAAGATGAGACAGTGTTTTCCCAGCGTATGATATACAGTCAGCTCCAGCATAATTGATCAAGATGGATGAAAAAGTAATGAAAAATATTTTTGGTGGCAAATAGCTCAATATTATATTGCCATACATTCTGAATGACTAATTTTAACGTTGGTTCCAAAACCTAAAACCCTCATCAAAACCCTTGTCACAATTACTGGCACCCTTAGAAATTCTTAGGAACAAACTGTAATTGATGTCCTGATTTATAAGACCACCTGAAACTCTGGATGAAGCAGTCATCCACGACTTCCTGTTTCACTGGGGTATAAATATGAGGTGATAAAGAGGCCAAATTCCTTTAGTCATTCATCATCATGGAGAAGATTAGATAATACACAACTGAAACACTGTGTCAATCTGAAAATACTCTTATCCAGCCTTGAAGAGAACATGTCTATTTAAACCCTATGCTCAGTGAGGAGAATGGATAGAGATGCAAACATTTCGACCAAAGATCTCAGCTGTAGTCCCTAAAATTGCAATTACATGCCAACTGCATGCTAACATACTATTTGGAAGGTGCATCAGAAGAAAATCTTTAGTCTAAGCTGGATTTTGGAAAGGAACAATGTCGATTGTCAGATCAGAGGACAAATTAGAGCATTTTTGGTGTAGAAAGAAGAATGACAAGGCAAAAAAGAACCTCATCCCCACTGTTCACAACAGTGAAAATCTGTGACGTTTTTCCTCAGAATATCCTAGATCCTAGAAGATCCTAACAAGAACCTGAGAACCTTGTTAGGGTCTCTGCATCATGGATTTCACAAAGTATCAGGAGATTTTGAATGAAAATCAGGCTGCTTCTGTCAAAAAGTTAAAATTGGGTTGTGGTAAGATCATGCAGCAGGACTGAGATCCAACACATACAAATCCACACAAAATTGGTTCAGTGACCACAGAATCAAACTTCTAACATGGTCATCCCAGTCATCTGACCTAAACCTCACCGGAAACCTGTGAGGTGAGCTTAAGACTGAAAAAGAGAATCATAGGGGAAGGTACTGTGTTGGCAAAGGGAGATGCACAAATGCAAGGGAGCCAATAACTGTGACACATGTAGTTTTTTTTTTAATTGGTTGTTTTCTTAGGCTTAATATACTTCAATTAAATATTGTATTTTTTTTTATTTTCAGTATGAGATTTAGCTAATTAACTACTAAAACATCCCATCACTGTCCGGAAACAAAACTTTGTATCTCAACCAGCTGTCCTTTACACTGTGTCAAATTTTTCATGGTAAACAGACCAACAGAAATGGCTTAGAAAAGATCTTCTCATCACATTAACTTACACTAAAAGTTGGGAGCTCTTTTTCTTTATTCTGTAGAGCTGGAGACATTAGTTTTGTTCCAACACAACAAGGATTTTTTTATGATGTCTCCTTGCTCATCTTTACCGAGGGTGTTGACAAAAATGAGACTGATTGTATGTGTGTGTCTGTGTGTGTGTGTGTGTGTGTGTGTGTGAGTGTGTGTGTGTGTGTGTCTGTGTGAGTGTGTGTGTGTGTGTGTATGTGAGTGTGTATGTGTGTGTGTGTGTGTGTGTGTGTGTGTGAAACAGGATGTAGTAGACGATGTGGGTCTGTTAAAGCTGTGTTTATTTTCCTGCCGGTGTCTGTCTGCGACCCTCTGACCTGTAGATCAGCACAGATTCACCTTCCAGAACGAAACATGTTATACAGTCCTGTGCAAAAGTCCTGATCCCCCTCATTTCTTCATATTCTGCTTCCAAAGTGACCTACGTATGAATCATTCAAGCAGAACATAGACCATCTAACTGAAGTCCTGAACCAGTAAAGAAACAGGAGCAGATGATTCCAGATGATCAGGCGGTGATCAGTAT
>JBBPCZ010000012.1:2860696-2873068 GCA_037974445.1 Brycinus macrolepidotus
ATAAATGCTCTACAGAATGAATGGGCACAAATTCCCACAGAAACTCCAAAATCTTGCAGAAAGCCTTCCAAGAAGAGTGGAAGCTGTTCTAGCTGCAAAGGGGGACCAACTCCAAATTAAAGTCTATGTATTTAAATGCAATGTCATTAAAGTCCCTGTTGGTGTAACGGTCAGGCGTCCCAATACTTGTGTCACATACACTATAGTGTGTGTGTGTGTGTGTGTGTGTGTGTGTTACACTCACTGGAGTCCTCCTCACGGATGGGGTACTGTGTGACACTCACACTGCTCTCCTGAACTCTCACACATAACACCTTCCTCTGAGTGGACGAACACTTACACACCAGAAATGTCTGTGGAGAAACATGCAAAAAAAAAAAAAAATGAAACTGACAAACAGGTTTCATATTCATTTAATCGGGTGATTTATAATATCAAATATTAATTTCTCACTTTTAACCATTGTTTGGGTTCCCAGTGTTCTAATTATGTTTCTACTAAGTATTTACTTTTATATTTAAAAAAGTAAAAAAGTCACCAAGTCATGTGCCAACCAATTGACTGAAGGCAAAAACAGCATACTATATAGAAAACATATTATATAAAACCTAAGCATTCCTATCCTACTGTTTGTAAGATTGTGAGTTTGATACTGGGTGATGCCACAGCCATCCATAGCTCCACCTATTTAGTTAGTACAGTGCAAGTATCAGTGCAACCCAGCTGTTAGCTGGCAGTGCAGAATTAGTGGTTAGTGTGTTCCCCCGAGTGTGTTTGGTTGTCCAGTGATGCTAGTGGCAATTTGAAAAGATGCGGTGGAAAAGGAAACGTGTGCTAGTCTTCAGGCCCCCAACTTGGAAGGATGATGTGATGGGAAAGATCTATGTAATGTTGGAGTTGCTATAGATACTACATGTTTATACAGAAAGTGTATTTAAGTACTCAGAACTAGACACATGCACTGCCTAAGTGTATATAGTCCATGTTAAAAATATTGGGTTTGCTGTTGTAGAATTTTTCACGCTCACAAATACGAAATGTGCAGTTTTCCCAAACTTAATGTGTTACAGTATTGTGTTTTGGGGTCTGTAGACCACCTAAATAAAGAAATGTGAGGGGATGATAACTGGCTAAGTAGAACAAAGTAATCAGTCAAGTACTGATAAACAAGACTGGCTTTGCACAGTGAAACTTCTTTGCAAGTTTAGTTGCTTGAAACTTATAAGAAACAAAATTTGACTTGGGATTCATAATTTAATCATATTTATAATGTGGTATTTTAGTATTACTTTGCACTTTGACTCTGTCGATTGCGAATTTTTTCATAAAATTAAAAACTGTAGCTACAGATGATGCCTGTTTACTCTCAAAGTCTATCCTTTTAGCTTCTGTTGTTGTGCTGGACTCTACTTATAGAACATGTCTTAAACCGGTATCAAACCTGTAATGGAGAAGGTCTTGGTTGTTGTACACCCTCACGATAACCTGAATTAACAGTAATTATAAACTGCTTGACTCACAGAAACCATACGACTGACTTTTCACATAGCGGCCACTTCAACTGTCCAGCCAAGTCTGTTCTGACCAATACAGAAGAGCAAAGGAAACCTCTAATGTATCTCTGGTGAATTTCTAGTGGAAATTGAAAAAAATGCCAAAGGGAAAATGATACAATAAAGACAATAAAAATGCTCCAAATATGCAAATACAGGGGACACGTTGCAGATAACTTCATATAATGAGAACAATACAAGGTGTAAAAAACTGCAGGCTGCTATTGTGGGTAATTAGAGGAATAATGTGCTGCACGCAACTTTATTTTTGCTTTTCTTCCAATAACTGTTGAGATGCAACTAGTTGCACAAAAGTTTCACGGTGCAAAGCCAACCTTAGTGTTTGCCTCACCCCAACTATTTCTCTCTGCAGGATGCAGAGGGCGGAGTCAGGATTGATTGACAGCTGAAGCCAGATGGAGTGTGTGAGAAGGAGGCGGTCCAGAACACTCAGACTTTTCTGGAGAAAGTCATCCATCTGGAACACAGAGCAGAGGGGTTAAAAAAAAAACACACACACACACACACACACACAAGGTCCACACACAGAGTGCACTGTCCATAGGCCACAGTCGGTTTCGTTCCACAGCGTGGCGCTTGTCACCTCGCTGGAACTTCGCTGTGTTCCAGGATGAATAATATTAGACTTCTAATTACACTTGAGGGCTATTTTTGAAACTCTTTGATGATGTCATTTCAAATGTCCCTGAAGGGAAAAATAAAACACGGTTGGAAACTGTCACTTTGTCATTATGTCATACGGACAAACTGGTCATTCCAGTGTCATGTGACACACACTTAACCATGCCCTCTCACAAAGGCCAACTCATACAAACACACACACACGCGCGCAACCATAAACGCCACCAAAAGTGACATTAAAATGAAGATTACCAAACAATCTCTCTCTCTCTCTCTCTCTCTCTCTCTCTCTCTCTCTCTCCGTCTGAGTATCGACAGTGTGACACTGTGTGGGCAGCCTAGAGAGAGCTCGAGTGTAGCGGCAGATGGTTACCATGGCAACAAATGCCTACACATGCTAACAGGCATTCCCACTCAGTCACAGACACCTACTCTACCGAAACACACACACTCACACACACACACACACACACACACACACACACAACTCGCTCTCTCTCACACATACACACACATGCCTCATCAAAAAGGCTGTAAAAACTTGGCAAAGTACGGAGGGTGGTTCTCTCTCTCTCTCTCTCTCTCTCTCTCTCTCTCTCTCTCTGTCTGGTTAGTTTCATGAGAGTTCTTCTCATCATAACTCCTGCTCATCCTAGTGCACTTCAGGTTATTTTTATAGATTGTGTGTTTGAAGCCCACTCCGCTGTCACTTCCTCTGCCCGGCTTACATAAGAAAACAGCAGGCACAACAATGAAGGAGGGGAGGAGTGGGGGCAGTGATGTCAGAAAGGTAACGACAGAAGCGGCGGAGGAAGCCGAAGTTTATTTTAGAGTCCCACTCACTTCCTGAGCTGTTTTTACACTGCCCTTTCCCTTACTCGCCAACGTCTGTGGGTCAGTTTAACATTCAGGGAGCACCATACGGGTCAAACGCTTCCTTAGAGGCCTGGGCAGTGCTGAAAAACAAGCCCCCACAGTGTGCACAAAAAAGCAAAAGGTCAGAGAAAAATAAAATGTAAATGATTTTCCTTCAAGCTTAAAATGTAGTCAATCAGTGTTCGGCGTCTGAAGAAGGCCGACTATATTCTGGGAGCAGGAGGGTGGCACAGAACAGTTTTAATCAAGTCACTAATGTAACGTTAGGGGTCTTGCCCAAGGTGTTTTGCTGATGTAGGGAGAAGTGCACCACGCCATCCCCAAACTGAAGAAAGTATAAGTCCACATGAAAGCAAAGAGGTCCTGGAAAAGGAGGACATACACTCTCCCTATCTGAAGTTTGCTTCTTAGTTTTGCAGTGGAGCTACAAGTTCTTTGTACTTAACAAGGAATGGAAGCTTATACAATGGGTATAGAAAAGAATCACCCTCTTCAAAATATTCACTTTTTGTTTCCTTGCAGCCTGAAATGAAAAAAAAAAAAAAATCCAGCTATGTTTACTCAATGCAACTTCTAACATACATTATGTGGTCAATTTTGCTGTGTGCTCTGGGTCATTGTTGTGTTGGACGGTGAACATCATCAGAGGACATCATCATCATTGAGGTCTTTTTTTTTTTCTTGGTGAAACATTTAGAAAGTTAAAACGAGCCTGAAGTCACACTGTGATTCGGTGCTGTAATGTATTGCTAAGTGTAGGTATCAGTGAGGGTCTCTGATCCATCTGAGCATTCTCACTCGATGACAGGTGGGGGTGGTGGGAGTAGGAAGTGAAACATGATATAATTGCTTCATTTTTTTCTCGCTCATTGGGGCACACAGATGTAATCAACACTCAGAAGACATTTTAGAGATGAACTAGATGCGTTTCCGTAAGAAAATGCGTAGTGTGATTGCATGGTTGCTACAAAACCAGAGTTTGGAGACAGGCAAACATTGGTTTTATGGGCAAAAAACAGTTTGTGTAAAAACAGATTGCTCACACCACGGACTGAAACCAGCAAACTTCTGATTCAGAGGTCGGTGCCTTATTGCTGCATCACAAGGGGGGAATGAACTTACCAGCTCTTACCAAGCCATTTATGGGTAAGGATGGCTGAAAGTGCATATGGGACTCAACCATAAAAATCTTTTTTTTTAAATGATCAGTACTCGACACCTGATCATCTGATCAATTAGCTGTGTACAAGCACAACAGGGCGAGGTCTAAGGCATGTTGACAGAATCACATCAACTTATTGCGTCATGATGGACGATTATGTGAAAACAAGAATTCTGTATCTTAAAGAGCCCACTAAAAAACTAATTTTCCTTGCTTTTCTGATGCAGCATGTAAACACTGTTAAAGTTCCAAAACATCCCATTCACTCCTCAGTCCATGTTTGGAAAGCTGCAAAAACTGCAAATTTGGAATTCCCTTTTTTTGTGATGTCACAACATTATACAGACTATTTCAGTCTGGACTGCTTTTTCCTCAAGGCAGAAAACAGGGCAGTCAATCAGAACAGAGGTCATTTACATATATCGCTCCTATAGGTACAGTAACAGCATTTACCCCATGTTTAACTCTAAGGGATAAAAAAAAAAGATGGAAAGTAATCACGTGAAAATGAACTTTGTTGTTACATAAAACCACAAAAGTGTCATAAGTGAACCTCAAATACAACATAAATTATAAAAGACAACACAATGGTGGATACTGGCCCTTTAAATGACATATGATGAATCCGGCATAAAATGTGCAGGGACAGGACACAAACTAACATGGTACATGTGGTCCGTTTGGATTTTATGCTGATTTTAATACAATTCTACTCAGAAATAACAGGACGAGAAACCAAATCAGCCTCTTTACTGTGTTGAAAGCAGTGCCAGAACTGTTAGATATTAGAAGTCTCGACGTTTAAGACAGCATTTTGTTTATTAGTCAGATGCCTGTTCATGGGGTTGCCAAATGTTTAGTGACCTATGCAAACCCCCTAATGCGCTGTGCACAGAGCCTGCCAGACACTCATTTAGAATGGGTGACAAATGTCTAATCCATGCAAGCTCTTGTGTTCTTCATGCAAATTACATATTTGTGAGCTCAGAAATCTACATGAGGTATAACACAGCTGCATCGCTCGTTCAGATAGCCAGCCTGGGTGACTTTCCCAAACACCCACCCACACACCTACTCACCCACAGACACACACAGACACACACACACATACACACACACACACACACACTCGCACACACTCGCATACAACATAACAACCCAGGAAAGGCAAACAATGACCGTACGCCACTGGCACACTTGTACACAGCACCGAAACAGTCCCTAAAACAACATAAATACCAGAAAACAGAAACAGGCAACGAGATGGCTGAGCTCTCAGCATGACCTACACCTGAATTACTCTATTTAGAGAGAGAAAATGGAGTGAGAGGGAGAAAGAAAGAGCAGAATTGAAATTGTGTTGTCCATTTGCAGTGTAGAATCTCCTTATATAAAAAACCTGAACACTGAACAGCCTACACACTCAGTTATGCAATGCAGCAGCAGGAGTTAAAACAGAGAACGAGGAAAAGAGCGACGAGAGAGAGAGAGAGGGAGAGAGGGAGAGGGGGAGAAAGCTCTCACACAGAAGTAAGCACATTTTAGTGTGAACGGTAAAACATTATGTTCACGGAGGGCCAATGAGAAAAAGAAGTCAACAGTTCTGCTAAAGTGAATATTAGATAAGGACAAGTCACAGCAACGCCCTCCTGAAGGAGATATCCTGAGACAGGAGGAGGGTGAGAAAGGGTGAGAGAGAGAGAGAGAGAATGAGAGGGAGAGTGTGAGAGACAGAGAGAGGATGAGATTGAGGGAGTGAGACAGAAGAAGAGACAAAAGGTTAGAAAAATACAGAGAGAGAAAAGGAGAGAGAGAGAATGATAGAAACAAAAAGGAGAGAGAATAAGAGTGAAAGAGAGACAAACAGAAAGAAAGTGAGAAAAAAAAGGCCCACAGAGAATGGGAGAAAACGAGGAAGAGAGAGAGAGAGAGAGAGAGAAACAGAATGAGAGGGAGAGGGTGAAAGACAGAGAGAGGATGAGATTGAGAGAGCGAGACAGAAGAAGAGAGAAATGGTTAGAAAAATACAGAGAGAAAAGGAGAGAGAGAGAATGATAGAAACAAAAGGAGAGAGAATAAGAGTTAAAGTGAGAAAGAAAGAAGGCACACAGAGAATGGGAGAAAACGAGAAAGAGAGAGAGAGAGAGAAACAGAATGAGAGGGAGAGGGTGAGAGACAGAGAGAAGATGAGAGCAAGAGAGTGAGACAGAAGGAGAGAGAAAATTGCAGAAAAAAACATACAGAAAAGGAGAGAGACAAATGATAGAGACAAATGGAGAGAGAATAAGAGTGAAGAAGACAAACAGAAAGAAAGTGAGAAAGAAAAAAAGGCAAACAGAGAGTGAGAGAGAACGACAGAAAGAGAGAGAGAGATTGAGAAAAAGAGCAAGAAAGACACAGAGATAGTGAACAAGAGAGAAAGAGAGAGAGTGTGAGACAAGAGAAAAAGAGACAGAAAGACAGAAAGGCAGAGAGTCTGAGAAAGAGAGAGAGCTAGAAGCGGCTCCAGAGTGGAAAAAAGAGCAGCAGTAGCTGTGACAGAATGAGGGGGCAGAGAGAGAGAAAAAAAAAATGGAGAAAGAGAGAGAGAGAGAGAGAGAGAGAGAGCAGAAAGTGTAGAATAAGCAAGCACACGTCTCTTCAGTGTGAAATCGTAAATTAAGAAGGAAGGCAGTAGGGCACTGGCTTGGCTGGCAGTGGGGGGAACCGACACACAACCTCACCGCTAAACATCTGCCTACAGACCAGTGTCAAGGCATTGTGGGTAATAAATGAATCCTACCCATGGGCTGACTGACATTTCTCTCCAAGTCATTATTTACTTTCTGAGGGAACGATGATCATCTGGTGTGAAAAAAAAACCGCTACAATAACAGACTTCATCCAATAAACTCATACTCATCACAGTCTTTCACAGGATAAAGCCCGGACAGTTTTTGACAGGTTTTGGATGAGTATGCAGTTCTCTCTCTCCCTCCCCACTCTCCAGACTGCCAAGTTAAACTGTCAGAGCTGGAGACTTCAAGAACTCTGGGTTCTACTGTGAAATGTTGAAATCTGAAATGTTAAAAAGGGTGAGTGTGTTATAAATTTCCCAGTGGGCCACCATGTCCCATCTCCTTGGTGAGTAATGATCAGTTTGACTGAGCCACTGACTAAATGAGAGTCTGTTGAGGGGAGGCATTGTGGTGGGTACAAAGTGCTCCCACTTGCAAACAAAAACTCAGCCCACTTGGCAAAAACTCACTGAGCATCCTGTCACATCCTAAAAAACACCCTCACTCTCCTGGTAGACCAACAGGCCAGTCGGGCTGTCGAGCGGCATCACGATCCACACGCAAGTCGAGCCACACTAGCCTTCCAACAGTGAAATTCACTGGACAAAATTACATCCACTTCAGTGGAAATGAGAGCAAATGAGGATTTGGCATCATATACTTCTGAAAACAATTGACTTTCCCATTCAAAACTTTCTTACAAGTTCCACTTTGGTGAGTCGCCGAATAGCACAGCTGCATTGGTTGTGTTGACCTCTGGCTGGGCTGCATTGGCTGTGAATATCCTCTGAAGGGGTCGGTTTTCATATAGCAGCACCAAAGCACCACTTTTACAAGTGTCTTGGCATGTTTTATAAAAACGTAAAAAATAATAATTTAAAGAGAGGGGGTATGGTACATAGTCTATTGCCAGGGGAAGAGCTTGTATATTCAGTGCAAGTCATGTCAAGTAGGAATTTACTGTCATTTTAACTAAATACACAGTACACAGTGAAATGAAACAGTGTTCCTCCAGGACCACGGTGAAACACAAATAACAAAAACAAAAACACCACAAGAATAGAGGGGGCAGAACAGGACTGAAGAGAGAGAGTGCACAAAAAACACAAAAGCAACAGTCCAATAATATACAGGACAAGAAAACATACAGTGCTATCCCAATCTTTGAGCTGTTAAGTGTGCAGAAATGCAAAGGAATGCGAAGACTGAGGTAGGCACCAATAAATAATTGTGCAAAAATAGCAAATAGCAGACAAATTAGAAAAAAATGTACAGTATATGAATAAATAAAGGTTCAGTTCTGATTTAGGAGTCTGATGGCCTGGGGGAAGAAATTGTTGCACATCCTGGTAGTGAAGGTTTGGGTGCTGCAAAACCTCCTACCAGATGGAAGGAGGGAAAAGTGGGTGTGCGAGGGGTGTGTGGAGTCATCCACAATGCAGGTGGCTATGTGGATGGTGCCTGTGGTCTAATGGTGAGAGACCCTGATGATCTTCTCAGCAGTCCTTACTATACTGTGTAGGGTCTTACAATCTGATGTGGCACAGTTTCCGTAGCATGCCAGGATGCAGCTACAGAGAATGCTTTCAATAGTTCCTCTGTAGAATGTTGTGAGGATTGGGGGGTGTGCTCTTGGCAATGGAGCTGCTGTTAAAGGTCCATGTGTGGTTCTCTGTGATGTGATTATCAAGGAACTTGGTGCTCTTGATGATCACCATTGAGATGCCATTGGTGTTCAGCAGAGAGTGATCATAGTGTCTTCTCCTGAGGTCAACAACCATCTCTTTTGTTTTGTCCACATTCAAAGAAAGGCTGTTGGCTCTTCACCAGTCCGTTAGCTGCTGTGCTGCCTCTCTGCTGTCTTCAGGGCAGCTTTAATCACCTGATCTGAAGGCAGTATCTCAAGTTCTCAGCAGCAATCACACCTCTACAGTCATCCATGGCTTCTGGTTGGGGGCGTGTGGAGATGCTCGTGGAGACAGTAAGGTCGTCAATGTACTTGCTGATGTAGCCAGTCACGGATGTAATGTACTCCTCCAGGTTGGTAGAGGAACCACTGCCTCCCTAAACATGTGCCAAACATGAGCAATCTGTATGCTGAGATCAGCATGACAGAGATGTGGTCTGAGTAACACAGTCCAGCACCTTCGCCCCCTCATTGGAAAGTCCACATACTGATGGAATTTGAGTAGAAATTACTTGAGATTTGCATGATTGAAATCTCCAGCAAAAATAAACAGTCTGTCTCAGTGAGAGTTTTGAAGCTCACCGGCTACATAATGCAGGCTACATAACCAGTCCTCTCACTTATCTCTTATACATCTTTTCCTATATATTAAAAAAAAATCCCTCAGGCACTGACCCTCTTAACTGTTTTTCCTTACTTGTGTGTTAACCTCTGACTTGTTTTTTCTTTCTGACAGGGTTTATTATTAGGGTTTAGTGTTAAGGTTTATTAAGGTGTGTAACTTAGCTGGCAGTAACTTGGTTAAAAGCAGATGTTAATTTAAATCTAGCTTTACAGGTATGAAGAACAGATGTGGACTAAAACACTGATGTATGTTGCTCTGGATAAGAGCGTCTGCTAAATGCCGTAAACGTAAATGTAAACATAAACGTAAACGTAACCGTAAACATAAATTGGTTAAGGCCTACAGAGCCATAATCCATTAACTGTCATTGTTGGAAAAAAATTATTTAACTTCAATAAATAGGCATGTGTTAGTCAGCTACTTTTTAGCAGACCGCAGTCATATAACTTGACATTATCTCCAAAGTTAGTGAGCTACCTTGTTTTTGCTTCTAGATAACTTATCAGGGTTCACTCCTCCTCTCCTCCTTCTCTCTCTTGTTTAAAAAAATGTTCACCTGATTTCCTTTTTTTTCGGTCACTGTACAACCACATACTAGCTGTAGCCCGATTACATGGAACTGAACCCTTACACAGGGCAAAGAAATGAGTGAGGGACAAGGAGATGCAAACAGCAAATTCCTACATGACTGCAGCTAAAGGCTACATTCTTTTACAAGCTCCCTGATGGTTCACATTTGTCTAATGACCCATACCCGTCATTAGTGTGAACAACCTGTCCACGTATGAAAGGACCATTTAATCACTATAAGCTGCTCCTGACATCATGACTGTACTGCCACAGAAAATATCTGAAATGTATGAAGTCTGGGAGCACACATTTAACACTGTATTACATTTTAACAATGTATGAAAGAATGTTCTTATTTATTTTTACATTTGACTTGTATGCTTACTGAAGAATTTTTAATCAACACAATTAACTGGGTGATTATTTAATTGGGGTAGCATTTAGCCCCTATAAGTCCTACAAATGTAACTTTATTTTTTTGTAATCATTTTTCAAAATTATTACTATCACTAGGAAAGAAAAATGCACAAAATACGGTTACCTAGTATCCATGCTAATGGTACAGAGTCATTATTCAATCGAAAGTATTAATAGCAGGGTTGTACATTCAAAGTGATCTTGTCAGTCAGTATCAACGAAAGTAAAGAAAAAATGAGAGAACTTGCTGTTTTTCCACCCATGATATTTAGGAAATTCAGATAATGCGTTGAGTAAAGTTCGGAAGTTATTAAAATGTACATATTTCATAACTTCACAATACAGGTGGGTTATGAGGACACACTGGAGCTGACGATAGAAAGGAAGGCAAGGCTACAGAAGATGAAGTTGTGAAATGGAAATGATGCAACAGAGCTGTCTAAACAAACCCCATTTTCTCCTGCAGATTTTTAGCACTCTGAGTTTTCACCTACCAAATCAATAGTACAGCCTACCGTCTGTTTTTGTGTTAAAATGTCATGCTCTCTCAGCTATTGAGATGTAAAAATCCTTTTCACAGAAGCCATTAAATGTGATTTTAGCCTGTTTTCAAGGTCCATCAGTACAGCCTTGAATTTTAAGACTTTTTAATATTTTAATTTTAAGTATAATTTGAATTTGGTCATATTAATAAAATATCTGATGATCCATTTCCATACCGGCTGGTAGAATGTCCAGTACAACCCTGAAGAAAGGAGATAACTTGATGATGGCGCAGTAGAAAGTAGTCCAATGTCCTCCAAGTATAAACAGCCTCCCTTTCTACCTTTCTGCCTGAGTGAGGTATGCATTAAAACCAGAATTTCTCCATTATTCTCCATCCATTAATCCCTCTATTATCTGATTCGTTTATCCTAACCAGGGGGTGCTGGGGCCAATTTCAGTGCTCATAGGGTGAAAGGTGGAGAAACACCCTGGAGAGGTTGCCAGTTCATCACAGGGCAGACACACAGAAAACGCACCTAGCATTTTCAGTTCATCTGTCTTGCATCTCTTTGGACTGAAGGAGGAATCCAGAGCAGCCAGAGTAAACTCAAATGGAGAGAACATGCAAAGGAGAACATGCACACTCCACACAGAAAGGACCCTTGGTTGCCCCAGCCAGGAAACAAACCCTCGACTGTGTGAGGCAACAGCGCTGCCCATTGTGCCAGGGTGCCACCTATAATTCTCCATTAGAACTGAAATTGTTGGACTATAGCTTGAGAAGTACCTTTGTGGGCTTTATATACACAGTACATAGTGAAATGAGGCAATGTTCCTCCAGGACCATGGTTCAACACAAAGAACAAAAATAGAAACAGCACCTGACTACATACGTCCAGGCAGGACAGGACTACACGGAGTGCAAAGAGAGAGAAAGAGGGTGCAATAAAAACTGAATATGACCTGCACTAGTCAAAAATATATAACTGTAGAGCTACATCAGTAAAGATTCTGAAAGAAGGGTCACAGGTATGCAGTAAACTCATATCCAATCACATCGCTTATATTTATATTTGCCGCTGAGAAAGAGTTGGAATTAGGAGGTATAACAAAATAAAGAGTAGGTTTTTGAAAATTCCCACCAGCACATCTAGATGTTACTTATGTGACGACCAGTATTTGTACCAAAACATCATCTCAACAAATCTTATACCCAAATATGTCTGTATTCTGCTGTTCACCCTTCTAAATTTGTGCTGAATGATGTGTAGTTGGATGTGGAACAGAGCAAGGTTCTGGTAAACGTGTCCAAGATTACTGTCCTTAAAATTAGAAAGACAGTGGCAGCACCAAAAGACAAGAAAGGGTGTCGAGGGAGCCACAGTGTGTGGTGGGGAGAGGCTGGAGGGAGGTTAGTATGACTGTAAAGGTGAACAGTACAAATGATTCAGCTGATGAATATGGAGACATCCTCACACGTTTGTGTGTTTGCATTTCTATGAGTGTGTGTAAGAGTGTGTGTGTGTGTGTGTGTGTGTGTGTGTGTGTGTGTGTGTGTGTGTGTGTGTGTGTGTGTG
>JBBPCZ010000012.1:2883466-2894331 GCA_037974445.1 Brycinus macrolepidotus
TACTTGAGTACATATTTTGCAGGATACTTGTACTTTTACTTAAGTACTAAGCTTCAGTACTTCCTCCACCACTGATTAGGTCCATGAAGTTCAGAAGTAACTCGGGGAATGTCTGATGACTTTAAGGAGCTTGTTGTTTTAAAATTTCCAGAAAGAGACATTCTTGTGGTTTTAATTGGACTTTATGGATAAGTACATGGATTGCAATCCCAATTGCTGTCAATTGATCCATCACTTTCACAGAGATCTGAAAATGTCTTTGGTTCAGGTACATCAACCTTTTCTTATCCAGAACCTTTACAGTGAACCACTGACCTTGGGTGCAAATGTTCGGATGAAAAGGTTAGTTTTCTACAAACTTTTTTTTGGTGGAGAACCAAATCATTTCAAAGATGGAGAGATGTGGGATCAGTCACAACCAATCCGAGAAGCTCCACTTACAGGACTTCCATAAACCCACTTCAGATGTTACATGGGAGCATCAGCAGTTCTGAGGCTCAGCATGAACCTTTTCAAAAGTTTATGCTACAGCAGCTTTTCTGTGGAACTGGACCAGACTGGATAGCCTTCACTCCTCACACTCATGAATGAGCCTTGGTTGTCCATGACCCTGTGGCTGGTTCAGTGTGTCCTTCTTTGGACCACTCTTGGTAGGTACTGAGCTCTACATATTGGGAACACCCAACAAGACCTGCTCTTTTTGGAGACGCTGATCTAGCCATCACAATCTGGCCCTTGTTAGAGTCACTCAGATCCTTACACTTATCCACTCTCCCTGTTTCCAACATATCAACTTCAAGAACTGACTGGTCACTTGCAGACCAACATTTCTCACCCCTTAACAGGTGTTAGTGTAACGAGAAAATCAATGTTATTCACTTCACCTATCATATATATATATATATGATATGGGAGGACCAACATCAAAATGTTCACCTTCATCCAGTTTTGAGCCCACTCTGAGTTAAGATCAGTTCGGAACGGCAATATCTCTGATGAAGCTATAGTGAAACAGAAAACTCATGTTCTAATGTGCTCTCTGTGTTTCAGAGGGCCTAGTAGATATTCTACACATTCTTCACATACTGGTCGGTAACACTGCTTTCATAAGATTTTATATATATATATATATATATATATATATATAGTACTTTAACCATTGTTTCCTTTGATAGTGCAGTCTTCACAAAAATGACAGTGGAAAGAAAAGTTAAAATAAACCTTTTCTGATGAACTTTAATAGGTATAGTTCTGGGAAAATAACAATGTGTTAGTTCACAGTGACTCAGACAACACTTAACTGAAAAATACTTGATTGAAAGCATTTAAGTGAAGAGTAAATTAAAGTGAACACTGGGGAGTTAACTGAAAGTAACACATCTAGAGTTGCAAAGATAATAACACCAAGTGTTATTTTGAATGAACACTTTGAGAGTCGTTCTACCTGTGGAGTAAAAATCCATTAACACTGATGAGTGTCACATAGAGTTCATACATGAAATGACTAATTATTCTGAAATTTGAACTCTTGCGTTCAAGTTCACTTTACTCTGCGGGACCATATAGCCGAGACAGTGTTTATGTGTAGCTTTGATTGTCAAAAGCATCTCAACACTCCTGGTCCAAAATAATAAATAAATAAAAGAGAGACCGAAAAAAAAAGAAAAAGACAGAGAATGAATCATTGTAGCTGAGTAAATACTGCTTGAGCTTGAGGGAATAAATCCAGTGTCATTTTCACCAGGCTTCATTAATAATGAAAGTGTGCAAAACAAAAATCCCCCTCACTCTTTTTGTCTCTCGACAGACTTAAAACGACACAGGGGTGTTTGATTTTTAGGTGCACAGTACGTTTTTTAAAGTGAGAACACTTGTATTCCTTATTATCTTTCCCAAAGCTTCTTTTACCTTTCATTTCACATCATATAATAAGAAAAAACCTTAAAAACTGACAAACCATTCATTATTACAGACTTCAACGAATATTGAAGAGAATGAATCATATTATGCAATGTTCATTGACAGAATTATCCACCTCAGTGTGCAGATATGTACAAACAAAGAGCACTTATTAAAAAAATAAGAGACCCCAGATCATGAGGTGGTGTCAGCAGCCCTCCATTAGGATTCCAGACTGGAAAAATGGAGAAAAACGCACTCTTCACTTTCCCTCTCCTGCTATCTGGGGCGTGAGCCGAATATGAAATTCAGCAGTTCAGCTCCGAGTGTGAAGCAGAAGGTGTGAACAGGCTGTGAGCCTCAGCTGCTCACCAGAGGTGCACGATATATAGAATACAGCAGAGCAGTATTCTGTCTTATTTGGAAATTCGATATTCACCTAAAGGAGAGGGGAAGACGAAAGGCCTTTTTTTAATGTGCAGGTGATGGGAAACTTCACCAATCATCAGTTGTGAAAATGCATTTTACCCATAGAACAACACTGCTTTGAATCTAAAGCGCAGCGGCTTCATGAGGACTACTGGAGGCATTCGAGAGCAGCTCGTATATGAAAGGCCGTCACTATGGTTTGATATGTGCTCTTCTCCTTACATTAGGGTTATTCAACACACGCTGGGTCTGGTAGATCACATAATGGATGAAAAAAGTCAAGCAAAAACATCTCTTTATTTCTAGGGATGAAAATAGACAAGATTTTATTAACACTGATGGCACTATCGATTCTGTCTTTTGGTCTGATTCTTCATCATTTCTGTTTCATGATCAATTTTTTGTGCTGAAAAACAGGTTGTCAGCATCAGCACAGCTGTTTTATGAACTTCGCGTCTAAATAGTGTAGAATATCTGCCTAATAGTATGTAAAACATGTAAAACTAAATTACATTGTTCCTTTTCTTAAAACGATATAACTTGGAAAATAAATGAGCTGCAAAAACAGGTATCTCCCTTTTTATTCATTTTTTTTTTATTGTGCACTAATGAGTCTGCAGTTGGTTTGTTTTAATTAAGTATGAATAATTCGCAATTCGATTTTCAAATCCCATCCCTCTTTATTTCATGCAACCTTGCAAAGTTTCAAAATCATGCTCCAAATCTTTTATTCATTAATCATGTTTAAAGTTTTCCTCTGCAGGTTCTAAACTGTTACTGAGTTTAACCACTAACAAAATGACTGAACTGATACCTGTATATTAAACATTAAGACTAATATTTCACCTTAAAGTGTTAATAAAACAAGTTAATAAACAGCATATTTAAACTGGAGGGTGCCAGAGCACAAAATATTTCATGATTTCATGTGTGAATCTTAAACTTGCGTAAAACATTTTCGTTAAAGTTTTTCATTAAACTTTTATTTTTGAACATTTTTAAGTGTAATAGTTTCACTCCTACATTTCTACTCTAAGAACTATTAATTTCTTCATGCAATATGTAAAGCTACACCATGACCAAAGGTCTATTTTAGGAGAGTTTTTGACCCTATATTTACTTATTTTAACTATTTCCTAAGTAAGGACAGTTATGTTTCGTTAACTTACACACTTAGAGATGTGCTACGACTTCTTAATATGTATTTCACTAACAAGCACAATATAAAGATATATTAAAGGATAGTAAAGACAGTAAAACATGAAGTAAAAATTTATAAAAATGTATTTATAAACTTCACAACTACAAAAATATTTGGAGTCGAGTGTTGAAATTCTTCATGGTTGTATAAATTAAATAGATGTTTTTGCTTGAATTTTTTTCATGAGTGTAACCCATGTCTGGTAACCCACCAGACCCTGGGTGAGTTGGTATGGAATTACCCATTAACATCCACTCTGTGTAAACCAGTTTGCAGTGTAATCAAACAAGAGTATCCACACCTTCCTCCTTCCCCAGAGCCACTGTGATACAGCTACCTGTTTCTAATGAACGGTGTGTCATACTAAACACTTATCCAGCCAATCTGTCAAGCAAACAGAATCTCTGATGTATCCCACGTACATCAACTGTGATACACACGCGTCTGTCGCACACTTTCGCTCCTATGAGAAATACCAGGCCTCGGCAAAGCATTGGTGTCTATAATCTACAGGCTGGGTTAGACATACAATCAAATCACACATATCGTCATTCAGATCGTAGCTCTATTGCTCCAAATACGTGTCTGATGTGCATAATAAACATGAGCCCAATTAATAGATTCAGAAAGCACACCCTGACACAAAAGTATTGTTCAGGACGCGTTTAGTGTCCTGAGAATTACTGCACAAGCTCTGTAAAAATGTAGCAACAATAATAATAATTATTATTAATATTATTATTAATAATAATAATAAGAATAATAATAAGAATAATAATTTGAAATAAATAAATAATCAATAATGAAGTCCAGGGTGACTTTCCGTCACGCTTCCACGCCAAGCGTGCCGGAATGAACGGAGTCCCAGTGGGCACACTTGTCTCAGACTAAACAAGCGGACCTCCACAAACCTGGACACACTCTACTAAAGAGCACTGATGAGCCCAAGAAAAAGAGAACAATAACAACAAGAAAGAAAAATTACATTGATCCAAACAGATTCATTTTCTAAGAGGATTCAGCTTTCTTGGTATGACACTAAAATCATGTCTTCCTTCATTTAACTTCACGACAGTGTGGGAGCACACTGCTTTTCACATTGTACTACTTGTACCAGGTCCTTTTGCATTAAAAAGGTCACTGTGTCACCTTGAACTGCTTTCAATAGCGAGTCCCGCATTGTAGCGAGATGGTACACTCTTTCGTTTGCCCATCGACCGTGTTCATCCTTTTTAATTCTTTCTGTCGTCTTCTGCCCTGAGCCAGTTTGGCATCCTTCAGTGTGCTCTCATGAAATACAGACCAGTTTAACCCAAGCAGCAGCCAAGGAAAGACTGAAGATTAAATGATTAAATATTTAAATGCTTCACGTCCTTTGAGAGGGTTGCATCATCACCAACTGTCAGGAGTGCGATGGGGCTGAGACCATGAGCGCAGGGCTAGTTTACCGAACCACGCCATTTGGCTGATGCACAGCTCTGCCTAGCTTTCATAAACACACACTCACACACACACACACAAACACACTTAATGGTGTAGGCCTGCTTGTTTGAAAATACCTTGCATTCCTTAAAGTCATTTGGCTGGCATGGTCCTACACTGCTGGAAGGTGAAGAAGGCAAATCTGCTCATAGACATCTCCTCTCTCAGGAGACCAGAGGCCTAAACAGCACGACCCGAGGCTGTGTGCTTCTTCGCAGAGGCAGAATGTGTGTGTGCATACGTGAGTGTGTGTGCGAGGAGACAGTGTTGCAATTCTATAGCGTCACATTCTACAGCCTGCACCACACAAGCTGGCCTGAGCTTTGAAGATCCAGCCGCTAGAGTCCAGGGCAAGGGTGTCCAATCTCTTCTGTGAAGGGCTGTTGTGGCTGCAGGCTTTTATTTCTAACAAACAGCACCACACCTGATTCTACCTGGTTTATTAGATGGTTTCAGTCTTCAGCAATGATCATATGTGCTCCTGCATTGTTGGAAAGAAAACCCGCAACCACACTGGCCATTTGCAGACACAACTGAACTCCACCGGTCAATAGAGAGGCATTCGAGAGGTTCTTCAAGTCTAAAACATACACTTAGCAGTGCTGAGTGTGTGTGAGGCCCATTAGCCCACCAAAACTGGACGAGGAGGATCTAACGGTAACAGTAGGCATTGTCCAGGGCATTCCCAACGCTTCCTGTCCTTTACAGACCTTTTCCCTGCCAGTATGGTTTACAATGAGAAAGGAGAACGTTGACGGGTCTAATTGGTTAACACAGGCCGCTGGGTGAACCGGAGAGCTCCTCTGGTGGTTCGACCTAATGGGCCTGAAGGTCGCTGGGTGGAGGGGTCTCGGCGCTGCCCTGATGATCTCAGTGTCTGCTGGGATGAACGTAAGGGAAGTCTACTTCGGTAGCGTAGCGATTCTGAACGCAGCAACAGGCGTGTGTACTGCACTTCAGGCATGATGAGCTTTAGGCACATGTCCTGAGACAGCCTTGAGCTGTTCCTTGAACTGTTAGCGGGCAGATCATACCCAACAATAGCCACTTTGGAGCTGGGCTGCCAGGGCCGCAGGTCCTTGTTGGTGATCTGAGCAGCCGAACGCAGCTGAGGCAGCCGGCCACCGAAGCAGCCACGCACCAACTGGTCCCGGGCGCGCCTCAAGAGCTGTACTTCCCTGTCCACGCACGCTAGCCCCAACCCATTAAGCTGACGCCACAATGAGGCATTGAAGTGGTCATAGAGTACAGTATCTATAGCATTCCACACTCTGATTTTGCCCATGACTTCACTAGAAAGGCTGCTCTTCGAGGAAGGAATGCGCATGTTGAGCTTGACATAGAGTACATCTTCTAAATCCCATGACAACAGGCGTCGTAGCAAGACTAGCGATTCATCGAAATATTCTGCAATCATGACTAGCGAGAAGGTTCGCTCCACTTCCGCTGCAAACCGCTTCGCGTACTTCACGGCGTCTGCCATTGGCCGATCCTTGTCCCCCCCAAGATCAAAAGTCAGTGTGTTCCTAGCGTACATGGAGTCCTTTTCTTCTGGACGATAGTAGGACCAGGGGTGGTCCAGGAAAGCCTCCAAGGAGCCATTGGGGACGCGCTTGAAGCTCTGGCAGTACTGATTGTAGTAGCTAAACAGCGACTCGAACATGGCACCGGGCTCCCGCAGAATGGTGATGTACATGGTGTTGTTGGGCATGAGGCGGAACACCTCAGAGCGGCTGAAGCGTAAGTGGTTGGTGATGATGTCTGGTGGCGTGGTGTGCGGGTGGACAAAGTGACTGCTGAAGAGTCGTGGGTAGCAGAACTGGTGGTCACAAGCTGTGACGGGCAGCGCCACCGTCAGGTTATTGCGTTCGGCAAAGCGAAACAGGATGTTCTGCACCGTGGAGCTGGCCGTCTTGTGCGTCTTCAAGAAGACCACGCTGGTGTGCTTCTCCTTCTCTCGGCCACCGTCTGGAGAGAGGGAGAAGCGTAGAGACGAGCAGCCCAGTCGAAATGCTTCCATAGTCCTGTAGGTAGACAGACAGAGATGGAGAAATAGAGTTTCAATTAAGGGAAGTGCAAAACGATTTTCAATTCCTAGAATCACTAGATGGACAGTTCTACATAACATGTATTTGCAATCAGTTTTTTTTGCTCATATGGCACATGCCATTATTAGATCTTTCATCTAAAAGGGAACTTAAAAGCACCCCATCCCCATACTGTCAGATGCACTAGCACTATCAGATGACTTTTTCAAATTGGTGCTATTGCATCTTCCCTTAGTGGTTATTTCTGCACTCATTTGGCAATGTCTCTTCAACTTTCTCTTCATGTCAAACCAACATTCAGTATTCAATTAAAAGTGGAAGTTGGTGCCAAAAATAATATACATGAAAGTAAAAGTACACCGTAAAATATCTAATTAATTGGTGGTTCGTCCAGTATAGGGTTATTAGTTTGCATTACTTATCCTGCAGTCTACAATTACAGAAGATTACTGTGATCCAGTTATACAGGTTATTTTTTTATTCACAGAAGCCTGTTGTTGTAATTCCTATGTTATTTCTATAGTAATCCTGGCATGTAATTACAATATATAGTGCTGTAGATACTCACTGCTGACAATTATTCAAAGAAATATTATGTATTGCTGAATTTCAGCTAAATATATTGAACTATATAGCTAATGTTGAGACATTTAAAGCCGACAGTATGATCATACTATTAATTATAAGTGTTAAACTGTTTATCAAACACACCATACAGGCAAGACATTATTCAAAAGTCAGGAGCTCAAATGATTCCAGTTGGTGTCCGTCTTTAAACAACTGGTCATGTGAGATCTTGCTGTGCTGGAACAAAAGTCCATTGGACACCCAGATTTGATGAGTGTCAGATTGGACACCCGTGATCTGACTGAAAATAGTGAAGACATGTTTTCTCTCTTAGAAATCTGACTGAATGCGAGTGCTCAATTTTAGTAATGCTGTAGTAAGTACAAATTTCCAAAGAAATATAGTGTAGTACAGTAACAAAGTGCAATTACTGAGGTATTTTACACCAATAATTCCTGCTGATAACTTGAAACATTTTGAGTATGCGACAGTTTGGAGAACATTTAAATCACTTTGCTAATCTCTGAGCTGCTCATACTGAGCACTCATGACATGAGCATGGATTTGTCTTCGATATGGAGGGCGCCTTCAGCAGATCCAAAAAACTTCAGAGCTAAAATGTGGTAGTGTGCACTCAGCTCAAGCAGAGATGACTGAATTTGGGATGACAGCTTCCTGTTCATGTTTGAAGTTCTTACCAGCTGAGGTGACCTCCATGATGCAACAGGAAGCTGACAGTAGTAATCACCACCAGAAGCAGGAATATCTTCTTCTGAGACATCTCTCACAGCCTGTTACTGAGACAGAGAGAGAGAGAGAGAGAGAGAGAGAGGAAAGAGACAGACAGATGGTTTTGATTGAACAACTGGTCGTATGCCTTTGTGTGTTTGTTCACGGTTTGAGCACTGTTTGATTTCCTAGTCTCGAGAACATTTTAGCAACATGACAGGAGTGAGAGGTTCCTGTGAAAGATGGTGCCCATGTGTGAGACGGGGTGAAGGGAAAAAGTACGAGAGAAAGCCACCAGCTAGAGTTCGATGACAGCTTCCCTACATCACCTGACAAGGGCACCGAGCACGAATGAATTCTGGGAAAGAATCCAAGCGGGTCGGGGCCTCCTCTACTCTCACTTGCATTACAATGGCTGCCCCTGGCGCCCGATTACACTATCTCATTTCCCTGGCCCATTCACTTTAGCCATCTTAAATAACCCTTTAACACAAGCCCCCTTTTCCCACTGATCAAACCCTGATATGCAGGAGTTAAATTAGCATTATCATTACCAAAGGCCTGGCTATCTTGCTACTCAATATGGTAAAACAAGAGCCCTGAGTCAGTACTAAGCCCTACATAGTGCTAATGAAGGAGGATAAACTGGCTAAGTGTACTGCGCTCCAGTCTGTGAAGGTAAGCTACGCCTCGGGCTGTATGGTGAAGGCAGGGCGAGGCGAGGCAAGGCAAGTTTATTCACGTAGCACATCATCATACACAAAGGTCATTTAATGTGCTTTGCAGAGACAAAGTAAGCATAAAATGCATAAAAGCAAAGTATGCAATAAAAGTAATAAAACTGAAATAGAATAAAAAAAGAAGATATAAGATCAATTAAAATTCTAACAAAAGTAAAGAAAGCGATATAAAAGAATACAGATAAAACTATAGTCTTACTGGTTGACTGAAGGCAGCAGAATAAGGCTAATTTTTATTTTAGTGCTATGAATTTAGTTCATAGATGCTGCAAATGTTTATTATAAAAAGAATAGTACTGGTCCTGATACAAAATTGGTTGAGCTGTGTTCGAAGCCGAAATACTCAAAGTACGCACACCTATGACCTATGATATTGAAAAATATAAAAGGTAACAAAACCATTTCTAAGGCTCTTGAACCACAGCAAGAGTTGGTTACCTCTAACTGGAGAAAACTTGTAACAGTGGTGGAATCTTCCCAAAAATAGGCTACCTACCAAAATTTCCCTATGAGTGCGGTGAAAACTCACCCAGGAACTCGCAAAAAAGTATGGAAATGCAGGCCTCATTTAAGTTAAACATTCATCATTCCACCTTTAGAAAGACACTGAGCAATAGCAATATCTCTGGGGGAAAAACCGCTGCTAACCAAGAGAAATAAAGACTGATCTCTAGTTACAGGGAGCATCTAGTTGCAGTGGTTGCAGCTAATGATGGCCCAACTGGTTGATAAGTAATTGTTTTTTGCTGAATATTCAGTTTGCTGCCTACATTACATAACAATTTAAATGGAATTGCATTATTAATTACAAAGATACATAATTAAATACATGAATGGACTAACGACTCTGCCGTTTATGCAATTTACGTTATAGAACTGTTTCAATGTAATTACGTTATCAATTACAAAGTTACATACATCTGATTACATTTACATCAAGAGACTTTGCACTTTCTATTTCATCGTAGGGTTAATAGACAACAAAGTAAAGAACATGGTTTTCCTTCATTTATATAGTTACTTTTTCAGAGAAGGTTTTCGTAAAACAGCAACATCATTCTGTTTGGCAGACACATTTTCTCTGGACACTGAGATGTGAAGGCCAGTGCTTCCTGACATTTAGTGACTGGAAATGTATGGCTAGAGTGATGTTAGCAGTCAAAACTCAAAAACTCTACACTACTCAAAAGCACCCAAAAGCTAACCCAAAGCTGAAACGCCACATTTTGATCAAAACAGGGACAAGAACAGACAACATCAGCAGCTGTCTGCAACTTCACCCTAATCCCTCACTCTGGCAAAACGAAGATCGCTCCACTGCCCTCTTAACCAGGTGGCCAAAGCCTTGCAACATGTCGTGATGCTCAGGCCAGATAGCACCACATGGCTGCGACTGGGCCGCTTTTTTCCAGCTGTAACAGGAGCTTTCCCTCAGGCCGGCCGAGCGCTGGGCCTTGCACTGGGCCTACAGGGACGCTGCAGGATCAGGTATCAGACTAAAGCTCATAAGAAAGGGATTTAAAAGCCCGTCAACGGCGAGTGCCTCAACATTTGATACACAAGAAACACCCCCCGCATAACCCCCCCTTTAATTAAACAAGCCTGATTGGGTTTCTATCGATCCACAGAGATATGACAGCAGAGAGGGGGGAAACCCGAGAACCGCACAGAGACTCCATGATTTAGTCCTGGGACTGAGAGAGAGAGAGAGAGAGAGAGAGGCAGAGAGAGAGAGAGAGAGAGAGAGAGAGAGAGAGACCTCAAGCAAAT
>JBBPCZ010000012.1:2902394-2932394 GCA_037974445.1 Brycinus macrolepidotus
GAACTTTCAGGATAGTCTCCGCCCACAAGTGGGTGGGGAAAACCCACAGAGGGAGGGGGTCCGGAGAGCGGTCGAGCAAAAGAGTGGCACACGGCGAGAGTGTAGGAGAACAAACACCAGTTTTAGACTGATTTACACCGATTATATTTACTGAAATCAGATTTTACTGATACACTCTGAGCTCTAAGGGTTAACAGAAGAATCAGTGTGTTACATTCTGTGGACTTAAATAAAATGAAACATTTTAAGGTTTACTTTAAATGTATTTTTGATTTAGTGAGTGCTTGAAGCTCACTCAGAGAGCCCTGCTCTTTAATAAAGAAAGAAATCCTCCTCTGCCTCCTTGAGCTGTGCGCATTTGATGGAGGCATTATCTTCCAAATCCCTCAAATCAGTCTGAGACAGCAAGCCTGAAATTGCACATCAGCCAGCTTCTGAATTATACACATACACACACACACACACACATACACACACACACACACTCTTTCTCTCTCACACACACACACACACACACACACACAGTCACACACACACACTCTCTCTCTCTCACACACACACAGTCACACACACGTATACAGACACACACACATACACACACACACACTCACACACACACACACAGACACACACACACTCACACACTCACACTCTCACTTATCAAGGGCCATTTAGACCCAGGGATGACTTTTGAAGAGAAGTGTGGGAGAACTTGATATTAGGACCGGTAAACGTAGCTTTGAACTATGAAACAACATCTGGAATATGACCGAAATGTGTTAAATGTAAAATGTAGACTATTTTACTTTGAAGAGGTTTCATAGAAACTTGGATTTCTGTTGGAGTTGTAGCACAGATGGAAACGACGGGTTCTCTTTTTGATTGATTTTTATCATTTTGGAGTTTCCGGTTTAAACCTACAGTTTTGCACTTAATTATATACACCTTTGGCTATAATTTTTTTTTGTTGTTGCAGTATCCAGTGACACAGTTTGTCTCGCATCGGGAGAGACCCCAGCTTACTTTATCTTCAGGAGTGATATTTGCAAAAAAAAACTACCTGAAAATTAATAGAAGCCAACAACATCAAAAGACAAAAGAAGAATCTTTAAGACATTTTATATCTATAATGTTTGATTTCTACACAATAAAATTGTTCTAAAAAATGAAAGGAAAAACTACACATATTAGGGCATTAACAGAAAAGCCGACGTCAGAGGCACAAGTCCACGCCCCCTGAGAGAAGTCGACTAGTCGTGTGTTTTTTCCTCTCTCTATGTGCGCGTTTGTGTACTGATTTACACTGATTTACACTGACACGCGTTCCTTGACTTAACTAATTATTATAGTCACTTCACAAAAGGGGCGGGAACGGTGGCGCGTGGAGGGGAAACCGAACACAAGATCACAACAAAACAGATCACATGTGAGACACACATCACATGTGTGGAGATACTTCACTCTAGACACACAAACAGCACGGTGACCTGCACAATCTGCAAGTCGGTGTTAAAGTACAATAAAAGTACAGTGTTATGCACGGCCATCTGAAACGACATCCGCTAATTTCATCGTTAAAGATGTGAGACCTTTGTTTGGTTTAATTGTCATTTTGACTGTTAATGTTACAGAGAATTTTAAAAGAAGTTGCTCATTGTTGGGCCCCTGGGTTCCTCCGCTGCGTCTGTGATGACGTCCTGAAACTCGACTCAACTTCGACTTTACTGACGGATAAGTCGATCTGAAAAAATCTGAAGTCGTTAATGCCCTAACATATATATATATTGTATATATCCAAATCTGAAAGATCATTTGCCTACATTCTGACCATTTTTCTGGACACTACCAGAGTATTCTTTACAGTCTACTGTCATGCAATTCTGAATGAAATGCCAGCAGATGAAACTCTCACATCTGGAGCTCATCTGAGTTCATGTCCAAATACAAGTTGTGTTCTAAAAGCATGTTAATTTCGCTTATGTGTCGTCTTTCTAAAATGTATAATGTCTATTAAAAATCTGTCTGTACTGATTGTACTACATTGTACCGAGACGTTTAAAAAGGCCAGCAAAATGTACAGTAAAACACAGTCTACTATTTCTGAAATTGTTGTAAATGCGTCTCTGTTCAGTGTGCTGAACTGTTTTAAGCTTGCAGGATAGCATTCAATTACAAATGACTGCTTTCCTTGCCAGCTTGCCATTATTCACATCGATAGTATTTTCTCCATCAAATCTCACACATCGACTCCTTTCCAATGATACGACAAAGTGGCCTTGGGAGACTGTTTTGCATTATGGAACAGAAAAGAGGAGGCTTTGTAGGACCCACCTTTCCTGCAACTTGATGGTGATGGTGGTGCCACGATGAGGGCAAAACGAGGGCAAATGATTAGTTGATTATTTTAATATTTGTCAATAGATTAATGAATTACACACGTAAACGTTACTTGCAGCACTGCAAGTTCTTTGTTATCCTACTTTTTATCCTTATTTAATTATTCTATTTATGATTCTGTCTATTTTATTTATGAATGAGCTACTGGGTATCTGAATTTCCCCTTGGGGAGAAATAAAGTTTCTATCTATCCATCTATCTATGTATCTATCTATCTATCTATCTATCTATCTATCTATCTATCTGTCTATCTCTACCTGTCTATCTATCTATCTATCTATCTATCTATCTATCTGTCTGTCTATTTATCTATTTATCTATTTCTCTACCTGTCTGTCTATCTATCTATCTATCTATCTATCTATCTATCTGTCTATCTATCTATCTGTCTATCTACAGGGTAATGAACATTACCTACTGGGTCATGGGTGAAATCCCGCCGGGCCTCCTCTGTGTAATCCCCTGGAGGACGGGATGTGTCCCGGCGGCGTGTGTGCCCGCGGGGAGATTGAGTTATTAAGCTGTGGATGTAACAATCAGCACTGCACTGTTCTGCTCTTCTGCCTTCACACAGTGTTTATGAACTCTCAGCAGATGGCACAGCCGCCGGCGCTGCTTTAGCATCGCAAGACCACAAATAACGGGGGGTGGGGGGGACGGGGGGGGGAGAAGCTAAAATGAAGAGGAATGAGGGAAAACAGACACACTGAGTGGTAGAGGACAAACTTAAAATGAACAAAGAAAAAGAAAATCTCTCAGTCAAGCGTGTGGTTAGCAGTGACTCTCCCCAAACTCTCAGGAGGTGTGCTGGTATATTGGTATGACGTTGTCTCATGATACTGCGGACGCTGTGATAAACCCATTTAATTTCACTATGTACTGTGTGTAGATGGCTGAAATGACAATAAACCTACTTGATTTGACTACAGATATTATTATGTCTGGGACCACCTATAATCAATATCAGCTGTGAAATTGATCCATAGACTTTTAAGTTTTTGGTGTTCCATTTTCTGTGCACAGTGGGTAGGTCCTGGGTTTAGTTACTAGCCAGGGTGGCCGAGGGTCCTCTCTGTGTAGATTCTACATTTTCTCCCAGTTGGAGAGAACTTTATTGATCCTGGAGGAAACTGCTTAACTGCTTAGATGCATAAATGCTTCTAAATGTGTTTGCCTGTATCCCTGTCCTGGTGACCTGTCCAGGATGTTTGTCCGTTTGAGTGCTAGGACAGGCTCCAGCAGCCTCTGGTTAAAAAAAGTGGCTCAGAAAATGGTTGGATTGATGGATGGATGTTATATGCATCAGGGTTTAGCCCTCCGAGTCATTATGTAAAGCTCCAGTCCTAATTTTACCTGATCTACACAAATAGGGTAGGCGTCACACTGGAGTGCTATGATGTGGGGAAACTCCACCAGAAGCAGCGTTTTTTCGTGTTTAGCTCTAATTTAACGTTTAGTCATCTTGAAGTCTTTCCACACAAGTCAATTTTTATGGATTTAGCACACGGAAACCTCTGATGCACTTTTACTAAATTTCACACTGACAGTGCAGCAAGAAGAGGAAGAGAACAGAGAAATGGATCCACACAGAATCAAGTAGAAATACTGATTATTATTAACAAAGACACAGAGAGTGGTCTAAAAGGCTCTGCCTTGGTGTGAAAAAGTCTTTCTCGCCCCCTTTGTCCTGAATGGAAAGTGCCCTACAGAGATGTTATATACTTTTTGTTCATTTTAAGTTTGTCCTCTATCACTTCACACTTGAATTTCCTCATCCCTCTCCATATTTAATAACACCCACCCCATTATTTGGACTTGTGTTACTAAAATTCTCGTTATTATTATTATTATTATTATTATTATTATTATTATTATTATTTTGTTGTTGTTGTTGTTGTATATCACAATAGCAGCAGGAGGATCCTAAAGATATTTGGGAAGGAGTGTGTGTCTTTATGTATGTGTGTGTGTGTGTGTGTGTGTGTGTGTGTCTGTGTGTGTGTGTGCGTGTGTGGTGTGTGTGTATTACCAATTAAAAGTTTAGGATCAGTGTTTTCAATTATATTAAACTAATTTTGTTTCCCATTATCATACGCAAAAGGTCATTCAGTGTACTTTACAGGAATAGACTAAAATACATATAAAATAGAATAAAATAATGGAAGAAATAAAAGAAACACATAGAAAATCGATAAAAGAAAATGAAAGCGCATCTCTTAAACACATCAGCTGCTGTTTATATTGTGTAACATGAATGACTCAGATTACCCGGAAAATATCTCGTTACATTATCTTCTCTCAGAAGTTAAGAATGTTTCCTTCTCCTGTTATTATTAGGATAATAATATTTTAGGAAATATGAGAGGTCAAATCATTTGTAGGAAATTGTAGAAGAATTCTGTTGGTTTTAGATGTGCTCAGAATGATGAAATGAATTCTAAAAAGACTGAGAGAGCTCCACAGCATCAAGAAGGAAGTTCTAATAAAATTAACAGCCAGAATGCTTATTATCCCTGTGAGTGTGAATGTGTGTGTGTGTGTGTGTGAGTGTGTGTGTGTGTGTGTGTCTGTATGTATTGGGGGGGTTAGATCTTACAGTGTAGAGTTGAGTGTAACAGACTGAGGTGAAACAGCTTAATTAATCCTCTCAGGGCTGCTGGGGGTTGCGAAGCCAGCCATGGTCTACTGGGGCAAGAAAAAAAATCACCCTTAATCCATCAACACGCTCCAGCCTTCTGTGAACCGCGGCCGCGTCTGGGAACCCCCTGAGTCAAAGACGAGCCACAGTGGCCCATCGCACCAAAGAATGCCATTCATTTTCCCTCATTTTGATGCTGTGCACTTGATGACAAAGTGAGACAGAGCAAAAGAGAAAGCCGTGGTGTGATAGCGCCGCTTTGAAATAGAGCCTGGCTGAACCGAGGCTAATTTGGCCGTGTTGGAACAGCCGGGGTCGGAGTTGAAATGTCAGATCAGAAGCTGACGGGGGGAAACGTAAGACGCTTCTGTCTGACAGGGGCTGCCTTTGTAGTCGGACGATGTTTTTTTTTCTGTGCGCCGAAAGGTTTCGTGTTCATCGGCGCTTTGAGAGGCCCGTCTTCGTCACAGAAACTCTGGCGGTGCAAAAGTTCATGAGAACGTCACCCAAGTGGCTCATACCTGCACAGGTGAGGGCTCCACACCCACCCACCCGTCTGGCCTGAAGTGACTCAGCCTCGGCTTTTTATACGCCAGAAGCAGTCGTTCTATTGTTCTGCTGAGCAGCATAACAATGAAATGGAATTTTATTTATATGATCTGCATTACAATAGACTGTGCCCAGTGTCCTGGTGCCATTTTACAGCATTATTATTATTTTTATTATTATTATTATTATTATTATTTTTACCTATTATTATTAACAAAACAAGGACAATGTGTGATGCTTGCAATGGCCCAAAGTCCGTATGCAGATGCTGGTCGATTAACAAACGAGAAACAAGTTATAAGAAGATTCAAAATTACTAATCAATCATATTACTCCTCAAATATATCACAGTATCTGAAGATCATTCAGTTTAATAAAGCTAATAAAAACACATTATCTGAGTGCTGCTGTTGGGTCTCAACCAGATACCGTGTGTTTTGAACTGTTCTGTCCTGCCCCACTAAGAAAATGAAGGCTGATATCAGTTTAGTTTTAGTGTATTTTAAGTTGAGTTGTACCAAGTACTGTTTAACATTCAATAATTAAAATATGTGTTCGAGGTAAGAAGAAAAAGGACTTTAATCGTTCCCGAAGCAAGAATGTGTGTGTGTGAGACTCTCCCGCTGGCCGCCTCACCTGCTGAGGGCAGTGGATCACAGACAGCCAGGCAGCTGAACACGAGTTCCAGCTCTAATCCAGAACGACTGAAAAATAATCCCCCCCTCCCGAATCCCAGCGTTTTTACACTGACAAGATGAAAAGCTGGGATGGGGAGCAAACTGCTAGTGCACACACACACACACACACACACACACACACACACACAGGCATCTGTTTTTAAGCTTACTCAGCATGAGACGGCAGAATAGACTGAATATCAGAAAAGGAGTTTGAGAAACCAAAGGCCGAACAGCTGAGGAAAAGGGAAAGAGACGTCGGCGCAGTGTGTGAAGAACCCAGCTGAGCTAAATGAGGTCAAAGCTCATGCAAAAGGTAACCAAGGTAACAGAGGGGGCACATTACATAGGTAACTGAGGAGACACAGTTCATGTCCCTTCAGTTACCTTATGTGAGCGTTAAAATAATGATAACACACACACACACACATACATACACACACACACACACACACATACACATATACACACACACACACATATACACACACACACACACATATACACACACAAATGTAGCGGTTCATTTCAGCTCTCCCTCTCTTTCTCATTTACATGGACATGGAGACTTTCTCTCCTTCTCCCTTTCTCATCACACATACACACACACACACACACACACACATCTCTTCAGCTTTGGAAAAACCACCTGTAAATATTTAATCATAGTCCATCTAATCAGGTTCCCACTTTAAATGCCAACACTCACACACAATCACACACACACTGCTGCTCTTTCACACTCACACACAAACGCCCGTGCGCACACACACACGACTCTCCAGAAAATAAGTAGTGAACCAGTGAATCTGTGAGACATTGCACATTCCAGCAGAGCAAATATTTTTGGCCTACGACTGGCCTATAAAGCAGGAACAGCGGCCCATTGGTTTATTTTCTATACTGACACTCAGCTGGCCCAATCACATCTCTTACTAGGCCCTACCCCTCCCTTTGTCTTCTGTCCCTCGGCCCCTCTGTTTCTCGTGTCAGACGCTTAGAGCCAAAAATCTGTGGATGGATGAGGGCATCAAAACAGATAAACAAAAGCGTAAGGGAGAGGTTGAAAAATAATAAATAAAAATCTAGAGGCGGATGCCGCCATATACAACATTCTTATTTGCTGTTAGGGACTGCAGTAACTTCAACATCTACCCAACTGTGCTACGACAGGTGAGGGAAGAGAGGTGACTGGTCACTGCCAGGCAAGCTGAGGAGAGACACAGTGAGCATGACAGGGTCGGGTGGCAGTGGCTAACGCACGTATAGTACGTATTACACAGCACATAGGGTTTAACGTAGAATAGGGAAGTCGTGGGTGTTGCGTGTTAGTCCGAGACTGATGAGTAATAGTTCAGTTCTATGCTACTCTGATTGTCTGCACTGTCATCTGTAATGTTAGATGGTGGTAGGTGGGATGGAACGCAAGAACAACAAAACATCTCAGCTACTCTTTGCCTGAGGAGAGATATAAACAGGATTGTCTGAGGACAGTTTCTGTCGCCACAGAGTGTCTGAGGAAATGACAGATGTTGACAAACAAGCAAGAAAAATATGTCGTGGCACTGGAGATGAGGGACCAAAACGGCTGAATGCTAGTGGACTCTGTGAGGATGAAAAGAAAGTACCTGCTAACCTATGGAGATTTTTTTAAGGATAACTGAAGCTGAATGTACACTTTAGAATCCAAAGGCACCACCTAACGCAACAGAGACAGACTCCAGATGAGAGCACTGATGATTTTGTGACCAGAGCTAGAACCTTTACATAAAATTGCCAGTTTACCAATGGAGAGCTTCATGAATGTTCAGCTGAGGTTATCATTGCAGAAGGATGAAATTATGAAGCCCTATCATCAGGCAATACACAGCTACATTAAATTGGTCTATCATACACACTGAGAAATTTCACACTGTGAACAGAGAGTATGCATGTCAGAACTGTGGAATAAATCATAAACCCCTTGTTCTTCATACCACGAGGAAAGCTTTGCTTGTGGTATTAGAGTACAAAACAAAATGCTGCAAAAAAGAACAGACAGCAGAAACAATAATGCCTCAGTCGTAGAAGTTAGTCTGGACCACCTCCTCATAGACACCAGACCTCCAAAATGACCACAGACAAAGGAGGGGTCTCACATTGACATTATAGACAGCAAAAAGGGTGATAAAGATTTCAAAGACCAAAAACAGTTCTGTTCCATCACTATTAGTGAAAACGGCATGCATAGCATTGAAAGCAAACCACCCAAATGAAGAGCCATGCACAACCTTGAAAATGAGGCCACCCAACCTTCTGAGTCATGGACACCCACTCTGTCTGAACATTTCTAGAGGGGTATCTGTGTACATTCAGACAAATGTATGGTGAAATATCTTGTGCCCTGAAAAAATGAGAAGAAAACACTAAAATACTACCAGCTTACAGTGGTCAAGAGATCATTTGCCTTCGTACTATTGACTTTTCATCCCAGTATAAAATGTCCAGATGGGTAAATGCCAGGTTCTGTGCTGAGGATGTACTGGGTCCAGCTATAGAGGGGCTACCCAAAGAGACCTGATAAACCTGAGTGTCAATGTTGATGAATGTTGTAGAAAAGAAATGACAACCAGGAAAAAGGTGCAGACTTAAAGAAGATGTAACCAGAGTAGTTCAATAAAACCGACAACTTCAGTGGAACTGCTAATCTCCACTGTGAAAGAGAATCAGAAACCATTAATTGACCAAACTCAAAAATGTAGCAGCCACATCACAGATACGCTGCCTGAAGAGCTAAATGAGCTTGTCGAACAAGTTGTGGCACCAAAAATATTCAGCAAGCTCAACATAAAAGAAGGATAATCATCAATATACCTTGACAAAGACTCGCAACTTTGAACATTTCAGACTCTATTTGGCAGGTACTACTGGACATCATTACCATTTGGATTCAGTGCCTCTCAAGATCCCTTCCAGGCCAAGATGGACCAGATCCTTGACGACCTGCCAGGTGTTATATCAGCCAATGAGATAATCTCCTATGGAGAAAATGAGGAAGAACATCACAGAAACCTAATCAGTCTGATGGAAAAAGCAGTTGAGGCAAGACTGGTGTTCACCAGTGACAAATGCACCTTAAAGCAGAGTAGCATCTTATTCTTCATCAAGCTGTACAGAAACAAAGGTATTAGACCAGAACCAGCTAAAATTAGAGACATACAAATGCCAAATCCCCAAAACAAAAATGACCTGTATACATACATGGGAATGCTGACCTATCTATCATCCTGTATACCAAAGTTTACAGAAAAAGCTCATCATGAGAGGGTTGTTCAACTTTTAGAGGGGAATCTGTGTACATTCAGACAAACGTATGGTGAAATATCTTGTGCCCTGAAAAAATGAGAAAACACTAAAATACTACCAGCATACAGTGGTCAAGAGATCCTTTGCCTTGGTCCTACTGACTTTCCATGCCGGCATAAAACGTCCAGATGAGTCAATGCCCGGCTATAGTGGGGCTACCCACAAGTGAACTGATAAACCTTTCGAGTGTCAGTGTTGATGCGGGGCAGCTGGTGGCCTAGTGGTTAGGACGTTCGCCATGTGATCAGAAAGTTATGGGTTTGAATCCCAAGACTGCTAGTGGTACCCTTGAGCATGGTACCGTCCCCACACGCTGCTCCCCGGGCGCTGTGTTCCTGGCTGCCCGGTGCTTCACTTGGTGAATGGGTTAAATACAGAGGACGAATTTCACACTGTTCACACTGTGTGCTGTGGCGTGTTCACGTATGACAAAAATTGTGCATTTGTCACTTTACTTTACACTTTACACTAAGAAAAGGAATGACAACCAGGAAAAAGGTGCAGACGTAAAGAAGATGTAGCCAGAATAGTTTAATAAAACTGGTAACTTCAGTGGGATTGCTAATCTCCACTGACAGAAACCTGATCAGTCTGATGGAATAAGCAGTGTAAGCAGGACTGGGGTTTAACAGTGACAAATGCACAATAAATCAGAGTAGCATCTTATTCTTCAGCAAGCTGTATTAGACCAGAACCAGTTAAAATTAGAGACATGCAAATGCCAAATCCCCAAAAGAAAAATGACCTGCGTAGATTCATGGAAATGCTGACCTACCTATCACCCTATATACCAAAGTTTACAGAAAAAGTTTACTGAAAAAGGGTTGTTAAAAACTTAAGTGCTATGGGAGTGGAAGACTGACCACCAACAATGTTTTGAGGACTAAAACACTATATCCCAAACACACCCTTATCCCCTGACATCGATCATCACAGAAAGACCATTGCATAGCCTGTAAAGGAAATGATTCTGTGTGAAAATAAACCACAAAGCACACATTACCATATGTGCAAAGCCACAGCATGCAACACCACCATAGTCCAGGTGCAAATAATGTACCAGCCTAGCACCCAAATGGTCTCAGATAGCTACCAAACTCCAAAAACCAAGGTGATACTGAGCTAGATGACATAACGTCAGGTTCAGACCAAGACAGACCCAAGGCAACAAGGTTTATTCCCGAAGGCAGGAGATTACAAAAATAGATACTGGCAAAACCAAAAGGCATTCCGATGAGCAAACTATTCGGAATAATCATACCAAAGAGTCGAGGAAACAAAGACAAGAAAAACAGGCAAAGGTAACACAAAACAGGCAAGTCCGGTAACAAGGTACAAAACATGCTCGGTATAGAGGGAAAGTCCACAGCAAAACTTTGCAAATCTGAATGTAGAGATCTGTGGTATTTATGCCCATGAATTAGGGTCATGTGATTAAAACTCAGGTGATTTAGATCTAGGCTTTAGAGGTCGTTGTGGGTAAAATGGACAGACTCTGGGGTTACTGTTCTGATGGGATCTGAGACAGAAATTAAGTTTCCAGAGTCGCAATAATGATTTTCTCCCCTGAAAAACATTACATTTCAAACAAAAACCACACTGAACTGATTTACCAAGTACGGCCAGAAAAAATAAAAGACAAGCCAATTGACCTGCATACATATTGGCCCTTTAGGGTCCTTGATGTAAGTCATCAAGGCGTTGCAAAAACACATCGCACTGCAAGAGAAAGCATCCATTAGATGAAGATGAATGATGACATTGAAAGAGATTTTGCAGTATGCATGTGTGTGTGTGTGTGTGTGTGTGTGTGTGTGTGCGCGCGCGCATGTGTGTGTGTGTGTGTGTGTGTGTGTGTGTGTATGAAGAACTTCAAGATGCAAACCCAGAACAGCCTCTCAACCCACACAACATACCCTCAAAACCATGGCAGTCTCTAGCTTCTGCTCTGTTCGAGATCAATGGTCATCAGTACTTGCTGGCTGTGGATAGAAACTCCAAACATCCAGTTGTGAATGAAATGCCCATGACTGTGTCTGGCCAAGCAGTTACACAAACAATGCAAATGAACATGTCTCTATTTGAATGCCCTGATAAAATACTGAGTGACAATGAACCACAAAACACAGGGCCAGCCTTCAAAAATGTGTAACAAATTGAATCAATCAATACTCACCCTACTAGCTCACCCCATAACCCAAAAAAAGCAGCAGGTTCATCAGAAAGCATGTGCAGTCTACAGAAAATCACTACTTCAAGAAAGAGCAACACTTTTTGACAGTAAGCTGCAGAAATGATCTTTGGAAGACATTAACACCACATTAGCCTGTAAGCTATACTGTCTAAATGCCCTATGAAAACAAGGCAAGATGGTGCAGGAGCCATCTGCATGAGCTCCTAGTAGAAACATCTACCACACCAGCCTGGGAAACAAACACAGACAAATATAAGATACGGACAATCCACACAAGATATGGACAGTCTATAACCAAAGCGTCTCACTATAGGGACTATGTGTAAAGTCAGAGAAACATCCTGAGCAGTAGTATAGCCTTGAGGAGGACTCCTGCACATGTAGTATAGACTTCCTGCAAACATTTCTAGGTATGTTTATTCTATTAGAAAAAGAAAAAATCTTATGTTTCTCCTTAGTCATTGTTTATTCCACATGACTGCTGGAACATGTTCTGTCATGTAAAGCTTCTGGAACACACCATCTTAACAGCAGATGCTATAATATGCCAGGTACATATATACTACGTATTGTGCACAGCATAGGTGTGTGGGTAGAATACAAAAGTCATGTGAATTGGGTGTTCACCTGAGACTGATGAGTAAATGTTCAATGCTACTCTGATTGTCTGCACTGTTGACAATAACCGTCCAGAGAAGGGTGTAGTTGGAAGCGTTAAGCATGGAGTAGCTTCATGATTAACAGAGACTCACAGGGAGGGAGGTTAGTGTGAGCGCCATGCCATGAAGATGAAGAAGATAAATAAGATAACAATCCCGCCGCTATCATAAAGTGAGAAAGCCACCGACTGGTGGTGGTCACTCAGTCGGCGTCAAACAGGCTGATTTTCATTGTTATTGTAGCTGGCAGAGTTCCCTATTGCAGCCACAATTTTATTCTAATGGTAACTAGTTAACTATTTTTTTATCAGCATCATGTTGATTAAGCCCATGTTGCTCTGAGTGACCAAAGTCTGTATCGTATCAGACTTATTACAATTATTACAATTATTTGATTTAGGGTTTCCTTGATAAAGAAGCAAGAAAACATGGTATAATAGACATCAGCCATTTTTATCTCCAACAACAGGCAACAAAGTTGTCCTATCTTTATTTTCAGGCAGGTATGGTAATATACACAGTACTATGCAAAAGCCTGTGCAAATTGTTTAAAGCCATTTTTCTCAGCGTGTCATAAAGTGTGTTTCTGCTAGCAAAATTAACATTAGAATAAATGCAAACAAACAGTAAAGCAGTAAAAAGTATCAAGATTTGTTTTGTTTGTTTAAAAGTAGTTGATATTGTGTGAAATGGTGAGGAGAACACAGGTTCGGTTCCAGATTCCTCCTCGGTTCCTCCAGCCGTTGTTTGGATTCGTGAAACTCCATCATCAGCTCCTGGTTTAATTTAATGAAGGACTGAATGAGTGCCAGGGCCAATCTTTTGTCCCAGTCCAGACCTGCCACTACTAATGTATTCTAATGTAAGACAAACAAACTCAATAAACATTCAGTATCAAACTGACCTTCAGCAAGAGACGAAGGGTAAACCACCTTTACTGCTGCACATTGGACAGGAATAATTCACTCAGAAATCAAATCAGCACAATCCTCCACCTGTCTTCAGAACTCCATATCTCCATATCACAGTTGACCAACAGCCAGACAATCAGTATTCTGCATCAATATAACCATAAACTCAATGCAGTAAATTAACCAATCGAGTTCAATAATAACAGTACAAAAGCAGTAACAACATTACCAACAATAACAATACATGTAAATACAAAATAAAGTAATAAACCATTCATTTTATTTAATCTGTTATGGGTCCTACACATGAGCACGGACACACTTTAGACCCCGCCCTGTTTTTCAGTGAGGTGCCAGACCCATCTTTGTCTGATCACAATCCCAGATCACTTGGTGTCACTATTCATTGTCCAACTCCCAAACACAGTCGGTCTCCACGGTCCACGCACTGTATAACACCTCAGAAAACCAATTAGTTCTCAGCCGTCTATGTTGCTTCTCCTCCAGCTCCCTTCATTGAGGACCGCCCTCAGTGCTGTAGCCCTGATGAAGTACTTGCTCCATTCAATTCTGCATGCACTGACTCTGTAGATTCAGTTGCTCCACTTATATGCACAAAGCCTAAAGTAAAAACTCAACCATGTCTAAATAGTGATACCCGTGCTCTCGGACATGAATGCAGGAAAGCAGAAAGAAAATGGGGAAAAGATAAGCTTCAAGGCTCTAACCAAATTCTGAGAGAATGTCTAGCTAGCTATCAGTGTCCTGTCAAAGCAGCAAGAGCAAAATACTGCTGACATTATTGCAAAAAACTCTCATAGTCCCAAAGCTCTGTTTAATATAATTAATTTGCTACTGCACGACATCCCCGAGGCAACTACAGAAACAAGTGAGGACTTTAGTGTTCTTTAGTGACAAAACTGAAATATTAGAGTATATTTTTCACCTCTGTCATATGGTCCTTTTGACTTATCTATACATTCTTCTAGACCTGGGCCTTTAACACTGTGCACGACACTATTTTGCTGGATCACCAGAAGTGTGGTGCTGGTGTCCAGGCTACTGCACTGGTTTACCTCTTTTTGGAAACATTTTCTGTCACGATGGAGAAAAGCAACAAGCACTTGTGGAGTACCTCAGGTCTCAGTACTGGGCCCTGTCCTGTTCTCCTTATACATGCTCCCCCTTGAGTCCATCTTTCAGAAATGTATTGTATCACTGTTATGAAGACGCACAGTTAAACCAGGTGAGCTGCAGATCATATCCTAAAGGACATAAAGTGCTGGATGTCTAAGAATTATCATAAACTAAACCCAGACAAAACAGATATTACTGTCTTTGTCTCCAGACTCTGTCAGAGTTATAGCAAACTGTCAGCTAATGCACACAGACATGCCAACAATAATTTATGTTCCTGCCTTTAAGTTTGACAAACAAGTTGTTTGCGGAAGTCTCTTTCAACTCAAGAATACAGCAAAGCTCAAACATATCTTGCCTTTTGAGGATCTAGAAACAGTTATTCATGCTTTTATCTCTTCTCTTGTCGTCTGTTGTAACTCTCTTTACTTGGGAACCTGTCAGTGAAGCTTGTCGTGCCTGCAGTTGGTCCAGAATGCAGCTGCGAGGCTTCTAACAGGTACCAAGAAAAGAGAGAGCATCGCTCCTGTACTCGCATCCTTGCGCTGCCTACCTGTCTGATACAGAGTGGGTTTTCAGCTTTTGTTATTCACTGAGAAAGCTCCTCATGGCATGGCTCCAACCTATATCTCTGATCTCTATATCCCAGCCTCCATCCCACCTCTCGAGCCCTACTCTCCTCTGTTCAGAAGTTTTCAGATGTTCCACACTCTCGATAAAGGTCTAAAGGTGTCCAGGTCTTTTCTGTAGCTGCTCCAAGACTCTGAAACATCTTCCATGCTTTACAAAGTCGTCCCCCACAACAGATATTTTTAAGTCAAATTTAAAAACCTGATTCGTAGCCATTTAAGTCGAAAATGAAGATGTATTCAGTCAGTTGTTTTTTGCTTTTTTTTGTTGCTTTCTTAATCTGTTAGTTGTTTAATTTATCTTCTGTTATTGGTAGTCTCTGCCTTTAATTCACCTCAATTTTTTTGCACAAATCTCTTATTTTAGTTGATTTTGTTGTGCAGCACTTCGGTCGAGACCTTTTGTCTCTTAAACGTGCAAATAAATAATAATGCTGACCTAATAATAATAAAATTAAAATTATAAACACAAAATAAAATATGACATTATTAATATATCAACTGATTTGCTTTATGAAATTATTGTTAATAATAATTATTATGTTTTCTTCTCCATTTATTTAGATTTTTATTTACTCATTTACTTCATTATTGTGTTTGTTATTATTATTATAATATACTTATAATCTTGCTTTTGTTTTGTATTTCCTTAATGACGTGTGAAATCTGTATGATGTCTGGACCAGTCGAAATGCTCTAAAATGACTTGTAGAAAATAATACAAGTCAAAAGACATTGCTTTAAAACAATGTTTTTTGCTTTCTCCTACAAATGTACTATTTTGGAGATAGACGATACAGTTCTGCCTGCAGTTGGTACAAAATAAAACAAACGGCAAACACAGAAGACTGAGATGAAGAAGACGGTTTAAATTTCAATAAAAAAGATCACATTAACTCTCCACACTGTTCCAGACTCCTTAATAACACACAACAGTGAACCTCATAAATACTGCTCCTTCTGTCCAGCCCTGTCTGTAACAAACTGAAGCAAAGAGTATAGAAACAGACCTTTACCACTCCCTCACAGCGTGATCCAGGTTGAAAAACACAGGTCACCAGTTTGCCTTTCGTCCGCCACGGCTGCCACCGAACAAAAATGCCTTCTGAACAGCCAAGCATCCACTGAACACCTTCACACAGAAACATCTGCACAAACCCCCCTGCCTTCCTCCACGCCTACAGTAACACTAACACATCCCACCTCAGCAGCCACTGAGAACATCAGGTGACACCTACATATGCAGTAAGTGTCACAATAACTGACGTCCAATAAGGGTTTTTTGACCAGAATGGTGTGTGTGTCCATCTGAGGCTCACTTTTCACTTCAGAAGAGCCTGAAGATATACTGAAGATGGAAAGCACCAAGAAGCAGCAATTAACGTTTTAGCAGGTTCTGAACCAAATTTAGCCCAAATTCTACGACCTCAGCTCACATCACCTCATAGAAAGTTCGATTTGTTTTGCATGTTCTCCCATCTTAATTGCTTTTGGACCAGAATAGTGTGTGTGTGTGCACGTCTGAGGCTCACTTTTCACTTCAGAAGAGCCTCAAGATGGAAATGCTGAAGATGGAAAGCACCAAGAAGTAGCAAGTAACCTTTCATCAGTGGTTCCGAACCACATTTAGCCCAAACTCTACAGCCTCAGCTCACATCACTTCATAGAAAGATCTGAAATGGACAGTTTTTTTTTGCATGTTCTCCAATCTTAATTGTTTTTGAGACCCTGCCACCTCGACAACACTCAGCAGCATCACGAGAAATTCCGGACCCCTCTCGGAGATGCAGGAGTGATGTGGGGTCTGTAGTTCTGTAGGAACCTAAAGCCGATTTCATGATCACAGTAAAGGCAAACGGTGAGATCATGCACAGGGACACTATGACTGTCAGTAAGAAGAAGGGAGGAATGCTGTGATCTGATTGGAGACATAGAAAAATATTATTTTTCTTCATAAAAGTCAATGCAGACTTTGAAAGCAGTACATTGTGCTGGTGTGTGTGATCAGATTTTCCTGCAGTGCAGTGTGAGACTGCTGGGGGACTGATGTGGTCCAGCACTCTCATGGGGAACAGCAGGTTTATATGGAAAGGTAGGTGTGTGTGTGTGTGTGTGTGTGTGTGTATGTGTGTGCGTGTGTTACATGAACTGTCTGAGAGGTCCAATTTATGAGGGACGGAGCTATGTCCCACTGCAGAGCCATCAGACACACACACACCACACATTCCAGCCTCAAGCACGCACACCTTGACGTGCTCCTATCGCTGTCCCATTCACACACACACCATACACACACCATACACGCCATACACACACCATACACGCCATACACACACCATACACACCATACACAGCATACAGACACCATACAGACACCATACACACACCACACACATCATACACACACAGCACCCACCTTTGTCATCTCAGAGCTCTGCGGGTCTCTCGCGCGTCGTCTCGCTCCTCCTCCTCCCCCTGCGAGCCCCGTGTGTGTGTGTATCAGTATGTGTGTGTGTTCAGTGTGATGGGGAGGCTCGGTCCTCCTCGTGTAGCTCTGCAGCAGCACCGCCTGAACTGTCCTCTCTCTCTCTCTCTCTCTCTCTTTTTGTTCTCCTAGGGAGCCAATGCGCGCTCTTGCTGCTGGATGCGCGCGCACGCGCAAACATACCGAGAACGGAGGGGCTCGCGCACACACACAAACACACACACACACGCGACACGCGCGCTGATATCAGAGGACAGGTGTGTGTATGTGTGTGTGTCTGTGTGTTTTAATTATTCTACCTGCGATCTTGTGATGTCTGACGTATTAGTGTCTCACATTATACAGGACCCTCATAAGACTCATAGTAAACCCAGAATCGTTTTACTACAGGCCTCTGTAAGAGAACTACAAAATAGGTTAAAACAGCACCACATGAATATAACATGAAATAATATAGAAATCTTATATAGATTACTATAGATTAATAAAGCACTGCACTTCTATAAAAAATCTATGTATGCTTACTATACAGAACCATAAAAATGTTGTATAGATTATCATTGATTATAATGTGCTGCACTTCTATAATCTATATATGAGTACAGCACTATAGAAATCTTATACAGATTAACACAGATTAAAAAGTGCTGCACTTTTATAATAATCTATATAGGATACAGCACTATAGACATTTGGCACTGATAATCATTGATTATTAAGGGCTGCACTTCTATAATATTCTTTATACCATTACTATATGGTGCTGCAAAAATCTTGCATAGATAATTATTGATTAATAAAGTGCACTTTTTTAGTAAACTGCACTTTTATAATAGTCTATGTATGATTACTAGATGGCACTATAGAAATCCTGTAAAGGTTATTCTTGATTAATAAAATGTTACAGTTCTTCAGTAATATATCCAATGTAAATCTACATTAATACTGTAAGATTTTTATAGTGCTATATTCATCTATAATCAATAGAAGCACAGCACCATACTCATGTAGTTTCTTATTGAATTAATATTGCTTTTTGTAATGAAAAAGATATATGCATTGATTTGTAGGCTTAGTAATGGGAATTCTGGCATTACTGGGGGTGTCCCAGTGTAGTATGCACCACAGCAGTATTGTATCTCAAAACAGTCCTCAGGGACCCCCCAACAGTCCAGATTTTTGCTCCAGTCTAATTGGTCCCTGAGAACTGGTTTAAGATTTACTGTCCTAACAAGAAAACATGCAGAACATGTATAAAAAAGCCTTCGTTGTGATAACAAAAGAATTCTTTTCTTATCATAAGGTGCCAGAGTTTAAAATGTTACCCGAGATGGTGTTAGAGGATTGTTATGTCTCAAGATTTAAGTCCAGAATTTCTTAGAATAAAATATTGTAACCTAAACTTACACAAAAATCTAAGAATGTTTTTTTTTCCTATTGTAAATTTTCCATTTTGGACACACAAGGTTTTGTGTGTGTGTGAGAGAGAGAGAGATAGATAGATACATGAGAAAAAGAGCAAGAGACAGAGATACATAAGCTATTAAAAACATAAACTATTAAATACATAGACTATTAAATACATAAACTATTAAATACATAGACTATTAAATACATAAACCACTGTGACGTATTTTCCATCCGTAGTTTTACGGATGAGTTGTTTTATTGATCAATGATTTAGTGTACGTCTAAATGTATAACCTAAGACTGGGATATAAATGACTCTACAAGATGCTGCTACTTTACAACTTCGTAGGCTTCAGCCAACTGTACGTTATCACTGAACTGAAGAACACAGTACATTTATTCATTTGATTCAGTAGCCCAGTGTCCACCCAACATTAATACATTTGATCAGATTAATGTATCATTCTTTCTCCAAGGCCATTTAACCAGGGTTGTGGGGGTGCTAGGGCCCGTCCCAGCGCTCATAGGACAAAATCAGAGAGACTTCCAAAAAAGGTTGCCAGTCCATCCCAGAGCAGACACACATTCACACCTAGGGGCATCTCCAGGTCACCTGACCTGCATGTCTTTGGTCTGTGGAAGGAAACTGGAGCTCCTGGCAAAAACCCGCCCAGACACAGGAAGAACAGAAATCGTTCATGTTGAAAGACTAACAATACGAAAATGCAATTTTGAATGTACGAATAGTATTGAAAAGTATATCAAGAATAATTATACCTGATGACGAGCAATTTCTCCTGATCAACAACAGAAACCAGCACAACATGGTTGGCACCTGTTCCAGAAGCTGTAGGAACTTCAGGCCCTGACGTTTTATCTGCAAATATGTTTACAGCGTTAGATAAAGGCCTCATTATGTGTGGTGGGTTTCTGTGGTTGTAGCAGCTTGTAACTGCAGCGTTAAAGACCTAGCGTCTCGTATACAGCTGTCATAAAAACAAACACTACTATTTACTCTTGTTTGGTTAAATAGGACACATAAAAGACAACATCACTGACAAGGCTGTGGATAAACAGGTGAAGGATGAGGGTGGGCAGGGCAGTGACGTAGGCGCTAAACTCAGACAACATTGCAACACCCTGCACCATAAAGCATGCGTCCACTTTTGCCCAATAAAGATAACCAAAAACAACACAGTACACTTAAAACCCTGAGTCGTCAAGCATCCTAAGCTACAAAAGCTAAAATATACTGCCACAATTGGCATAAAAATGTTTATGGATCATGTATGTCATCTTTTGGATGACTGTCTATGTAGACGTTAACATTTGCTTTCACGTTTTGACACAGCCCCTTTTAGCTTTTATTGGTAAAGAGCATAAAAGAGTCCCTATTTGATTGGCTAGGCTTGTAATCAATCTGGGTAGGCCCAGATCTACCCACTTCTACCCAGGCCTGCCTTTCATTATGTGACTGGTATTGGGCGGTGGGACATGGGGGTGCTGAGGGGGCTACACAACCCCCAGAATTCAGGACTGTTTGAGTGCAATTTGTAAAAAACTAAAAAGTTATCTGAGCATTGTAAAGACTTGTGGAATGACACTTTTTGTAATGGATGTTATTACAAAGCAGCTTTATAGAGGCAACGGTGGCATGGAGCAACTCTCTCAGGACAGGAGGAAGAAACCTTGAGAGGAACCAAGACTCAAAGGGAGGGGACTTATGCTCCTCAGGCTGACTCCAGCTAGCAAAACCAAAACACAAGAAGCAATTAGTATTGTGAGTTAATTAAAGAAATGACTAAGGGATATCCAGTCATTTGTAATGAATCATGAAGGACAAAGGTTGCCTTTCATTAGACCGACTACGTCAGTCAGGTAAACCAGAGAAGATATGCTGTTAATATTAGAACTTAATATTACCCAATTAGAGAGTTAAGCACATGATGGCTCTGTGTTGGCGTCAGGCGGGTATAATGTGAACATGTAAGGAAATGTATTGGGTACAATTTGCAATGAAATATTCCACTGCAGTCCATACAGGCCTCAGCTACCCAACCACAGAGTCTGGCAGCGGTTAATAAAATGAGGACAAACTATTCACTAATGTTGCACTGCCATCTAAACAAGGTTTCCAGTCTTTTCAGGAGGGCACATAAGTGAGCATACAGCTGTGGTTTTCTGTTTTCATTCACAGCAGGAGGGTCAGTGGCACAAGCAGTGACATCATGGTATTATAAGTCATTGAGAACCTCACATGGACCGGCAGGGTCTCTATGTCCTTTGAAGTCAGGAGAGCTCACCCCTCCCACCCCCCACCTCCAAAATCCTCACCATGTTCTAGGAGGGACTGTAGAGAGCATCCTGTTCATCTGCATCACAGACTGGTTTGGGAATTGCTCCGCTTCAGACCGCAAGACCCTGCAGCGGATAGTGGGGACAGCTGAGAAGGTCATCAGGGTCATTCTGTCATGGACATTTACACCACACGCTGCATCTGCAAAGCCACGAGAATAGAGGATTACCCCACTCACCCCTAGCACACTTTCTTCTCCCTCCTTCCATTTGCCAAAAGGATTATATACACAATGTCTGGATTTTATACACATTTAAACTGTTCCATCATAAACAAAGCTTACACCCCAATCACCACCCACATAAACAACTCACTGAAAGTACTCTTTGTTTAATAAATACTGCACATTTTAATCCTGGTGGTGCTGTTGATGGCTCTTTTTGCACAATTATTTATTGCTATTTCTACCTAAATCTTTGCACTTTTGCACACTAAATGACTCCGATGCTAGAACGCGACATCTGCACTATATGCTGTATTTTCCTGTAATATAGTATTGTTTGCCCTTATGTTTTTTTTTCAAGTATTGCAATCTCTCTTATTTTGCACTCTGTATAATTATGTACTGCCTGCACTTATGTAGTCCTCTGTTGTTTCTATTTTTGTTATCTGTGTTGCACCATGGTCCTGGAGGAAGGTTGTTTTGTTTCACTGTGTACTGTGTGGATGGTTAAAATAGCAACAAACACCTACATGACTTGACTTGACTTGACATGACTTGACTTATACTGGTCCAGAGGGCAAGAACAACCAGGTAGGGACAGACATGTGGCAGCATCACAATGGGCATCAATGGTAGGGACAGCTCTGAAAGTGAGAGAAAGACCGAAAATCTGTGGAAAGGGGACAAAACCACCTAGACTGTAAATAGAGCCAGAAGAGACAGCACAGAAAATGGTAATAGCATCATCATCCAATGTGTTCGATTTAGATTTACTGATCAGTAAGCATGTTGGCTCTCACTCTCTATGACTTAAGAAATAATTCTCATCATTGTTCCGTTCAACTAACTACAGGCTTTCAAAAAGTGGTGAGGATGCACTGGGCCATGACAAAAAACGAATGGGGCATGTCCTCTGCATAAACAACACTTATGAACAAGTCAATTATTCTGTGAGCACACAGCATAACGTCTGTAAATAACAAAGGATGTACCCTTAATCCAGTTATGCCACTCATTTGCATTCAGTCAAACAGAGTCAGCATATACAGACCTTCCTATCTCAACATAAAATCCAACTGCTGATGGAGCAAAATATTTCAGTGCAAATTATTCATCCTTCACTAGAGCAGAATTCTCTTTGGATCAAAATAAACAGATAAATTAAATAGATTTAATTCACTGAAATAGATGTAATTCACAGTACAGAGGAAATGAACCAGAAGCAAAACTGTGTGTTTTATTTACTCCCGTCCTTGATGTACTCTGTATTGAGAAACACCCACTGCCTAAAGTTTGAAAGCAAAAACTGTCCCGGCATTACTTCCGAACTCTGCCCTGACATCATACACCAGTATTATACCAATACAAACATGTAATTATGACCATATTATTGGATATCAACAGTATATATGCGGTTTAGATTTCACTCAGGTTTAAGTATGACTCAAATTTCCTCAAGCTTTCTTTACTACATAACATTCCAGTTATCTACTGTTCAATCATTTCTCGCAAACCATAATCATGATCCAAAGCTTCATGGGTCCACAGGTTTCACAGGTGTGTGTTCTTTTTCACAGGTGTGTGGTCTGTGAAGAAAGTCCAGTTTCCATAAACATCTAATGGGCAACCTTTAAACAAAACGCTCACAAAATGACCTGTATGTCAGGTCACACAGAAGGTAAAACAATCCAATAAAAAGTCCTTATAAAGTCTCATTTTGCAGTCAGATGACATAGTATAATGACATCTGATAATGAACAGTATGACTATATGGCATGCACTTTACTATAATATTGTTTGTTACAGGCAAACATTCCTTCACACTTCACACTGAGAAGAAAATATGTTTTATGCCCACTGACTGTTTCGGGTGTGTCACTAAAACATAGCTTTGGGTGCCCAGAGGAATGGTATGCAGAACTGTGGGCCAATTCTGAGCCCAAACTTTAAAAAAAAAATCAAACCCAATAATGTCAGATGTTTCAAACACATTAATTTATTGTTCAACTGTCATGTATGTGTAGCTTGACTGTGGGCGTGACTATCAGTTACTGCGCTACCTTTCAACACTCTGATTGGTCTCAGCTGAAGGGGCTGTGCATCAGTGGTTTGATGTGTCAGTCGCATGCGTTTTGTCTCTTGCCACATTATAGTTAAGACATTTTTTGTTTAATGTTAATTACACCAAAAATTCAAATAAAAAAAAGGCACGTTGTATGATGTCACTGTGTATGGTCCATCTTCAAGTCAAAACATCACCGGGGGTGTTTGTGTTTGTGTTTATGTGCGAGTGTGTGTGTGTGTGTGTGTGTGTGTACATGGTGAGGTTGTATTTTTATCTTAGTATTTTGGCCATTATGGTTCAGGTCCTACTTTAGCTGGACCAGGCAAGCAAAATGTTCATCGATACATCATTACTATTTTTCTCAGTTCTTCATTTTAGCTACTACAAATAGCTTACAGCTTTATTTTATGTATAAAATGGGCTTTAATTGTATTTTAATTCATGTTTAGCCCCTGACAGGATACAGTGTCTGTGCTTCCTATGAAGATTTCCTTTGTATTTTTTATGAAATGCTCTTATCTAAAAGTCGAAGCTCATTCAGCTCGAGGCTTTCATGAGATGAAGATGCTCAGACACTCTGAAATAACTGAAACAGCCTCCAGCTCAATTAGTGGAGAACATACTGCGAAGAAATGCAGTTCTAATTTTAGACTGGGCAGGACAGAGTAGGAGAGAACTTCTGAGGCAGTGGCGTAAAAACTACACACTACAAAATAAAAGTGCCAAAAAGGGTTTAATTGCACAATGCCACAGGAAAACCATTATTGGTTCCCTATTAGTAAATGGTTAATGCTTCCCTATTGGTTAGTGGTTCTTTAGAGAACTGTTTAATGCAGATCAGATGTGTGAGGAAAATGTAAAATTTACAAAACCTCCAAAAACAAAAACTCGTTAAATTGGTAAAGAGCCTTGTGAGGGTTTTTTGAACCTTTAGAGGGTTCTTCACATGTCCAGATCTATTTATCAAACATTGTTTAGGGAAGTACAAGGCATTTCTCAAATAACCCTTTGGTGGGGGGAAACCACACCTACTAAAATATCGATTAAGCTTTCTGTTTGAGTACCAGTATGACTGTCCACCCATGACTCACAGAAAGATCCCATTTCTCAAACATGCCTTCCATCATCTGTCCACACACAATCTTGATATGTGTCCATCGCCTCTTAGTCAGAATGCAGCTCATCCATGGAATCCATTTTCAAATGGATCCTTCACAACCTGAAACCTGATACATATTTATTATTCATAACTTTTAAATCTTAAACAGGTTCCCTAGTACGTACTTTTGGGTTAACATTAGATGTTAGTGGTTGGAGTAGAGTTCCTTCAGTGAATAAACAATGTCATTACAGTGAATTACAGTCTCATTTTCAAATTCATGTTTGATGTAGGTGCCCCATAAGACCCTAGTTATACACACACACACACACACACACACACAAACACACACACACACACCAGATATCCCAGGCCTCTGATTTTGAGCTGTGTGATTCACTCTTAACACAGAAATCACTCTACACTGAGCAGATACACCTATGAATAGAAACTGGTGGAACTTTCGTCTCATTCACTCTCACTTTCTCCCAGAGACAACCACACACACTCACACACACACGCATGCACACACACACACACACACACACGTGTACACATCTCGGGTTATCTTTCACCTGTGGTTTCTTTGTCAAACACATAATCTCAGGTTTCAGCTCTCTCTCTCTCTCTCTCTGTCTCTACCACAGTGACCGCACTTGTGGATCAGGTGTCTCAGTACTTTTAACACACCACTGGTCATTGCATGCAAAGAGGTGTGTGTGTGTGTGTGTGAGTGTGTTGTGTTTGAAAGCTCATGAGGGATGAATAGAATGACGAAGAGAAATATAATTTCCTCAGTTCCATGTTAGGACTGTATTGATGCTTCACTTAAACTTAAAATCCTCTAATTTAGCTTTTGTATTTTACCTTGTACTTGTGTTCCTTGTTTAAGTTGTTTTACTCCTATTTAGATTTGTTTTTTTAATGAAAAATTTGTACAAATTTTATAGTGTTGCACAGCCATAAAAAAGGAGCGGGTCAGGATACATTTCACTGCGTGTTGTACTTGTATAACAATGCATGTGACAAGTGAAGAATCTTGAATCTTGTATCTTGAATCCTAGACTGCTGCTGTGCTGCTGCTTAGCACTGTTGGACGCTGGGTTTCCTACATTACAGCTGCAGTATTACATGCTCATTCATCTCTACACCATTGTCTACATTTTGAGGTGAGATGGAGCATGCTGCCCTGCCCCCTGTTTTATTTCCTTGTGTGTGAGCTCCCAGCGTCTGTTACTGACCCAGCCTCTCTTCCTGACCTGGTACTCCACAGTGCTGCTGCCCAAGCAGGAACTCAGCTCCACAGCACCTCCCGACACTCTGGAGAGCCCCTGTGAGCTGGTACCTGCCTCTCCAACTGCCCCTGACCTACTGGCCTCCTTGTCTCCAGTGCTCCTGTCCAGGACTGATGCTGGGTCTGTGCCCCCGTTTCATGTTTGTCCCTGTCACCTTTTATGTGCCCATCCCTGTGACTGTCTGTCTTTCCATCTCAGCCTCAGTCCTATTGCCACCCCTGTCCCAGTTACTCTGTCTGTCCCAGTCCTGACTGCCAGGCTTATTTAGTCCCTTGTCATGTCCTCTGTTTGTTCTCCCCAGTCTCCTGTTCCCTCGGTCAGGTCTCTCGTCTGTTCTTTCCAGTCCTCGGTATGTTCTGTTCAGTCTCCTAATCCTTCTGTCAGGTTCTTCTATCTATCCTGTCTGGTCCCTGGTATGTCCAGTCTAATCATCCATCCACCGTCCTGTCCAGTCTCCCATCCTATCACAGGACATTTGTGGCAAAGTGTAGCATTCTGTCCTGCCCTTGCTTTCTGTTTTTCCTTCTTGAGTGTGCACCCTCAGTCTCTGCTGCTGGCCCGGCCTCTCTTCCTGACCTGGTGCTCCACAGAGGGCACCACCAAGCAGGCACCACCCGACACCCTGTGGAGCACCCTTGGGCTGGTACCTGCCTCTCCAGCTGCTCCTGATGTGCTGGCCTCCTTTATACCTCTCTTACTGACTACATTTTGTTTTCAGAGTATTTTCTGGAGTTTTATTTTGACTTTATTTTATATATTTTTCTTATCTTCGTGTCTCTGTGTGTCTGTGCAGGATCTGATTCTGATTCTGATTGTTCATGTGCAGTCCCCCATCCAGTCTCCTGTCTGGTCGTCTGTCCAGTCCAGTTGTCCTTCTTCTGTTCTGTTCCCTGTCTTGTCACTTGTCCAGTCCCTCTGCTTGCCCTGTTTAGTTCCCTGTCTAGTCATGAGTCCCGAGCCCCCCTGTCCCATCACCTGCCCATCTAGTCTCTTGTCTAGTTGCTGGCCCTTGTCCTCTTTCCTGGCTCCCATGGCGAGGTCTTCCACACTTTGGGAGCTGCCCATTGGGAGAGGGGCTTCTGTAATCCTCCTCTGCGTTACCCTTGACTTAGTCTGCTTTCCCTTCTTGTTTTCATCCTCCTTCATGTCTGACCATGTGCTTCTGTTTTGGATCCCTGGCTCCTCCCTATGTCACCTGACTTTTTTTTGACTAATTCCTTTCTTAAAAGTGGTGATCAAATCTCAGAGCAGAATTGATCTGTTTCCAGTACACACATCTAAAAGTACGTCTTGGTTTCTAGTTGTTAATATTCATGTTTGCACTGTTTAAGTTATTGCTATATATAAACTGCACCCCCCCCTCCCCCCAGCATGCACACAACCAACACACCCCTCCCCTGAACTTCCCTCTCCTCCTCCTAACATGCTGCATATACACACTGATGTTTACTGCCTTAAACTTAGACTTTTAATTGCCTCTGCAAATACCCCTCTGTTTATTATGCTGCACATCCTCGGTCCTGTTGCTGCTGTATTTGCACAATTATATGTATTGTTGTTTACCTCTGTTCTGCACTTTCGTATGCATAACTCTCTGCTGCTAGAATACAGTATCTGTCATAATACTGCATTCATTCAAACTAGTACTGTAGCTGCACTAAATGTTGTCCTGTCCAGTTGTTGTGGTGCTCCATGGTCCTGGAGTCACATTGCTTCAGATCACTGTGTACTGTGTGTATATGGTTGAAATGACAATAAAACCTACTTGACTTGACTAAAAGGAGCTGAGCGGATTAAAATGACTAATGATCCAAATTTTGGAACAGTAGTGGACTTCATTCATAAAGATACTGAGTCCACATGGGTTCTCTTTTACGGATCAGATAATGATGAGGTCACCGTGGCAACAGCACAGATCCTGTGACCCTGACTTTGACACCGGCTCTCTGGACGCAAGGCCTGGGCTCAGCACCGTGTCAGACAAACAACAAAACCGGATCAGGCCGGGGAAACAGGGCGAGTCAAACCAAGACAGAGGTTACTCTCTTTTGTAGTGTTCAGATGAGGGAAGTGTACTTTCAGGAGGTGTGGTAGTGATGTCAGTAACATTTTACTGACTGAGCATTAGCTCATACCACACTAAGGCAATAAAATGACTATAAAATGATCCGTAGAAATAAACCCCAGGTTATGACAAGTCAGAATGATACAGTGGTTAACACTTCATGATATCCCATGTAAATTGACTTTTTGTGTAAAGGTGACCAAAGTGTCAGTGTTTGTGATGAGCTAAGCGCCAAAAAAACAAAACAAAATACAAATAAAGAAGGTAGATAGGTTTTAAGTTAAAAAAATGGACATTATACTGTATTTTGTTAGTAACATACTTAAAAGCTACAGTTTAAAAAGGAAACTAAGAATTTAATGTGTAGATACGTCATATGTAATAAATACATATAGAAATGTTTGTTCTCTCTTTGAGTTAAGGAAAGTTCCTGAAGGCCACAACTAGGTGACCCGGAAGCGCAACAAATGGCATATTGTCGTCATACGGCAAAACAGCTCCTTATATGGAAGTTCCCCCGGTTTGTGTTGCTGCTCGAGGTGTCAGACGTCATGCTGAGCTTTGTTTGGTGTTCCTGTGTCATGTACAAGTTATTGTAATTTAAAAAACGTAATAATAATAATAACAACCACTACTGGGGTTTTAAAAACGGCGTCACATGCAAATGCCCATAAAGAACAAAAATTAACAAATTTCTTTTATTTTAGGTCTTAGATACAAACAGAAAAAAACACAAGATCTCTGAACCCGGGAGAACTTTCAGGACAGTCTTCGCCCACAAGTGGGTGGGGAAAACCCGCAGAGGGAGGGGGTCCGAGGAGCGTCCGAGCGAAAGAGCGGCACAAGGCAAGAGTGTAGGAGAACAAACACCAGTTTTTGACTGATTTACACCGTGTATATTTACTGAAATCAGATTTTACTGATACACTCTGAGCTCTAAGGGATAATCTAGAAGTTGGTACAAGTATGTGATGCTTCTATCAGAGGGATGTATTATACTGGCTTATTGCGGAATATTTGTATCATCCCTGACATAACAAACTTAATATCTCAACAGTTAACTGGAAAAGTAAAAAACATTCTTCACTATTACGCATGTTAATGTGATTAAATTTCATTATGGAATTCTGGATCAGTGGTAGCACTTAACTGTAAGACGAGGTTCATAAGGCTACATGACACCTACATAAACCTTTCATGACAACTGGCAAACACTAATGTAAACACGTACAAAGCCATATTCCAACAAGTTTTTTTTTTTGTTGTTTTACTGTAATTCTGTCATGAAATGACATTAAAATTGGCTAAAGCAGTTTTTATAAATGCTTGATAAATCTTGCTTTATAAATGTTAAGGTTGACATTAGGTTTACATCAGTGCTCATAAAAGGTTTATGTAGATATCATGACACATTTCATTAAGATCTTAGCGGAACATGTGATCACATATTTACACAATGTAAAGCTGGCTTTTCTAAATGCTGTGAAAAAACTAGATGAAATTTGTTTATTATGACAGGACAGTATGAAAAATGATGCGGCTTTATGAAACTGACAGCATGTACCTCACCCCATAATAACCCTCTGCTACACCACAAGTGTTATACTGGACAATGGAACCTTGTTCTAAGATCACGGAGAACATATGGTACGTTGTTTGATGAAAGACCATCTGTGTTTTCAAACGAACTTCACCTCTTAGATTAATGATTACAGTAGATTCTAACATTCTGTGTTCTATAATAATATTATATCGTTCTATCATAAAAGTTAATCATTAATAGTTCCATCACAACTACCTTGTTGTTAAGGTGAAGGTTATATTAGACGTTACGTCTAGAGAGATGTTGGGCCAGAACTGACGCCATCACTACATTTACTGCTATTACGAAGCTCATACTCTGGACTCGGATTTGAGTTTGTGTAT
>JBBPCZ010000012.1:2972452-2986218 GCA_037974445.1 Brycinus macrolepidotus
AAAGATGGAGGAATAGTTCCAAACAAACCTCACAAGCCACATATATATATATATATATATATATAGATATATATATATATGATTCTGAGAGAAGAGAAATAAACTGGACTTTGATTGGTTCTTTGATTGGAACGTGCTGACGTCACTCCTGTAACACGCTCCTTCTGACGGCCTATTAAAGAGCACCTGTCGCGCCCGTCTCGCGCCTCACCCAGCTGGCAGCGCGTTACCATGGCCACCACTGACGTAAGACCCAGCGCTTCTTCCAACAAGACAACCAGGATTACTGTTATAATATTTTTATTATTATTATTTTATACATCCCACCCGTATTCGATTGGCTGACGGTGTAAGCCTTCCTTTTCTCTGAATGGCTACTCAGGGGGGACTGGGCGTGAACTATAATTTTAGAGCGGGAGGCGGAGCTTAAGAAAAAAAGTGGAGAAAAGAATAAATGAAAGGCAAGGTGAACAGCTACCTTTAATCTGAGTGGGAGGAAAAATTGGGAGGAAAAACGACTTTTACAAACTAATTTTTAATTATAAGCCATATATATATACATATTTAAGTATATATATATATGTGTGTGTGTGTGTGTGTGTGTGTGTGTGTGTGTATATACATATAAAATTTACATATAAATCTGGGATCAGTACAGTTTTCTGATTCTGATATCAACTCTAGCGGCCCTATCAGACTGTCCTGTCATGCCTCCCAGTGATACGGTTTTATCGCCTGCTCTAATTGATGAACGACTGGATATATTTAGTGCCCCAGTTCATGAGAAGGGTGGGGGACTCGGTAAGACAACACTGAGGAGCCTGCGAGTCCAGTGTGTCTCTCCTCTGAGCAGAAAGTGGGTGGAGGGGCCTAAAAGTGTTGCAACTTCAATTTAAGTTGAGACTGATGGAGAAGTATAAACAGACTCAGTGGAGACTATAATAAGTATAAGGTTTTTAAGACAACTTCTCTGTTTCCATACAGAACTGTAGAGGAACTTCTGAGGCCATAAGACTCTTAACCAGGACCCAGAACACAACTTGTTCATTCTAACACAAACTGAACTCTCTGTCTCTCACCTGCTGTCTGTCACTTAAGCCAGCAAACCAGCACACTGCACAGATATTATGTTACATTACTTTTCTGCACACTGTACAGATCTGGTTTGTAACTGTAATGTTTATTTGGAATATACTTTTTTTCTGCATATTTGTATATGTACCTTAGTTTAACTTCAAATGACTCTTTAATTGAATTTATATTACTTTATTGCACTTACAGGTGGACTCGGGGGCTCGTTTCACGACATGTTGGACTTGTATAACTGTGTGTGTGACAAATAAAGAATCTTAAATCTGGCCACACAGGAAGTGAAGTTTGTTAGGGTGGTCTGTTCTATTCTGAGGGGTCTTTAGGTCTAAAAAAAACACTCCAGCTTGAGAGAGAGGGCCAAGAAAGTCCAGAGCAGCAGAAGGAAAGTGAATACAGAGGCATCTATGAGAAACTCTCCTCACTTTTTGAAGGCCTTTAGAAATCTAAGCGACTAGTATCAGTCTGTTATCATTTAAACTCCGGTAAAATAGTCCCTTATACACATGGAACTGGTTTAGCCACCTCCACGCTCTAAAGAGAAGTGAATCAGTGTTTAAACTTCATGTAAAAGTGGTTGAACTTTCTGTAAAAAGTTAAAAGAACATCAAACATCGGTGCTGTCTCAGCATCAAAAGTTTTAATGCACTCGAAAGTTTTTCCCATAGGTGTACACAAGCAGAAATGTGTGTGTGTGTGTGTGCGTGTGTGTGTATGAGACAGAAAGAGAGAGAGATAGAGAGAGACAGAGAGAGAGACTTGAGGGCCTGGTGGTGGTCCTGGTGGTCCTGCCTGGTTCCTCCTACCTTCCTCTGCTGCTTCTCCCAGGCCGGGTCCAGCAGGAGGTCCCGGTCCCAGTCCTCCTCCTGGGTCATGTACTGTTCCGTGGTCACCGTGTAGGTGGTGTTGTACTGGACCTGCGTCTCGACAGCCGTCATCTCGCCTTCTTTTTTTTCGTATTCCTTCTCTCTTTAAACACTGTGTGAGGCTCTGATACGGGACCCTGTCAGCCCTCCGTGGGGGGAGCGCGCGACCACTAGGTGTGTGCGTGTGCGTATGTGTGTGCTGTGTGTGGGGGTGTATGTGTGTGTGTGTGTGTGTGTGTGTGTGTGCGGGGCTGAGACCGAGGAGGTAGAAGGACCAGACTCCACTCGTCCGGAGCTCCTGAGAGTGGACTTGCTCTTTTTTGGGGTCTGTCGAACTGGGCCCCCAAAAAGGTGAGGGAGGCGGGGCCCAAGAGAGTCAACCAATCAGGCTGCGGGAGGCTTAAAGAGGAGGGCGGGTCCTCTGCGAGGACACGCCCCTCTAAACGCCACCCTGTCCACACCTGTTGCCCTTGGAATGGGCAAAACGCCTGAGCCGGTTAAGGCAGTGTGTTACTGCTCTAGCCCCCCCGCCCCTTCCCCCTTCCCCCTCTTTACTGGCTCAGTCTCAAATGCCCCCCTGATCCCTGTATAGCGCAATTCATAGCAGAGCATGAAATAATGGCAAAGGCACCCCCTCAATTTTTGGAAAAGATAAGATAAACCCTTTATTAGTCCCGCAGGTGGGAAATGTGCATTGTTACAGCAGCAAAGTGGAAGAAAGTAAAAAACCAGCACAACCTATAGAATAAAGACCATACAACACAACGGTTTAACATAAAAAATACTCTACACAAATAATACAAAAACATAAATATAGAAGTTGGAACATACACACACACATACATGCTCCACCTCCACATCTACCAAACATAAAGGCATCTTATTCTCAGACCACGCACCACTAGAGCTGAACAAAAAATCAGTATTGAGATTTTACTGCTACATGTTGCGACTGTGATGCCTCTCAAGATATTAAAGGGCGCAGATCACCACTTTTCTGGAATCAAAAAGGCTTAAAGTGTGTAAATGTTGTTTCAAATGCTATGTTACCCCCACCCCCCACCGTCCACACAGTCCATATATAGAAGCTGCAAAAATGACCCGTTTTCAAATCATAGTTTTTGTGATGTCACAAAACCAACACATTTAAATACATCTCCTTATCCTGGCTACAGCAGTTTAGTCCCGCCCATACGTGCAAAGATTTGCCAACACCTTTAATGGTTAAAATAATTTTTGATAGATTACACGAACACGTCAGAACACCCAGTAACTCACCTGGAGCTGTGATTGGTCAGAAATATTGTGATTGGTTAGAGGCTCATTTGCATATTGTAGCCTTTTGTGATATCAATATTGCAGAGACAGATATTGCGCTACTGATTACCAGAAGATATATTGTGCAGCTCTAATTCCACTTTCAATACTGTATAAATTTGAACATCAGCTACTTTTGTACATAGTAACTGAACATAGGCTGCTCTTTCCATTACCCAAACGTTCTCATTTACCTGCCCTACTGTTTTATAGTTTATTTACTTTATTTTATTGTTTACTTGATTTCTCTTTTACCTGCCCTACTGTTTGTTTATTTACTTTGTTGTTTACTTCCTCTTTGAACTGCCCCACTGTATTTATTATTTACTTTTCTCTCATTTCAACGCCCTGCCGTTTTATTTATTTACTTCATTGTTTATTTCTCTTTTATCTGCCCTGCTGTTTTGTTTATTTTGTTGTTTATTCTATTTCTCATTTACCTGCTCTGCTGTTTTACTTTGCTTATTTCTCATTTACTTGACCGACAGTTTTATGAGTTATTTACTTTATTTTGTTGTTTACTTTATTTCTCATTTACCTGCACTTCTATGTTTATTGATTTACTTGGTTCTCTTTACTTCTCATTTCCCTGCCCTACTGTTTTATAGAGGGTTTTTTTTGTTTTTTGTTTTTTTTACTGTTTTACTTTTTTTGTTTTTGTTCTTTTACTGTTGCTGCACCCAGAAAGATGTCAACAGAATTTTGTTGAAAGAAAAGTGGAATGAGAACAAAATCACCAATACAGCGCATTACGAAGGCCACGAAGTAACAGTTTTTGCACCAAATATGGTGCTACAGCCCCAAAAGAGAGTCATCTGGGATTCACTGTCCCTGGTCTCTTACGGAGTGCACAACACAGCTCAGGGAAGAGCAGCTCCAGTGCACTGCATGTCCACCCAGGGACCATTTGGGATATAAATGGTCATGAAAAAGTGACTCATACACCTTTAACCAGTGGTTTTCAAACATGTGGGCCATCTGGAGGGGAGCCTGAGGACCAGCTTTAGAACTACTGAGAGTCCAACAGCTCTCTGTTCCCCGTATCATGCTCTGGACAGGTCATGGAATAATGACCTCAACACCCAAATACTGCATTAAGTGTCAAAATGGCAACCATATGGGATTTAACCATTGTTTCCTGTGCTCTAACACACTGATGAATTCATGTAGGGGCAGCTGGTGGCCTGGTGTTTAGGGAGTTGCCCCTGTGATCAGAATGTCATGGGTTTGAATCCCAGAACTGCTAGTGGCACCACTGAGGTACCAGGGTACCATCCCCACACACTGCTCCCCGGGCGCTGTGTTCCTGGCTGCCCGCTGCTTCACTTGGTGAATGGGTTAAACACAGAGGAAGAATTTCACATTGTGTGCTGTGGTGTGTTCACGAAGGACAAATGGTCACTTTAATTAAAAATGTTATTAATGTAGGGTTTAGTGATGTGTAGAGTCTGACGTACTGGTGCACGGCCCCCGTGGAGGCCTGGCGGACTATAGGACGTGACCTATTAACTAAAACATGTTTTTAGAAGCATAACCGCTGTTGTTTGTAAGTTTCACCATGATTAAACACTAGGGGTGGCACGATACAACTTTTTCATGTCCGATACTGATACAAAAACCCTAAGTATCCGCCGATACTGATACCAATCTTGTAGTCTTTTTCCCTTCAACAACTCAGGTGTTGTAGAAGTGAGAGCTGGTGTAGTGTAGTGGATAACACCACTGCCTTCCAAGCAGGAGAGTGGGGTTTGATTCCTAACCTGGGCAGCTCACACTACACCAATAAGAGTCTGTGGGCAAGACTCCTAACACTACATTCACTTACACCTGCGATACACAAAATATTGTAAGTCACTTTGGATAAAAAGCAGCTGGTGGCCTGGTGGTCAGGGAGTTGCCCCTGCGATCAGAAGGTTGTGGGTTCGAATCCCATGACTGGTAGTGGCACCACTGAGGTACTCTTGAGCAAGGTACCATCCCCACACACTGCTCCCCGGGCGCCCCCCGTTGGTGGCTGCCCCCTGCTTCACTTGGTGAATGGGTTAAATACAGGGAAAGAAATTAACACTGTTCACACTGTAAGCTGTGGTGTGTTCACACATGACTCTAAGGGGCCACTTTACTTAAAAACCAACGCTGTAAAAGTAATCATCAACACCTGGTAGATCACAGCTGTCACAACAGAACTTTCTAATACATTAACCTGGATGAACGAGTTTGAGTTTGAAATGGCTCCATACTTCTTCAACACTGCATCTTGTAAGTTATAAAATTTGAGTTTTTACACCCATATAGTGCGCAATTTGTCTGAATCACCAGTGGATCTTTGCCAGACATGTTAGACACTGTTTGGGTGCAGGAGCCTGTGTTTTAAGTCCACTGTGAAGGGAGTAGGGAGATATTTGGGACACTGCCTTGCTGCTCATTTGTGTTACTTGTGTCCTGATATAATTCAGGCTTTTTTCCCTATATCTAGTTCAGTGATTTTGACCTGTATCGGCCTAATACCAATACTGAGTATCAGATCGGCACACCCCTAGAAAACTGTCCTTCAGGAACCCATTTGAACTCTATTCAGTTTTTTATAACTTTAAAAAAAGCTGTGTTACACATTTTTTTCTGGATTTTGAGCCAGAAGTCTAAAAGATGCTCAAATGTAAGAGTGAAAATGAAATAAGCAACCACCGAATTGGATATCAGAAGAAGCCTCAACTGTCAGGACACAAGTAACACAAATGAGCAGCAGAACTGTGTGTCAAATGGCGCCGTACTTCCTTTACACTGCACTTTGTGAGTTCAAAAATTTGAGTTTTTACAACCCGATAGTGCACAGTTTGTCTGAATCTCAAGAGGTTCCTTGTTAGACATGTTTTACACTGGGTGCAGGAGCCTGTATTTTAAGTGCACTATGAAGGGAGTTGGGAGATATTTAAGACACTGCCTTGCTGCTCATTTGACATAGTTCAGGCTTTTTTCTGATATCCAGTTCATTGGTTTTGACCTGTATCGGTCTGACACCGATACTGAGTATCAGATCGGCACACCCCTAGAAACTGTCCTTCAGGAACCTGTCTGAACTCTATTCAGGTTTTTTTTTTTTTTTGTTTGTTTTTTTTTTTACAGCTGGCTGTTATACATTTTTTACAAAAAGCTGTTATACACTTTTTTTTTTTTTTACGGATTTTGAGTCTGCAGTCCAAAAGAGGTTCGGTTTAAGCGAGCATAAGAGTGAAAATGAAACAAGCAACCGTATTACTTGTTAAAATAAAGGCTCGTTTGGTTACGGAGCTACACAAACCTGAGCTAAAAGAAAACAGGATGCGCAAGCTCTCTTATAGGACTAGTTTATTAAAGATTAGCATGCGACGACAAAACCGTGTGCATGCAAAAGCTGGTGTAGGACAGTACATTTATCCAGTTACAAAGTTTTTGCAGTTGACATTATTACAAAGCATGCATTTGCCCCGCCCCCTGTGCTTTTATCATGGGCAACATACATCCTACCGCCTGCAGCAGAAACGGCTTCATCCACCATCTGCCGCATCACTGACTTTTTTTCCTTCTGAAGGCGAATTCGCACCGGAATTCGAATTGGGAGAGAAAGTCGTATCACAACACGAAAAGAAAAGAAAGAAAGAAAAAAAGACTACAAATATAAAAACGCCCAAGAGGGATCTCTCAGTGCAACGAGGACAGAAAACGTTACCATATGTGGCTGGGTGATTGTGCGCACGCTAGGAGAACTATGCAAGCAAAAGGGGAACAGTAATAAACATTTTATAGTGGGGAGAAGGAGCCTCTGGTTTATCATAAGTATTTCATTATTGCTCTTGTGGGACATTAGAGAAGAATGCCAAACTTCCATAGAGGCATTTCTATCTACACTAAAGGAGCACAGATGTCTGAACACCACATTCACACAGACCCACCAGACATACTCACCTTTCACCTGTATTTCTGTCAATACACTCCAACATAAAGGTTCCTTAAACGTTCTACAGAACCTCCCCATTATGCAGAACTTCTTCACACCCGCACCTCATTTGCAGAACAGGTTCTTTATAAATGGATAAAGTCAGTGTGAATCAGACATCATAACATTTCACTCCCTAGGATATAAAGAACTGTGAATATAAAGTCTTAGACACCAAAGCAAAATTGTTTAAAAGAATTCTTCTGGGCTGTATGTGACTTTTCTTCTTTCGAAATAAATGTAAGCAAATATTAATGGAGTGAAAAACAAAGAAAAATCTATTTTTATTGTTGGAAAAAGCTGATCTATTTTGTAATTTTGCACAGCTTTAGGTGTGATTTGGGGTACATTTCACTGTGTACGTTGTACTTGTATAACAGTGTATGTGACAAATAAAAAATTTTGAATCTCGAATCTTATTTTGTGAGCTAGATAACAGAAAAAGTTTCGTTTAACTACTCAGTGACCCCAGTCGTCTCATTTATTTGCTAAATTCCATCACCAGAACACCTGAGTTAAGGTGAAGAACTGATTTAAGTCAAACCGAGAATTTGATGGTAACTACAAATAACACTTCTCTATACTTTAGACTGTTTTTGTCTCTGTGCAGTTGTAACATAAGCAGTTTCCTCAGGGGTTCAGTAGTTTTCTGATTCTGATTCTTCTGATTGCCTTTATTCTAACATTGATGTTTCACTGAGCAAAGAAATGCTTGGATAAATAGCAATTTAATTCTGAGGTGCCTAAGACTTCTGCAAAGTACGTTCTGACTGAAACGTATGCGATTTCCTCTGGGATCAGTAAAGTTTTCTGATTCTGATTTCAGGGGCCTCTGAGCTACTTGAGTGTTTTCGCTCAGGTGGGGGCGAATGGCGAGGGAGGTAAAACACATCACTGTTTAATATTATTTTCCAAGCCCATTTTTTCACAGCAAAAATCAAATGTTTTAGAGGCAAAAGTCATTACAGTGATTATAAAATGACAGGGAAAATGGTTTTTTTTTTTTAATGATATGTAAAGATTCTGCTTAATATGACCATGCACATGAACTAACAAGGTAAAAAAAACAAAAAACAGAAAGGGACAGTTTTGAGCTTGACTTTAAAGTCCAGGCTCTGAAAGGTTCTTTAGAGAACCAGATGTAGTTCCTCTATGGCATCTTTACTTTAAAAAGACTTTAGTGAACCAGAAGTGGTCCCAATTTGGCATTTTCAACTTAGAGACTGTTTTTTAAAGTGGCAAGGCGATTTAGGGACGATGAACAGAGACCCACCCCCCCCAGCTGTTCTAGATCAGAACATGTGCTCATGTTAAACGCACAAATGTGAGGACATCACAGTCTTCGCATGGTTTGGCACTGCAATGAGAGATTCCTTTACAACCCCCACACATAAAAAATACACACACACATACACACATATATATACACTTACACACACACAAACCCAAGTACACTGAATATGTGAAACGACCTGTCAAAGCAAGAACAACAGCACCTTCTAGTGTACCTACGCTTCACTCTCCCCAGCTAAGGAAAAGTCCTATAGGAGCCCTGAGATGGAACCGGATCTGCAGGTGGCTCAGGCTTGCGGAGATTTTGTCTTATAGGACGTTTCTCTGGGAGGATTAGAAGCTTTTAAAAACCACTTCACATTAGCCACTGGTAAAAAATAAAAAAATAAAAATGTCTCAGAGCTAAGAGTCCTGACCCAAGGCCAGTTTTTGCTTTTTACATTCTGAAAAAATACAATTTTACAGACAAAGGGCCAGGAACTGGTAAGGAGATCAGGATTCATATTTTGAAAAGACTCCCACTGCAAAAAAACCTTGTTAAAAATCTCCCACATGAACTAATTATTATATGAATTATATTAAGGCACACCCTCAGGTTCACACAGGCGGCATCTTTGCGAGCATCAGGCCAATTCCGTTCTCTTCAAGTCTGTATTCACCAGAAGTTCTCCAGCATTCATGTTCACCTGAAGTCACATTCACATGATGGGCTTATACAATACTAGTCAAGTGTGGCTATTTTTATTTAATTTTACAATTTTCCACAGTTAAGAGTAATAATGCAGATACTAAAACACAGTGCTGACTATGTAGTGAGCAGAAAACATTAAAAAAAGTTGAGATTTTTCAAAATATATCGCTGTCTTGATGCAGGTTTACACATTCTTGGAATTCTTTTAAGCAGCTTCATGGGATGCTTGGAGAAGTTTCACCATTGCAGAGCACTGGTTGGTTGTGAGGCACTTTAAACAAAACTTATTTGTTAGTTTAAGATTTATGTCTTGGATAAAAATGTATATCGTCACTGTGAGAACAAAGCCTCCTATTTCCAAAGAGTAACTTTACAAAATACAGTTAAAAAACATTTTCAACTTCAGTGTAAATGTTCTAAGTCATTTTAGATAATTGGTCACAATTTTAACACAGTGTAAAGGATATCTGGTATTTTTAAATGACAAAAATGGAGACACAAGGTTTTGTTCAGACAGTGACAATATGTCGACACCAAGTATTGTTCGTTTGTCTTAGAGCAAACCGTTTATGTCAAAATGTCTAAGACATCAGGGGTGTTCAAATTTTTGACTGGTACTGTAGATAGACTGAACTTCTGGTGTATACCTCAAGAGGGTATTACTTGAAGGCTGTGCATGAAACTTGCAAAAACTCTGACCTCTGTGAACAGGGCGTTCTGTCTTTTGTTCCAGCTCTAATCAAAGAAAAAATTCAGTTCAGCTAATTAAAACAGTGCTTATTGATCAGCAGCATCAATATGCATTGGATTAGTCTTTCTGGAACAAAAAATCTGGTGCTAGACTCTTAAGAGTGAAGGTGCCAAAAAGGGTTCTTTGACTCTGCACCACAAATCCAGTTTCTGGTCCCAGATTTATATCACTGGGAGGAATAACACTAGGTGACCAGTAACATCAACAGTGATCAGAAAATCTAGGACTGGAAATTGGATTCAAGGTGCAGAACTGAAGACTTCAGCAGAGGTTCTCAAACTGGTCCTCATGCATCTCCGGATGGTCCACGTTCTTCTCGGCCCCCATCTCATGAGTTATGTTGGAGCAAAAATTTGGACCACCCAGGAGTCCACGAAGACCATTTGGAGAACCACTACCCCAAACAATCTTTCAAAATGAGTGGTTTCAAAAGAGTTCAATTATCGACTTCAAACGTCCTTTTGAAAACCAGAAGACGTTCTTCAATGGTATCTCTTCAACAAACCCTTTTGACACTTACTTTTAATAGTGCAACACTAGGGTTACACTCTTAAAAGCTGCCTGCAACCGTCAATATGTCAGAACTTGGAACACTGGAAGGAGAAGTTAAATGACCTACAAAGTACACGTCCAGCAAAAGGAGAAGTTTCAGGGGTGCGTTCAGGCAGTTAGGCAGCAAGTGCGTAACACTGAACAAACGCAAGAGAGCCGGTTTTGGGGAGGCGACGAGGGCGGCGGCAAGCTGTGTGTGTACGGCGAACAAACTCCAGGAAAGGCTAGGGGGAAGGGGGTTTAAAAAAATAAACAAATAAACAAAGAAGGAAAGGAGTCAAGGAATGGGGAAGGGGCAAGCGAGATCGGCGATATTCTAGGTGGGGCTCTTGAGCGAAGTCCACATCTGCCAAGCCTCAAGACACTGAACAGACTGACACCCAAGCACTCTTCACCACAGCAACAGCTCCATCCAATCACTTCTCCAATCCATTGCAATGGATTTCAACCCTGGTCCCAGAGTACCCCTGGTCACCACACCTAATCCTAGAGCTTTCACCTGTGGGATCTAGTCCCAAACATGATAAACCACACCTGCTCCAGATAATTAGCATCTTCAGAAGTCTAGACTGGCTGAGCGGGTGCTTTAGATGTGAAGGGGGTCAAGCATGTTGGGTATGGGTTGGATCTAGTGGTACCACAGCTGGAGAAAAAGCGGAATCGTCAACCCACAGTACCCAGGTGGACAGGTTGCTCAAGGGGCGTTGACCAAAAAAGTTTGCAATTTTACATTTAGCAAGGAGACCGAGACTACACAGCATTTAGAAATTTGTCCATCACTTAGTGAAAACAGTTTTAGATCTTTCCCTCTTTATTGTTCCCCCAACTCAGTCCTTGGGGAGCTCAACATTGTCGCTTTGCCTAACTCTCAACATACCCAAGGGCCATATTCACAAATCTTCTCAGAGTAGGACTGCTGATCTAGGACCTGTTCTTGCCAGGAAAGTCATGATATATGAAGAGACATCTAATCCAAGATCAGCACTCATTCTCCGAGAAGTTTTAACCATTTAGGAAGGGCACAGAGACTGTGTTTACACAGGGTCCAGAAACTTGTGCAACTGTGAATACGGTTTTAGATCTTTCCCTCTTCATTGTTCCCCCAACCCAGTCCTTGTGAAGCTCAAAATTGTGGCTTTGTCCCAACTCTCAACATACGCAGGGGCCATATTCTCACCAGTCTTGAAGTCATGACATATAGAGAGAAATCCAATCCTAGATCAGCACTCCTTCACTGAGAAGCTTTAACCAAAAAGTTTGTAATTTTACATATAGAAAGGAGACAGAAACTGTGTTTACTCAGGATCCAGAAATTTGTGCAACACTTGGTGAATGCTGTTTTAGATCTTTCCCTCTTCATTGTTCCCCAACCCAGTCCTTGGAGAGCTCAACATTGTTGCTTTGTCTAACTCTCAACATACCCACATATTCACAAATCTTCTCAAGAGTAGGACTGCTGATCTAGGATCTGTTCTTGCCAGTAAAGTCATAATATATCCAGAGAAATCTGTTTTAGATCTTTCCCTATTTTGACACATTGTTCCCCAATCCAGTCCTTGGGGAGCTCAACATTGTTGCTTTGTCCCAACTCTCAACATACCCAGGGGTCATATTTATATATCTTTCTAAGAGTAGGACTGCTGATCTAGGATCTAGTCAAGATATATAGAGAGAAATCTGATCCTAGATGAGCACTCATACTCTGAGAAGCTTTCTGAACAAGGGCCCTCGTGCGTTGGGGGCTGAGACAGCAAAAATGTGGACTTCCTGCACCCAAGGACTTAGTGGTTCTAACCTACAGTCCTAGGGACTCAGCCCTTGCAGGACAGGTGGTCAAGTGAGTCCTCAGAACTTGGGTTGGGAACCCAGTAACAAATAGCAGGTTAGTTCGATCAGGTGAGTTGCAAGGAAAACTGCAGAATGTATAAGACACGAAGGGACTCCAAGACCAGGGATGAGAACTATTGCTTTTTTAACATTTGTAGCACTCCAGATCCCACTGGCTAACTTTCACTCAGCAGCTGCGACCACCAACACCTCTGCAGTAAAACACTCATGGTCCCACCACACTCACCCTCACTTACAGCAACACACACATCAGCCCAACAGCAGCAGCAGCAGCAGCAGCATCAAACCATCAGCCCCTGCTGTCACTCAAGCTGACGGCACAGCAAAACTGCTCAGTTTTTGTGTTTTTTTTTCCCCCTGGCATCGCCTTTTTTTGACCACGGAGAAGCCCCATTGGCTGTGGCAATGTTGACGGTGGAGTGGAGACTAGAGGGTAGGTGGGGTGGTGGGAGAGAAGGGCAGGTGTTCGGTAAAGGCTCAGGCGCTATTGGGTGGACGACAGGAAGAAGGGGGGCGGGGCGGGGCGAGGCACAGTGCTTTTACCTGGATGGAGAGAGAGGGAGAACTTCTTGTGCATTGCGCGATGCTAACTTTCCTCCCCCCACCAACACCGCTTGGTGTCCACCATTCAGTTCCTTTGGGGGACCTAGTTCAGTCGGGACAAGGGAGTCAGAAAGCTTTGCTTTGGGGTAAAGGGGAAACAAAATGTATCATGCACAGTAAGAGATGTCACAGAAACCAAAGTGTCAATCGAACAACTGACCTATCCATGCTTCCCCTTACGTAGCAACCGTTGCCAGGTTGGACAAGCTATACAAAACATTCCCATTCAACCTAATGCGAAACACCTACATTTCAAATACTATTTATTTTCTATGACAGAATAAATCTCTACTTAACATGTTCTATAAAACTAGTTTTAGGAAGCAGCCTTAAACAACTTGTGCTATAATTTTCCTTTAGACTGAATGAAATTTTTGAAATTGTTCTGTAAAGCATGCCCAAGCTCCTAACAGTTACTATGAAAGATTGGATTTGTGGGAGGAGCAGAGATAGCTCAAAGCTACTGTTAAGACTGACGGCCCCAACAGGGCTACTGCAGGGCTGCCAAAGAGACACTAAGAGGCACTGCAGAGCATTTAACAGAGTTGGTGTTTTCCTGGTACACACAAAGCTTCACCACATCCCAAAACCAGTGCTGTTCACATCTTCAAGAGAAAGCAAGTAAACATCTGCCAGTGTAGCAAACTCGGACGTCTTAAACGTTTTTAATGGGCGGCGCTGGGTGGTTACTTTGTGAAGGGTTTGCAGCGTTGGGTAGTGCAGCTCTTTTGGAGCCAGTTGAGCGAATTGTTTTGGTAAAGCTACAGGGACGGAGGGGAGGGG
>JBBPCZ010000012.1:2996420-3011130 GCA_037974445.1 Brycinus macrolepidotus
AGTTCTTCCACACTGAACTCATCCAGCCATGTCTTTATGGAGCTCGCTTTGTGCACTGGGGCTCAGTCATGCTGGAACAGAAAAGGTTCTTCACCAAACCGGGTCCACAAAGTTGGAAGCATGGTGTTGACCAAAATGTCTTGGTCTGCTGAAGCATTAAGATTGTCCTTCACTGGAAGTAAGGGGTCTAGCTCAAACCCTGAAAAACAGGTGTGTCCCAATACTTTTGTCCATATAGTGTATATATTTTACAGCACCCTGCATGTACATCTAAACCTTCTCTGTTCATGTAATGACTTTCTGTCAGGGAGCTTTTAAAGGCATTAGACATTTCGGACATCTGGTTCCATACACCACCACTGTGAACAATTTACATCTGGTAAGTTCGGTAGAAGGATCACTTCACACTAAACCACTCTGAATGACTTTATCTCAACATTTTCAACATTTCAACTATGCACATATTCCACCAATCAAAATTGAACTTTCCAAATGATTTTAATTGGCCTTTTGCAGGTTTTTTATCTTACCTGAAAAAGTAATGGAAAAAAACTCAAACACTAATGACAATAGTTGAAAGTGGTTTGAAAAGTGAAACTTATTATTTTTGAACCTTTTCTTTGTAATACTAAGAACTAATAATGTAACATAAAGCTACATCACCCACTCAGACTTCATTACTTTAAAAATACATTAGCTTCGTAGCTCTGCGGCAAAACTAAAGAACCAAATTTTAGACACCAAACCACGGAATGTCTGGGGTATAACTGTGTATTTTGGACTTTTTATTTGACTTTTTTTGCGTATATTTGACTTTTTAATTGCGTTCCAACGTGCACTTTAGACAAAAAACCCACATGAAATTGGTTTGAAAAGTGAAACTTTTTTATTACTTTTGAACCTTTTATATGAAATACACATGAAGTTGGCCCCTTCACAAACAAATCCGTCTTTAAAGAAGAGCATCAGCTACCTCCCCTTTTAGATTCAAAAAAACACAGAAAACCTGCATGGGCACATTCTAAGGTTTTTGGACCGAAGCTGCACGGTGCAGGTGAGCCGACAGTGGCGTGTGGGGTACTGCTTAATGCTGGAAGCTGGGTAGAGAATGCAGTTCTCAGAATGAGGCCTAAAGCCATATTGTACCCCTTTTAACACAACCTCGATCCCTCGAGCGCTCGATAATCGAACAGACTTGAAGAGAGTGGACGACTATGGAGTGCAGCGAGGCCCAGGCTGCCAGAAACACAACTAAAGCCGGCGAGATACAGTTCAGCGACGGGTCCTGTGATGAGTGAGAAGGGTTAAAGCTGCTTTAAACTACTGAAGTGTAAATACAGATTTTGTTCTAGAGTCTACAGACCCACCTGAGCTAAGACCCAAACATTTACAACGCAAGAAGCTCTTACACACACGTGTGAGCGAATATGAGACCAACAGTGTATGAGAAACAAATGCAGAAAATTTCTACAGTCAACTGGGACAACTTTTCCTTTCTCATACGTATCTAACCAGACGTCTTTTCCTTCCTCCGCCTTTATCCTTCCTTCAACTTTCTCCCACGCCAGCTTTCATTTTTTAACACATTCGGTTGTCCTCCTTTACCATTTTTGCCTTCCCATGTTTTCCAGGAAAGGTCTTTCTGTTTAGGTAGCATCATTATCCATCCAGGACAATTAAAATGAATCAATAAAGCTCGAGCCCCCGCTGTACAGAATACAATATGGCTGGGTACAACCAGGGGTTTGTTTTGTTCCTACATAGTCACAATTGCTTGTATTTCAATGAGTGCAGTGCAAAGCTATTTAAATAGCTATTTAAAAGAGGAATTCACCAAATAATCAAATTCACACAGTTTTGTGAGTACCTTTCAGTCAATTAGCCAAAGCACGATGTCGGTAGTTTAGTTCTGAACTGAATCTGTGAGGTTCTAATGATACAACACAAAACTATATCAACCCCATTGACTTCCATTACTTTTAGATAATGCAAACCAACAACTGTGTAAATTTGACTGTTTGGTGAAACCATTCCTTTAATAGTGCTCCAGCTTCCACTTTAAATAAGGTCAAATGGCTACAGAGACATTCAGTTCAATCCATTTCTCAAGTGACAGACCAGGTGCACTTTAACATTTCTAACCACATCACAATCAGAAGCCAAATAAATACTAAAGCAAAAGGCTAGATTTTCAATGACGAGTGTTTTGGCTGGTAGTTGAAATAAGGATGATTCATTTCAATAGATTTCAATATTATCAAATAATCGAGAGAATCAATAATTATAATAAGAACAATAATAGTAACGATTGTATTTAAACCAGTAACCATGGAGATTTGTGTGATCTACTAACTGGACTATATATGCCTGTCCATTGGAGAGGTAAAACACATTGGATGGTGCCAGACACTAAATTCTGGGTGGCAAATAAACAGAGACAACTATACACACAGTCCAGTTTTATAATAAGATTTTGGACATTAGCCAGTACCGAGGAGTAAAAGAATAACACCAAAATCAACAGGTAAACACGACATGCCTCCCACTTTCATCCAGTTTCGACCTTCTAATTTTCCTTCAAAGCCACTAAAGAGCTCGCTGACCACAAACTATCCTTGACTAAACAGCACTTTGAGCATGTAACAAAAACCCAGTTCATCTTTTGCCGCTCGTCTTCCAGTAGTTATGATTTGCTTTCCAGTCGCTGCCAATGAGATCCATCTACTCGCTAGCGTGTAAACAAAACCCCCGTGTGCTATTTACAAAGAAGGAAAACAAACACAAACCATATAAATAATTTAAACCTGTATATACATAAAAATCAGAAGGCAAAAGTGAGGTTAAACCAGTCAGCACTACTTTTTTTTTTTTTTTTTTTTACGTTTTCCATTCTTTTCATTTCAGAGTGGAGGCATTTGACTCACAATTTTAAAAAAAGAGGAAAAAAGAGGACATTTTTCTTGCTCCTTTAAGTTAAGTCAGTTCTGTAGTGTGTCTGTGAAGAAAGTAGTTGTTTTCGTACCACTCTACCATTGTGTGTGTGTGTGTGTGTGTGTGTGTGTGTGTGTGTGTGTGTGTGTGTGAGTTAGCATTCACAGCATCCATGCTACTAGTGAAGTACACACGCAAAATATTTTGATTTTTTTCCCCTCCCTATATAGCATAGCTGATCACAGCTAATTAAGGTAAAATGTTCTTAATTAAATACAGTATGCTTTTGTTTGATTCGTTGTTGTATGATATGCTACTCTAACTTTTTTTGTTCTTTTTTTTTTTTTTGTTTCAAGATCATGCCGTGACTTGGAGATTTTACTAGGTGTCTCCAGTGCAGACAGACATCCAGTACAGAAAGCGACATGCTGTTTTGCATTTACTGTGTGGTTTGTTTTCCAGGACACAGATTCAGCCCGGAACTGGAACTGAAAGGAATTTTTTTAAGTAGACGTTCGTCATCAGCAGTGCAGTTGGGTTCCCGGCTCGGCTGAATCTGTGTGCAGGAAACGCCTCCTCTCTCCGTTTTTGTGATTTCACTGTTTGATCGATGTAGCGGAATATTACAGCAAAGCGGACACAGCTATTCTGTAGTACAACAGCCATGTCAAATTAAAGACTCATGTTTGTTCTTAACATGTTTTCCTTGTGAAAATGTTGGGGGAAAAAAAATGACTTCGTGAAGTGTTGCGATTCCTCTTCAATTGGGTCTGCCCCCTTTTCACAGCCCAACCCACAACCTCACTCTCTAGCCAATCAGGGAGCTGCGTCTTGACAGGTCCACGTTGCTGGCGCTCAGTCCTCTACATTCTGATAGGCCACTGTTTGCCTCCTGAAAACACAATATGAAGAGTCAGCTTTGAAATATACAAATGAAAATAATAAATACTGCACAGTATGGGGGCAAATCTCCAACCTTATCAATATGATTCTTTAGGAAGTGATTCAATACATCATAAAATCTCAGAATATTCTATTAATTGCTTATATTCTTTAGGCGTTAATTTATTTTTTTTTTTAAATGCACCGAACACACAAATGAGAACGGAAAATTTTGGAATTATTTTGGACGAAAAAAATGAATGTACACATTTATAATATTATTTTAATTGAATACAAATAATCCTAACATACCGATGCAGTTGAATCACCACCTTCAGATCGGTGTGAAAAACAAGCCAAAGCTCTTTTATAAAAGTATGTAACACTAAAGGTACTTATATGCATATTGTTGGTGTGAGTGTGTGTATATTTCTGCACACCTGTGAGGACTCCTCTGCGCTCTTGTTGAGGAAGTTCAGAGAGCTTGCTCTTTTCATCCTTAAATACAAACACAGACGTTCAGTCAGAACTAATCAATAAACTCTACCAGCACAAAAATATCATCTGGGGTTCTTGAGCCCTAATTTGTAGTCAGCAGGCCCTTTTTTTGGGGCTCATTAGTTCTCCCTCACCCTGGGTTGCGTGGTTCCTGTGGGCCGCTCCCCTGCAGTTTCTTCACAAGCATCTCACTGCTTCGCCTCAGGGCGTCTCTGATCTTCCCGAAGGAGCCGCTCCGACGCAGAGAGCCATTCCCGTCCTGCAGGAGGCAGCAAGAACTTCACATTTCAAACATCATACAAAATCTCAGCCTGTTCTTCAAATCCATCCCTGAATATCTCATTAGATAACCATTAAACCCTCTAAAAAGCAGCATGATCCACACTATGTAGAGCTATAACCCTTTAGAACAACATTTAAGGAGCACTGATAATAGTATCATAATGTCACAAACCACATAAGTCTATTAGAGATTACTTAACACGCTTTGAGAGAAGTGTGTGATGATTCAGGTATGCAGTTTAAACATCAGTTAAAGAATTATTAGTTTCCACTGCTTGTAAGCTGCATTAACCCTGAAGCGCCAGTGCAAAACTGAAGATACAACCTTAAGACACAAAATATGTCTGGACTGATCAAGTACAAAAATTGTGGGAAAACTGCGCAAACTTGATCTTTAACTATTCTTTTTAATGGGTCATGGATTTCATTCATCATAAAACGTTCATACAGCACATACAGTCTGTACACTTTTAGGAAAATGTAGATGTACAAACCCCATTCCATTCAGCTTCATCTCCCTCACCATCCCCTCGTTGACCCCCAGGACCATTCAGACCGTCTCGATTCTGCCGTCTGTCTCCACCAGGAACACCGTCCTTCAGCAATTCCACTACTTTACTTTGGTTAATTGCATCTATCCCCTATAAAGTCAGAGAAAGTGAGATATATATATATATATATATATATAAATGTGTGTGAGAGGTAATAATAATAATAATAATAATTATTATTATTATTATTATTATTATTATATTTACTAGCTTGGAAAAAGCACCCCAAAAAATCTTTAAAAATGTTTTATACTGCAACCAATATGATCATGCTAAAATAGCTTGCAGAACGCATGTTACCTGTTTGCGATTTTTTGTAGCACACTCTTCCAGAGTCTCAGCAGCCTCTAGTTTGCCCTGCCGGCGGTAAAGTGCCCCCAGGCTCTTCAGAGTGTTTGTGACTGTGGGACTGCACACAGCAGAAAGAGGATCCATCAATATATAGTCCCCCTCTTTCAGTACACAGAAAACATTTCACTCTATTTAGGCCTGCCTCAGTCTGGAAATGTTAGCTAACTGCCATATAAATAACTGTGATTAGCAGTTTGTTGTTTGTTGTATGCAACCATTCAAGTACAAACCTAAAGCAGCTTCTTAGCTGTGGATACTTAGATCCCAACTGACGCTGGAGAGCTCGAGCTCAAATAAACAAACATTACTCACCAATTCCCTCCGAAGGCCAGAAGCTAATTTTAGTTGTTTTCGTAAGACCCCTGATGTAGTTCAATAAATGCCATGTTTTGATTTATCTACATAGCTCTGCCTCAGCCAAAGTGCTGAAAATGCACCCAGCTTACATTCTATTAATTGCGATGTAAACATCTGAAAGCTACTAGTTAAGGAAAATAACTGTGATCACCCTAGATAATTACAATCAGACTATGTGATAACTGACAGGCCTAACTTTGGCTAGTGAATGAGATTATCAGGTGAATACAGCAGAGACTAAGAGTCAAAACAGGTCCTGGTATGTTTGATTGGTTGATTCTCTTTGGACTGCACTCACCTGTCCACTTTGCAGGCTTTGTACCAGCTGCCATATTCACCATAGGGACCAGCGTCCTTTTTCTTACCCTGTACAAAAAACAGTCACAGCTGCTGTGTAGTCGGTCTATGGCATAACATGTTGGTCATGTGAGCAGAGGATTAGAAAATTCATTCAGCTTCACTGCATAAAGTAGAGGTCTTGCTCTAAAACCTACAGACCACAGCACTGCTTTCAGTTCTAATACGCCAGATTCCTTTTGTGAAGTACTGTGGAATTAATTGGGGTTTTAAAAGTAGAATGTAAGTGGTATTGCGGTTCTTACTGGTACAAAAACACAAAGACTGGATGGGCAATGCACATACCTTGCTCTCTTCTCTTTCCTCTGCATGCATCCAGATGGGCTTGTTGTCATCTACAAAAAGCGGAACGAGCAATACATTTTGATGCTTTATTTTAGTTTGAGCACATTATATTATACACTGAAGAACCTATGTTGTATCTACACTCACTGTACACTCTTATATGGGTGCATTTTGCAGTTTTGGGATCATTCACAGCACTTCAGAGACACTGACATGGAGTGTGTGTGTGTGTGTGTGTGTGTGTGTGTGTGTGTGTATATATAAATACTGTGGCCATTTACTGTCCACTTCGACACATTTATCATGCTGGTCCACCTTGTTAGATATAAAGCTATTGATTATAGTCCTTCATCAGTGGTCAGTTTCTGGTAACAGGACATAACTGAATGGACATTTCTTACTGACGGACTGTTTTATGCGCAACACAAACACCCGTAAGTGTCTCTGCAATGCTGATAATACCTGCTCACTGGTGCTCACTGGTGGTCGTGTGGAGATCCTGACTATTGATGAACAGGGGCTAACAAATGATGCAATTACAGTCTGTTACTGTAAACTACTAAACATAGTCAGTGTAGCTGATAAAATGGACAAGGAGTGTTGAGACAAGGTGGGTTAACCTAATAAAGTGGATAACAGTATTTAGGGTAGATTACAGTAGCACAATTTCATAATAAACGTTTTACACACACAGGCTTTAGTCCTTTGTCCTACACAAGCCCCTGCTCTTACCACAATGAGCTTGCGGGCAAGTAAGAACATGCACGCTAACCATGTCAGTTACATGTTCGATGTTTGCCGTGTGTAAGTGTTTGATTGGCTTAAAGGCTTGCAATGTGGCCAAAAGAATGTTTAATCTTGTATGTGCATTAAAGCTGGCCAGATTAGGCAAGAGCCACAATCCTCCTGAGAACCATCTCTCTCCAGACATTTCTTTCACAGGCCTGTTGTAGTTGTTGTAGATATTGGAAGGTTGAGCCTGCTTACTGTTAACTGATCCAAACTGTTTCTCATGTGCACGTGTCAGGATCTCCTTATAAAGGGCCTCCGCGTCCTTAAACTTGCCCTGTTTCAGGTAGCATGTTGCCTGAGAGAAGCAAGGAAAAAAACTTGAATGAGCTTCATTTTTTAACAATTTCTTAGATTTACAACAAATGCAAAATGTTTATGTGGCAAAGAATACACAAACAATATTCTATCTTAGGCTTTCACTCTGGAAGACACTGTCCACCGTGGTCAGTTTAAGTGCCTTTCCACCAAAGTGACATTCCAAGCACACGATCAAATAAACTTCTGATATTAGTTCCCAAACCCCTAACCCTGGAGTACTCCTGTTCTGCACATCTTAGTGTTTTAACCTGCTCTAACATACCCATCTCAACTCAGACGGGTTTCAGTAGATACAGATTTATTGCATCAGATGTTTAAGAGCAGGGAAAACACCAAAATATGCAGGACGGGCGAACTCCAGGACAAGGATCGGAAGACAATGGCTTAAGTGCTATTCAGACAGAATGATTTACACGGGGGAAGTGGGGTAATGCAAATTTGCACAGGCTAAGAAATCTCATTTCAGTAATGGAAGTGGCCACAATTTTGTTGCATACACAAAAAAAAAAAAAAACTCAATACAGCTGCCAACAAGTAAAACATTTAAATCAATTATAATTAAGTAACCATCCACCTAACAGTCTTACTTGAATGCAATGTGTCATTAGCAATGTCATTAAACTGGGAAGCCAACCGTCAATAGCAGCACTTCCATCATTTTATATTTTAATGGGTGGTATACTGAAGGTAGGACATATTGGTTTATCTTTCTTTGCTGACACGCACAAGATCAATATAAGTTGGGGGTAATTTCTAGTTCGTTTTAAAGTAGGCAAAAGCTAACAAAAATCTTCACACAGTCAGTAAAATGACTGACATGGTGGATTATGACTGAACTAAAATCACTGGGAAATGCCAGTTGTTTTACATTATTCCACCCCTCCCTGTAAAACTAACCCTGTCCAAATAGTATTTTACAAAAAAAAAAAAAAAGGTTAATATGAAAAGGGTAAGGTCAATTTTCTGAGCTCATTAAAATATTTGCCTTCTTCTAAACTCCTTTAATCTGTGAGAGGGATTAGTGTGCTGCTCTCACCAGGTTGTTCTTGGTCTTGGCCACATTGGGGTCATCGGCCCCCAGCTTGCTCTCGTAGATCTCCAGGGCTCGGCGGTAGTAATACTCCACCTCGTCATACTTGCCCTGGTTCTGACAGAGCAGTGCCAAGTTATTCAGCTGCTTAGCCACGTCTGGGTGGTATTTCCCTAGAACCTGCAAATCACAAACAAACATAAATTACCACTTTGTATTTTTTAGCTGCTGTATAGATTGGTTCCAGCCTCTAAGTACTGACAATGTGCACTTAAGAACTATAAAAAAGCATTTTACTATAGCACTGTACCATTATCATTACATGTACTGAGATCTGGCACGCCCTAAAAAGACCAAAAGAATCTTCTTGACCCACACACCTTCTCCCTGATCTCCAGAGCCCTCTTGCACAGAGGTTCGGCCTCCTTGTATTTGCCACGTTTGCCGTAGAGCACTGCCAGGTTGTTGAGGGTGGCAGCCACGGCAGGGTGGTCCTTCCCCAGGGTCTTCTCTCGGATAGCCAGAGCATCGTTCAGCAGGTGAGCTGCTTCTTTGTACTTATTCTGATCCCTATAAAGCAAAGCAGAAAATGACTAAGCGGATGCTGGTGCTGAAACCCATAAAATGAACTTTAAAATGAGCTAGTTTTAATTGAAGCACTTCACTAAACATTAACATCTAATTCAAACTGCTTCAAACTCTCCTATTGCTCTGGAAGAACTACACAGCTAACAACATGACGTTCCACACCATGGTTTGTGCTATTTCAGTACAGATTTGTTACTGGAGTGGATCGGATTCAATCTTTTATCCCCATCATTTTCTACTGATATCAACCTGATAACAACACCAGGTATTAGACTGGTGCCATCTCAATAGCAAAGCATGGCTGTAATGCTTTAATTCTACATTGCATATTGTTATATATAATTCTCAACAAAACACCAAATTAAAGATCTATGACAAAGTTTTTAGCTGTACAATGTGAGATACAAGCCTAACCAATAGTGTGAGATAAGTCTATGCTGGCATTTGGTGCACTAAAAAGTCTATGCTGCACCAAATAACCAATGCCTCTACCAAACTAGATCACGTGCAATTTAAAACAGCCCATCTAAACCACTAGAAACAGACTACACAAGTCATATTCTCACAACATCAGCATGATCATATTTAACTACGGGCGCACCAAAATGAAACTTCTTGGCCAAAACCGAAACAAACTTAGGACACTTTTGAAAACCGAAACCAGAAACTCAAGCAGCGATAATATTTTGAATTCTTTATTTGTTTTCTGCATTTTCCATGTTTTAGGGGTGTAACAATGATCCCAATTTTGTCAGGCCTATTTATTAAAAAAACTGGAAAGACAAATTTTGGCTATTTCTTTTTTAACCATTTGAAATTTTTCCCCCTATAATGTACTGACCTGTAGACGAGGGCGAGGATGTTAAGCATGGTGGCCACATCGGGGTGATCATGGCCAGAGGTTTTTTCCAGATCTTCTAAAGCTTGCTTGCAGAGCGGCACGGCCACCTCATACCGGCCCTGAGAGGCGTACTGAATCACCAGGTTGTGCAAAGTTCTGAGCCGGGCCGGGATCTCATAGCCTCCCTGCTGCGCTGCTACTTCACCACTGGGCTGGGCTGAACCAGGAGGGGTCAACATCATTTATGTTAAAAAGTACTCAGTATCATTTGAATTACTGAAATACATGCTAATGTATTTAGTTTAAATAAAATCCTTTGTGGCTCACGGCTTTGTTTTTTAAGGGTCACTGAGGGGATGTGAAACGTCAAGCAGCACTGAATCGTTTATTGAAGAATCATATTTGAATCACACCATTGTCAGGTAAGATATTTAGACCCTGATGACGACTGGCCCATACTTGAACTGGAGCTCAGTTCTCACAAATAAGTCTGACTTTCTTACCCGGTCCCTGGTCATCATCGTTGGGGAACAGGTCATCCAGGTTGTCCTTCTCCTTCTCTCCGGGCTTCTCCTCCGAGGGGGAGGCGTCGTCATCGAACTTGCGGATCTGGTTCATGAACTCCAGGTGTTTCTTCTCCTCCTCCAGCTGGGCTACGCTCTGCTCGCTCTTCTGCAGCTTGTGCTGCGTGTTGGCCAGCTCATCTCGCAGCCACTGATTTTCCTGGCACAGCCGTCGCACCTGCGCCCGCAGCTTCTGCTTCTCCGACTCCACGGCGCTCAGGTGACCCGACAGGGCGATGATCACCTGCACAGCACAGATCCATTAAACTCCACCATTCCAGCTCAAATCACAAAAAAACTATTTTCTAAACATTCAGAGAAATAAATGTTCAGGAATTGGAAAATTCAGTAGGGATACACGCACATAACACAGACTGTTCACATCTGTAAGCGACCTACTGTCTGTCATTAGTGTCAACATCTCTGCGCACATATATTTAAAAGCGATAACAGTCTACGCACAATTTTTCTGTCCACGAGAGATAACAGATGGTCAATGGATGTCGACAGCGATTTAAGTGTGAAGTGTAAAAAAAAAAAAAAAAACACAACAAATCAGGCACATATGCACTCTAATCTGATCACTCATTATAGTCATATGGATTCTTATACACATCAAGTCAAGAGGCACATAACAGTGGCTCAAATCTGATTTACAAAAGGTCACGTTTACATTCCCACAAGCTCTGGAAAAAATCAAATGTCACATATAAGCATGTCACTTTAAATGTATAATGTCATCATAGCCTAAAATTTAATGGAACACTTGTAGATACAGACGCAGCTTTCTGAGAACAGTTCCTACATCTTCTAAGGTACGCTTCAGCTTAAAGTCAGTGCAACCCTCAAATCACTGTCCTTGAATAATGTAACATATTTTGGAGTGAAACAAGGAATCAAGGATGCTCCCTAAGCTTTTCTCTTGATTACAGGTGGGAGTGGTGGGAGGGGGCTGGTGAAACATTCTTCTTGCCCACTGCAACATAATCTTAAAGGGATGGGCAAAGGTCAGTACATTTTGATGAAAGATTAAGGGGAAAAATATGTTTGATATGATTTTTTCTGATTTTCTGCACAATTTAGTCCACCCACTAGCTATGACTTCCCCTGTTACATGACACCAGCAACACTGGGAGGGTGAAAGCTGGCAAGTGCTTTATATGAAGCCAGTCGCCGCATATTTTTGAATTGCCTCTTACGCAACATCACTGGGCAGCATAACACACCTGGAGGAGAACGCTGACTGCCAGTTCTGTTACATCAACATGTGAAGGGGCATTTACGGATTGACATGGTAGAAATACATGGTTTTAAAGTAAGTAAATGATCATATGATGGAGAATTAAACACACACTATACAAGGCCCAAATCTCCCTCAGCCCTCTGCATGTTCGATTTGGATGAAATCAGGTCCTTCGAGCTGGGCTGGAAATCCCCAAAGAATCCGCTCTGAAAAAGTCCCCAGTCTGAGGCACAACACCTGTGACTGGACAGTTCAGCACTCTGCACCACTGTACGCATCCCTGAAGACAAGTTCAAATGAGTTCACAGACTGTCCTTGAAGAACCAGACTGAACTGAACATAAGCTGTCCATGAGCCCTACACATGAGGTAATGGTAGGCAGAGTCTGGACTTTTAATTATTGGTGGAAAAGAAGAGGGCAGAACAGTGAACATGCAGATATCTGTGTAATCAGACCTTATTGGTGGGGTACTGTTGGATGGGTTTGGTCATGCTCTCTTATGCCTATAAATACCCGGCTCAAATCCAACTGAGGAGAGGATCCTCCGCCGGACCATGAAGCTGCTTTACTCTTTAATAAACAGCAAGCTGTACTTCTCCGACTGTGTTTGATTCTCTGACTTAGAAAAACTTTCAGACTTAGGCTCGCTCCAATTCTCCACGACATGAACAGACACCTGCACTGGCTACCATTGAGTCATGGGGGGGAAAGAGAAGGCCATCCTACCCACCCAGAGAACAAAATCAATTATGCTCTCTTGGACTCCCAGCCATGGCTGCAGCACCTCTACGAATCAAACTCGCAATCTTCCAATAATAGGCCCAGTGTTCAGACAGCTGTACCACTCAGGAGTCCGGGAAAATAAAAACGTTATATTTCAAATAACATGAATTATGCTTAATACAACCTTGGATATCAAGCAACTAAAATGTTCTTTCAAGGTTGAAAAAGTCCATTTTCATTTCAGGTTGGTTACTGCTCTACAACCAATCATGAACTCTCCATCAGAAAAGCGAGTTAATTAGAGTTCCACGTGCGGCAGTAATGAGGTTACCTGTGCCTCTCCCAGGCCCAGCTCGATGGCTTCCAAGCTCTTGCGAAGCAGGCCAGATTTCTCCTGGGCAGCAGGAGGCTGGGCGCAGTCCAGTAGAGAGTTCAGGAGCTGAGCGTGTTCCCCCCGCAGCGTCTCCAGACCCTGCATCACCGCCTTCGTGTTCAACACAATCTCATCCTGAGTGAGCCGCTCCAGAGCCTCCTCCCGCGGGTACACCATGGTGGACATCGTCTGGGGAACGGGCAGCGCTCAATCACAAACAGCTTCTCCGGCCAAAGAGAGAGGAGGAGGAGAATAAATGAAGGACAGAGGGGGAAAAAAAAGAAGAAAAAATGTTGTTTTTTGCATTTAAAGTGAATGGTCTGAAGAACTGTGCACAATTTTTAAATACACCAAATGTTGTCAGCAGTCAGATGTGACAGATGCGGTGTCTGAAGTTTATTTTGCTGTAAAGTTAATACATAATTAGGGGTCAACCAAGATGGCAACTGAAAGACAAGCAACTGGTTAATTTATCATGACGATTTTGGCCAATTTGTGTTACAATTTTGTGGAAATTGTAATGGAAATCTAATGATTTTGAAAAGATTTTGGGTGACACAGACTTCCGATCATTTTAGCTACAATTGCTTAGTAACTCCAGTGCAAAACGTAAGACATAAAAATGGTTTGGTTGACACATCACACTTAGATTTTTTGTCAGACCATTGCTCTAATGTGATCACTGAACAATGACTAGCCTTAATGGTTGTACAGATAGCCTTATTCTATTTTATAGCTTCACAACTGCTTTGAAACCCATGTTTTCTAGTATAAAGCTCAGGATTGGATCCCTGGTTCTCTGGGATGTCATTTCCCAACAAGCTCTAAACTCTAATCAGTCATAATAAAATTCTGGTTCTATATGTAGTAACCCAGAGAGTGGGTGTGCTAGTCTTAGATATAATCAAATTTAATGTAAAATGTCAGGAAGACTGATTCCAGATTAGGACTTTCACTCTGTGAAACATCATTACTGGCCGCCAGGAGGACTCCATTAGCAGCTGGACTACATCACCATCTGTCTGCTCTGACAGATTACTGCCCTTGAGCGCTAACAGCTCTCCTTCAGACACCTGAAAAGGCCACTCAGCAGATCGGTGACCTCTTGGTCAGCACTGAGCGCCCTGCACGGATGTGATGGAGCACAATATAGCTGGACCTTGAACGTCTGACCTGATTCATTTCACAACAAACTGGTTAAACACACCGTTCTCAACTGTAAACTTGAATACTTTGGTGGCTTTTTGAAGTCGGGAGTTGTATCAGTCATAAAGGCCTGCTGTTGCAGAATCAGTTCAAACAGTATAATACATTTCAAGGCAGTTATGGCGTAACACTGATCCAAAACTTAAAGTAAAAGCAGCTTTTCAACTGTTCAGCTATCGTCCAGTCACAATGTTCCAATACACATTCAGCCAATGGGAAGGGAGAAAGGAAGCCTGTTTGCATGGTATGTCATTAGCTTAATGCCTTCTACAGATTCCAGCAGTCTTAAAAGGTCATTACAAATCACACTTCGTGACACGGATCTAACAAACTGGGGTATGGTGTGTAGATGTACGATGGTGTGTGTGAAGGCGTGTAGATGTACATTGGTGTGTACGATGGTGTGTGTGAAGGTGTGTAGATGTACGATGGCATGTGTGAAGGTGTGTAGATGTACGATGGTGTGTGAAGGTGTGTAGATGTACGATGGCGTGTGTGAAGGTGTGTAGATGTACGATGGCGTGTGTGAAGGTGTGTA
>JBBPCZ010000012.1:3011230-3026558 GCA_037974445.1 Brycinus macrolepidotus
GAAGGTGTGTAGATGTACGGTGGTGTGTGTGAAGGTGTGTAGATGTACGGTGGTGTGTGTGAAGGTGTGTAGATGTATGATGATCTGCAAAGCCATACACACATTATTTACATCAATCATACGCACTCATCAATCCACCCGTGAGCCCTCGTGCCCTGTGGATGGAGGACTGTCCTTCCGGTGATCAGTCAGAACAAGTTCGTATTGATTTGCTGTGACCTTTTCCTCCATATGTAAGGAAAACCGGTGGAGCAACTCTTCCTCAGAATGTCAATGCAGGACGTAACCAGTCTGTGTCAGCAGAAACAGTCCGTCCACATGGACTGAATTCCATCAATTTATCGCCTGTTATTTTAACTGCTGCCCTTCGGTAACAGGCTTCTGAAATGCGTTCTATAAAAAAAGATGCAAAATGACTTCTTCCTTCTAGAGCTGGGCAATATGACAATATTTACCGTTATTGTGATAAATTACATCACAGTATGTCTCCATTTCCTTTCCCGTGCATTTGGAGCAGAGGTCAGCTTCCATGTTATATAAACAGAGCACGAGTCCTGTTTGACTGGATAAAGTGGAGCGCAGCGTGAGGAATACTAAATACAAATCATTAGTACTCTCGCTTTTGATAGTACTTCCTAAATTCTTCTGGCTCTTTTTTGTTTAAAAATATTATAAAATATTATAAGTTATAAAAATACACATGACATACAGCGTAATGTGAAGATTTCCTGAAGTATCATGATATATTTTTGCCACACAGCTCACAACTATTCCTGTCTATCATTCTTAACGCCATCAGTCAAATTCAGGGTAATTCCAGGCTAAATTCAAATCTTGATTTGATTTCACTACGGTTTGCAATGAGTGGGGGTTTCTCTCCATATCCTTCATCATTATTTTTATACGCAAAATTTCCACCAAATTTCACATATAAGTCCTATTATGGCACTGAAATGACCCCGAAAACTGGAGCAGCCTATTATTACCGAGGCCTGGAAGATACGATGGTCCAAAAGGCCTAACCCTGTCCTGCGTGCTTTGAGGATCCAGCAACGGGACGACTGTAAACATCCAGTGGAATCTGAGCTTCCCTTTCTAAACAGCAGGTGGGGCCCTGGTTAAGGCCTCCCTCGCCCTGTCCCTTCACTGCAATGCAGCAAGAGGAGGGAGCCCGTTAGAGAGGAGGATGCTGAAAATGCATCATACTTCAGTTCACAGCCCTCTGGGTCTTTTAGAAGCATTTTTAACAGCAGAAGGAAACCTGAAGGCGAAATGTATGCAATTAGGCACAGCGGATCGATGAAGGTGACCAGGCTCCACGGAGAAACAGTGAGAATGTGGTTTGAGGACCCTGGTTGAGCTGCTTGAGCTCGAACAAGTTTATCAACAAAAACGAGACCCAGGCATCATATGAGTTTGAATGTGTTTCATTTCACAAGTCAAAGCTCAGTCCCCACATGTGAATGGCGCATCACATATTACAGCCTTTTCAGCTTCTCCTCCTCTTAAACACGAGGCTGAATCTCGTTCCACGGAATGGAAAATTCCAGTATTAAAGTCAGCTCTGTTGTATGTTGTTATTTTGGTACTGGTCCACTTTTAAGCATTTAAAAAAAACAACCCAACTTTCTCCCCATCCGTGTGTGCATATGCATACTTCTCCCTATTTGTGTCTTTTTAATGTTATTTCTTTGTATCTTCCAGCTGTAGGAAAGAAATGCTGGGTTTTAGTTAGATCTCGTAGAAGAACAGAGATTCAAAACTTACATCCAAATCCACACATAAAGGTTCAGTGCCTACAGGATCGAGCTCCTGGCATGACACGGTCATTTCAGTCTCCTGACCTGAATAAAAACCTGGGGGATGAGTTTAAGAAGGGGATCTAACTGAAATCATCTTGGATCCTGGAGGATCTGGAAAGATTCTGTCCTGGGGAGAGGTCTCAGATCTGTTCTGTCCTGTATTTTTTTATTTAAAATGTTTTTTTTTTAGTGGAGATCTAAAAAGAAAGGATCTACGATCCTGAAGGATAGAGTGAGAATCTTTTTTTTTTTGTTAAAAATACGTATTTTTGAGTGTTTTTTGTTTTCTTAGAATAAATGTACTTCAAATAAAGGTTAGATTTCTCATTTTTTTCAACCACAAAAACATTTTCCAACACATTCCATTTGGCCCATCTGTATCTTAAAAGTCTGTAGGACACAAATGCTGGGTCATATTTTCAACCACGAAGACGTATTTCAAGACTTTTTCTTTTAGTTTAAGAAGGATATCTGAAAGGAAGGATCTAGGATCCTGGAGGATCTGGATAGATTCTGTATTGAGGAGTGATCTCAGATCTGTACTGTCCTTTTAGTCGTTAAAAATGTATTTTTGTTTTCTTACAACAAATGCACTTCAATTAAAGGTAAGATTTCTGTATTTTCAAAAACAAAGACATTTTTCACGTCTTCTTTGGACCCACATTTACCTTAGAGGTCTGTAGGACACAAAAGCTGGGTTTTATTATGACCCAACACATTTCATTATAATGTTGACCCTGTGTTGACATACATATGACAACAACAACAAACAAAAACTTAGTAAATTTAAGAAGCATTGCTTAGCAACTGCGTTCGAAGGCTACTGTTTTTAGCCTGCGTGCTAACTCTAATCTGAGCTTTCTCAGGACTGTTTTGGACAAAAGCCTGACCTGGGTGACCCTCCTGCATCACTGTTAGTCATTCTGCAACGTAATGTGAGCTAAAAATGAGGAAAACAGCCTAAATGAGCAATAATTTGGCTAAAAAGTTGAGTTTTTTGGAGACAGCACGATAGTGCCTGAATGATTTGACGTTAAGGAGACAATATTTACCTTATCTTCTCCACAAACACGGATTATCCTCCTCGTCTTCAAGTGTGGGATGATTTCTCGCCCTCCTTTTTTTTAGCTCTCAGACGAAAAAATGGGTGAATTTTCCAGACTAGACAGCTACAGGAGGTTTAAATGTTGTTAGAAAATAAATTCAGACTGAAGCATCGTAGCTAAACAGGCTAAGCAATAACGGCTAACGGACGGACCGAGGATAAAATGCATCCAAATCTGTTGTGCCAGCTTATTCAGGACACCAAAAAATAAATTGCATCTCCAGTATCGTCTCATCCACCTATCCATCCATCCTCTCTCTCTCTCTTCTCTGTAGACGTTGGTCCTGAATCTTCTTGTCTGAGTAGGTTGTGGTGTATCAACGCCAAGGGCGGCAGAGTGCGCATGCGCATATCCGTCCCAATCCGCACCCTCACTCCCTACCTAGTGAACACTACATCCCACCTCAGTAGTCTTATTGGAACACACACAGGCCTGCTCATATTGCCCTGGTTGTTTTTTCCCCCCCCTCAATGAGCACACTGTAAATGAACAGTTACACTCATCTGCAGATCTCACAGCTCAGAAAAGAAGTTTATGGAGTTTAATCTCTTGCCTAAGAACCATTAAAGTAAAGCGGTCCTTATAGTCACACATGAACACACCACACAGTGTGAAATTCTTTCTCTGCATTTAACCCAGTCGCCAAGTGAAGCAGTGGACAGCCACCGATGGGGACGGTACCTTGCTCAAGGGTACCTCAGTGGTGCCACAACCTTCTGATCACAGGGGCAACTCCTTAACCACCAGGCCACCGGCAGCCCCAACTACGTGAAAAGGTGTAATACTACTAAATGTAAATGTATGAATATGAAATTTAGCGAGTTAGATTGATGGTTTAATTCTGCTTTATTATATTTTGTCAGGGGTATTGTTTGGTCAATGGACGGGAAGAGCTCTATAATTACTATTGGCTCAAAAAGACAGGAGAGAGAAAGAAAAGAAAAAGAGAAAATATCTTTGTGATTAATTACCTCAATTTTACTATCAAATCTAAAAACCAGAATGGTGTGTGTGTATGCGCCCTGCGGTGGGCTGGCGCCCCACCCGAGGTGAGCCCCTGCCTCGTGCCCGTAGACCCTGGGATAGGCTCTGGGTACCTGCAACCCTAGTGAGGATTAAGGGGTTACAGAAAATGAATGGATGAATGAATATATATATAAAAAAAAACAAAAAAAACAAAACAGAATATTCAAGGAAGTGTAATCTGTAACCCCCCCCCCCAAATAAAAAAAAAAAAAAAAATTATACACACAATATATATATAAGGTAAGAGAATGTAACCGTTTCACTTTCGGTCCACAGAAGTGTTGGGGAACTTTTACGTGGTCATCCTTGATTTACTGTTGGAGTGAAAATGAGGTGATAAAGAGGTGAAATTCCCCTAGACATTCATCATGGAGAAGATAGATAATACACAGGATACAATAACACAAGAGTGTTAACCTTCAGAAAGAAGGAAATGTATATAAACATACTCAAGGTGGGTTTTGTATGAGAAAGGGTGGTTATACATAAAAGAATCAAATCCATGGATCTAAGAACCAAATGGCTGGATCTTGCAGGACAGAGATCCAAAACTTGCCTTCAAATCCACACATAAAGGTTCAGTGACCACAGGATCGAGCTCCTGACACGACACGGTCATCCCAGTCTCCTGACCTGAATAAAAACCTGGGGGACGAGTTTAAGAAGTGGATCTAAAAGAAAGGATCTAGGATCCTGGAGGATCTGGAGAGATTCTGTACAGAGGAGTGGTCTCAGATTTGTACTGTCCTTTTTTGTTGTTAAAATATATATATTTTTTGTTTTCTTAGAATAAATATACTTCAATAAAAGGTTCGATTTCTCTATTTTCAACCACAAAGACATTTTTTCATGACTTTTTTTTTGGACCCATCTTTACCAATGATACCTATAATTATGGAACTGACTGTGTTACGGTGTGATTCCTCTATACGAAATCTAGACATAAATATTTTACTATAACAACATTATAATCCTTATTATGTAAACAATTACAGCAACATTAAATAGAAATGTAAAAATATTTTAAAAAAAAATAGAAACTGAGGCTCATTTAAACAACTAGAAATGGCAGAAATTTACTCTCAGCTGCTCAAAACATTAAACCGTGTCCACAAGCAGATGTTCCTCCTGGGAAAAACATGGAGAACACTGAAGGCGGAGTACAAATAAGGTGTGTTTATTTAAAAAAAAAAAAAAAAAAATGAACACTTTCAATTGATATCCCACACACTACCCCAAAGACAACTGAATCATGAAAAAGCAGTACTACAAAACATGTCGAATAAAAAAAAAAATATAACAATAAAAGAACTTAGGTTCATATTACAAGCACTTCTTAAGATATGTACAAGCATCGTTGATTTATTTTTTTTTATAGGCAGAAGGCAAACGGCTAAAACTGCTAAAACAAACAAGTGCATGTGCAAAAATACTCTTTTCATCCACAAGCTCGGCTTCTCCCTCCAGCAACAGGTTTTTGTGCCAAATATGAAAGAGTGCCACACCGATCCACTGCACCTCGGGGTTTTAGCTTCAGCCAGAATTCACACCGCACACCAAAGCTTGTGGAATTCAAGAAAAATGTTCTTTCGATATTAAGATGAGACTCAGAGAGAAAGACTCCCACAGGGCCTGGTTTACTAAAGGGACCTGATCATGTGATCATGATAAATTCCACGCTTGATAAGAGCCCAGCGGAGACAGAGGGCGGCCGATATTGACGACCCACGTTTATGTTAATGGGGCAAAACGTTGGACGATGGCGGATTCTCTGAAGAGAATCAAAGAGAATTAACCTGAAACCAAGAAAGAAATCTGGGCAGCTCGATCCCCAGAATTACGATATTTATCTTCTTTAAGAGTTTGTGAATTTCTTTTGTTCAAGTTTCAGACCGACAGACTTCACAGTTCATTGTCAATTATCAGGCAGCAAAGCACTATTAGATATAAATTTGAACCTAACTTGAAATATAAAATGGTAAATAAGTCAATATTATCAGTTACTGGACTTTTTTAGGCCCTATATCAGCCCCAGATTCTCCCAATTTATAGTTACAAATCAGGCAATATTATCAGTTACTGGAATTACTGGACCTTTCAGCCCCTAAATCTGTTTATTAGACCTAAAATGATCACAATTTAAAGTTACAAATCAGGCAATATTATCAGTTAATGGAATTTCCAGCCCCTTAATCTGAACATCAACCGAAAAATGCTTAAATATAAAATTATGAATCAGCCAATATTATCAATTATCAGAATATTTATCCCCCTAAAATCAGTATTGGTAACTTTTTCCCCCGTATCAGCGGGGCTCGGCTTGCGATCGGTTTTGCAGAAGCTAAAGATCATCTGCTTTAGTAAACCAGGCCTTTTTAGTTGGACTGAAAAACGATGAAAATATTCGGCTGTACAGATGATTCACTTGTTGATCCGTGTGCTTGGAATTCCAATGTTTTGTTTGATAAGGACAACAGAACGGTCACGTCACACGAAACACAGATTACGGTTACTGGTCCAAGGCCAGACTTAAGCCAGGCATCATAACAGACTGAGAGAGAGAGAGGGGGAGAGAGAGAGAGAGAGAGAGAGAGAGAGAGAAAGAGAGAAAGAGAGAGAGAGAGAGAGAGAGAGAGAGAGAGAGAGAGAAACACACACCGTCCACATTCAGACCACGAGAAGGCGGCGGCTAGACGACATAAAACGAGACAGCGGTGTTGTTGGAAACGGAACGGAATGAGTCTCTTCGAATGCTTTCGCACTGAAACAGGTAACAGTGGAGGAAAATGGCCATGCTTGACGATTCCTATTACACCAACAACACTGGACGACGGCCTCCATCGACAGAAAATGTAACAGCTGACACTTTTTTTTGGCAGTGACACGTTTACGCTCGGTTCCCTTTGTGGTCAGAAACAACCCGAAAGCATCAGATACTACCTACACTATTAAAAAAAAACAACACATACATACACAATCTCGGTGAATGAGCTTTAGATATGGGTTGGCATGGCTGCATTGGATTGAGTGTTTATGTGTTAGCTTGGATAACTCTACAGAAAGGATTTTGCACAAAGAGTCTCTGCTTACAACATGCAAACAAGCAGCGAGAACTGAAATCACAGCAGAGCTTCGTGACACGACTGGAATTTCATATTGTGATTATGAGGCTACATATTAGCGATCCTGATACCACTTGCATTATGTTAGGGACACATTAAGGAATTCTTGGTATGACATGTTTAAAGGGGAATTCTCAATATTTTTCACATTTTCTGTCGTTTACAGTGGTGGTGATGGGAACCAGACGTCCGAAGAAAAGTGGATATGACGGCGCTGCCCTGACGCCTGAGGAATTTTTAGGACAGTTTTGAGAAGGTTTTGGCCAAAACCCTTTTTTAATCCAATATTTTTTTTATATTTGCCATTTTTTATTTGACCATTATCAGCATTAGATATAAAAGCTCCAAAGACTTGCAGGTTCACTGGTCATTTTTGATCGTAAACAAAATGTTTGCATTGTGGACACCGAGACCACTGCAAAGAAATCCAAATCATTTCACATCAAACTCTCCATGACTTTGTTCACATCTCAACTATTGAATTATGTAGAAATGTTGAAAACTCAATGGAATTCCTTTCATTCTAACTATTTTTCACCAAAAGGACTTACGCCTGTTGGATCATTTGAATGCACGGACTGGTCAGAAGCGCAGAGCACACAATAAAACATTATAAAAACAAGTGGCAGGACGCTTGCTTGCATATCGCAACCTTCTGTGCAGGATAGCAGTTAATAAAAGATATAGTGCACAGCAACATTTCACTTTGAATGTGATCTTTTTGTTACAGAATATGCTCTAATTTACCACTAAGGCCATCTTTTCTGGAACGATGGAGGTCAGTTTCAGCCTAAAGGGTTCATAAGCAGCTCCCAGACAAGACAGAATTATTGATGGCCTCGTCTGACCCAAGATCTGAGCAAAGAGCCCCACGAGCCTCAAGAGAAGGTGGAGCCTGGAGGAGCACCTAATAAAGCACAGAACATCTAACAGAGCACAGAGCAGAGCCAGACATCACACTGCGAATATGATCCACTGGCAAGGGAGAGGCAATGTCTGACGTCTCTCATTAGTACGAAGAAGAAGATTTATTCAGCATATTTGTGGACATCTTTGCCTATTTTAAGTCATTTTATCAACATGTAGATCATTTTGCTTGTTTCAGGTGTTTACGCCACAGCTATTTTAATATCAAACAATATATTAACCAGAGAAAGATCAGTGAAATCAGTGAAAAACAAGGACTAAATTCAAAAAATAGTGGCAATTTGGTGCTCCATGTCTAATTTGCGGGGCATTTTATATATGGCCAGTGAACACTGAGCGCTCTGAAACATTCTGGATCTTATTAGTCCATATCTGGATCTTGTTAGTCTGTATTTTGGCATATTATTACGTCAGTGGGAGGTGGTAACAGGTGCTGTGCCATGAATCATTCAGCGGAGACGTCTGCGCATTGGCAAGCCGAACGGCTTTTGTGCAAAACCCAATAAAAAAAATAAATAATGTTAATGGAAAGGCAACATTTAAAAAAAGAAAAACACTATTGCTTAATGAACGACAATTGAGAAAAAAAAAAGAGAATAAAATACAAATATTGTAATTGACCCTTTTCAATTGTAACACACATTTTGTCAGAATACTACTTGCCACACAAAATATACCCTCGTTTGGACTCTGGGTTTGTATTTTAAAAAAAAGCTTTTAGTAGTTGGAACGCGATGCAGACACAAAAAGCCCTATAAAACGCCTCGATATCTCGTGCTATCGACTGTCGGTACTCGAACGGTTGAAGTCGTGCTCTTTGCATTTGAAGTCATCGGTCGGTCGGTCGGTCGGTCTCATGTGTGGAGATGCAGGGTTTTCACACGGTTAAAAAAACGTACACCACAAAAACCGATCCGACGACTGAAACCAACACACACATGCTCACACAAACCGACAGACGGGAAAAAGAAAAGAAAAAAAAACAGCACTCGTCACTCTTACAGTGGCACGACATTATTTCATAGATATCGCTGTTGTTTTTTTGTTTTGTTTTTTTCATAACCACAGTTCACACACTAAAAGCTTGGTCACCGTAACACCGACAAATATACCTCACACACATCCTACACAAAATAGAACATCACTGTAGAAGAAGCTGCCTCTCACTACAACAACAACGATGTAGCAGCTCAGCAGGTAAAGGGAGGAGCTGACTGGAGATCAGCCTCAGCTCTCGGCTCTTCCTGTTAAAGTCTCCCATCAGGAGCGCCAACCCGACCCCAGATCTGCTCTTAAAACAGCATTCCACATCATTTAATATGTGATTCCTCATCAGCTTTGAGGAGGTTTTTTTTTTTTTTTTTGGCGGAAAGAACCACCGTCACAGACTAAAAGCCGCTTGAAGTTTATTAGTGGACACTTCCTCACAAGGGAATGAAGTAAAAATAGACGGGACCATAAAACCTGCTTCGGAACAAAACATGTTCTTCTTTTTTTTATGAGGTGTACTTCCTAAATAAAGCAGGTTGCTTCATGACTTTTCAATATTTTTATATTTCTTGAGCATCTTTGCTTCAGTTTCTTCTTTGATTGTTAAAAAAAAAAGGACAAAATCAGTTCATTTTTAAGTTAGTGGCATATCGCCAATACCCACCACCCCACTGGAGCAATGAGTGACATTTTTCTGCTATAATAATGGACCAAGTAGACAAAATTTGAAATCCAAACTCAGAAAAGACAAATCTCCAACTAAATTATATATAGACAAACATAGCCCTCTTATATTCATTTGTTTGAACTGGGATTTTAATTGGTTACTTGCTTCGGAAACTACCGAATTTGAACTGAGGCCTCCAAGCCACATGATTGCTAATAATGGCCAATTCACGTTTGTGTCAGTTCCTGGGAAATGTTCTACTTCCTTCAACCCGAATCCCTTCAACACGAAGAATCACATGTTAAACTATGAATGTGTGAAATATTCTTTTAAAGGGATAGTTTACATCAACAATGAAATCATGCTTACTGGCAATGACTGCTTTCTTTAATTGTATGAGTGAACTATCACTTTAAACGCCATTTTCTTTCAAGAGAAAACCTCCAGCTGTATTGTGCTTTGGAAGAAAACGTGTATGTGAGAGAGCGAATGTAAGTTAAGTGCATAGCTTTCAACAACCAATAGGGATCCAGCCCAGAGAGCCTTGCTTAAAGGTATGGTTAAATAAAAATAACATCATAAACGGTGTCTGAAATCTGCTTATTTAGTTTTGCACTGGAGCTGCAAGGTAATTGTAACAGATTATGACAGAACTGCATTACACGTTAGCCTTCTTTAGCTTCATAACTTCACTGCAAAACTATATATACAAATTTCAGACACCAAAAATGTCTTAAGGATTGGCCATATTGCGTACAGTTGATTTTTCAGTAACCAATCCATTAAAAACAGCCTAAATTTGCTGAAGAGTCCAAAAACAACAGCAATGGCTGACGATGATTTACACATTTTGTTGTGAAATTTTATGGGTTTTTTATACCCTCCCTATGACTGTCCTACTTCGCCTCAGCCCTTGAGTTGATATGAAACCATTTTCCCTCATGATTTGCGGTCTACAGGATAACTGAAGCGTGTGGAATGCCGGTCACTGCGATTCTAAACATGCTGACCTATAGCGACTGCAGGACAGTGAGAAGCGTTTACATTCGGATTGGCCAGTGTGATCTTTGGAGATATGGTTTATGAAGAGAAAAATGAAACCTTTAACTGAGCTACATACATTTTCTTAAAAAAGGGCACTTTTCTGAAGTATTCACAGAAGAACTCAAGAACTGTAAGCTCCTATAAGACACAAAAAAAGCTTAACTTATGTACAAAAACAATGAAAAAACTCGCAGAAGTAGGCCACGGGCACAGCGACCACTTCACGGATAAGTAAGTACACCCCAGCGCCATCCAGAGTCTACGAACTGAACCGATCTGAAAAAAGGCATAGCTTCAGGTGGCTAACTGCAGCTGCGCAGCTCAACACATGCACAAGTACGTAAGTTGCATAATAACACTAATGTTACCAGTGGATTGTGGGTGCTGTAGTTTAAGACATGCAACTCAGAGCTTAACAGCATTTGTTGGTCCTGTTAAGTCTCCGACGGTGAGGCCAATTCTGTTAGCATTGCATCAATGAGGTCGTGTTAGGGGTCGTTTTTGGATTTCTGCTTCTTCATGCTGTCATACGGAAACTTGATTGTTTGTGGTAGACTTGTGTGTGTGTGTCTGCTGTTTTTGTGCTTGTCCCCCCACAATTTGGTGCTCTGGGACCGGTTCAATAAATAAAAGTGACTAGCGCCATAAAAAGTACATCTCAGCCACTAACGGGACCCCCGCAGCACAACCTACCCCCCCGCAGAAAGAAATTAACGTTTAGGGCAGGCTCCCTCCTCACGACTCTGCTACAATTGGCCAGCGTTCTGATTGGCAGGGGCTGTGTGCAACAGGGCGAAGGCTGCAGGGTGAAGGGGGCGGGGTCACGGGGCTCAGGGACAGACAGTCCTAGGACGGCGGTTTGCTGTAGCCGAACAGTCCCACCGGGAGATATTTGACGTGTGTTGGCCACTGAGCTGCAAGCTGGAAGAACTTCACATCGTTCCATTCCACACCATCAATCGACACTGAGAAAACAGAGAGAGAGAGAGAGAGAGAGAGAGAGAGTTAAAGATGAATAAGAGTGGGAGAGAGGCATTGAAAGAAAAAAGAAAGAGAGAGAAAGAAAGAGAGAAAGAGAAAGAGAGAGAAAGAAAGACAGAAAAAGAAAAAGCGAAAATGAGAGAAAGAGAAAGAGAAAGAGAGAAAGAGAACGAGGGAGAAAGAGAAAGAGAATGAGAGAAAAAGAGAAAGAGATAAAGAAAGAAGAAAGAAAGAGAAAAAGAAAGAATGAGTGAAAGAGTGTGAGTTAGTGTGAGTGGAAGAAAAAAGACAGAAAAAAAGAGCTGGAGATTATTATAAGAAATAAAATAATGAATTAATAACAGGAGAAAAACAAAAAAGAAAACTGAAAGAAATGAAAAGTCATGAATAAGTAAAAAAGAAGCAAATAAAAAATAAAAAACTTAATGAATAAATAACAGAGAGAAAGAGAAATAAATAATCAAACATAAAAGAATAATGCATGAAAGAATGGATGAAAAAGAGAGAGAATAACATACAAACAAAAGATCCCCTCAGATATCGAGTGGGTTCTAAACGCAAGGACAGTCTGTCTCTGCATACCGAACATGAATAAATAAATACATTAAACTCTTACTGACTGAGTGCAGTATCAGTTATAGATGCAAATAAACAAAAAATACATACATTTTAAATATATATATATATACATATATATATATATATTTTTTTTTTTTTTTTTTTTTTTTTTTTATTTATTTATTTATTTTTTATTAAGAAAAGCATCACTGTTGAAACTATTTTCCATGCTGATAGAACTGTACTTCAATGACTAAATTATGAGTTTGTGGTTGCACTGCTGTCTGGTTCTCCGGGCTGCGTTACCTTTGAGGATGGTCTGCTGCTGCTTGGCTGAACAGATGAGTCTACTGATGCCCTCGATCACCTGACTCTTAGAATCCACCTCCTTCTCTTTGGGCTTCTTCCCCAGGAAGATGGTTGGAACTGCACCAAATGGAGAAGTCAAGTCAAGTCAAGTAGGTGTTTATTGTCATTTCAGCCATATACACACAGTACACAGTGAATAACGTTCCTCCAGAACCATGGAGCAACACAAGAACAGAAACAAACACCACAAGACTACATGAGGGCAGACAGGACAGAATACAGAGTGCAAAGAAAGCAAGAAAAACGCAAAAGCAACAAAACAACAAGACAAGGAAACATTCAGTAAACGTTTAAATTAATACCAGATACTAATATAATAATATATAACTAATATAATATAATATAATAACAGATACTGTATTCTAGCAGCGTAATTGTGAGGTGTGCAAAAATGCAGAACAGAGGTAAACAGTAATAAATTATAACTGTGCAAATATTAGCATCAGCAGGACAGAGAATGTGCAGTTTAATAATAAATAAAGGGTCTTTACAGTGGCAGATGGGGTGTAAGTTGTTAAAGGCAGAACAGTTCAGTATGTTTATGAACTGTGTTAGGAGAGGAAGAAGTGTAGTTCAGGGTTGTGTGTGTGTGTGTGTGTGTGTGTGTGTGTGTGGTTTATGATTCAGTCCTGACTGAGGAGTCTGTTGGCCTGAGGAAAGAAACTGGCTGTAAAACTTTATAGTACATTTAGTTCACCAACTAAAAACCAGTCTTTTATATTCTTTAAGACTTTAAGACTTATTGCTCACTAGCTACATTGAAAACAATGCAAAATTATTTTTATTCCTCTCACCTTTCTTGTTCTTCTCTTTGGTGACCACAGTCATGGACATCGTGTTGACGTGTGCGAGCGGTTCGTTAGCGCCCCCTCCTGGCAGGCGACTGACCTGCAGGGACCTGAAGGTGCTCTTCAGTGTGTTTTTACAGCCCGTGTCCCTCCGCTCGCCCTCGCGCCGCTTCTCAGCCAGAGACGCCAGCCAGTAGTCAACTTGCAGACCAATGGCCTCCACACCGTGAGACATACTGGGGCTCCTGGGAGGCACAGAGAGAGGAAAACAAGCACAGACAAGAGAACAGATGGGTAAGACAGCAGGGTTTGGATCAGTAAAGGTCAACCTTGATCAAATTTCTAATGTGGGAGCCAAGACTTTCCACTGGGATCTAAATCACAACAAGCCACCAATCGTCAGTTTCATTCATCATTAGAAAACATGAGTTTTTTTTTTATTAAAGTATTTCTTTAATAAAAGGTCAAATGTGATCAGAAGTTAAAACATCTGACATCATGAATCAGAAAAGTGTAAAGACTGAATTATTTAGAGTTTGGCCATAAAAAGCAGCCTTTTTACCTAAATTTACCTAAATCTTTTTTCATAATAATAGCACCTGATATTGACTTTTTCCACCAAATTACTTCAGTTGTTTTTTATTAATCATGGCCAACAAACACATGATGGAGTTTAGTGAACACACACTCACCCCTGAACGGCTAAAACTGCCCCCATAGAGGGAGAGGAAGGGGGCGTGGCCGTCTCTTTAAGACTGGCAGGAGAGCCGTGAGAGGGCGGAGACGTCGAGGGGACGGCCAAACTCACGGCCACACCCTCTTCACCGTCACCTACCACACACAACAGACATTAGTCATGTTTTTCTTTACAAACAATTTAATATTTAATTAGAAAATGTACCTATAAATAACAATGAACCTTTATATAATTTTCTTAAAATACAATTAATTTACCTCTATTTGTTTCCCTTCACATACAAATAGTAATATACACAGAGTAATGTTTTTCTTTAAGTATAATTAGCAATTTAATTTTAGGTTTATAATTAGTTAAAATTATTTATATAATTAAAAAGCCCACATCATGGAAGAGTAATTCACTATTTCTGTGATGTCACAAATGCTTATTTAAATATACCTGCCTCAAGCAGTTTAGCCTCACCCATTTGTGCTGAATTGATTGTTTTTTAAATGAGGTGCAGTGGAAGAATCAGAATAGAGTTAATTAACATATCTCACTCTTAAAGGTGAGAACTGTTTAGTTCTAAGGGATAAATAGAGGCTAGAACAGTCAAAACCTATGACAGATTTAAGTACAAAAATGCATGAATATTACAGGAAGACGTCAAGGGGGAAAATTAAAACATAACAAATGCAGGATATGGGCTCTTTCATTACCAGAATAAAAGAACGTAAGTGACATTAACCTGAAGATGACTGGCCCGGCTCAATCAAACCCACTTTAACCACCTGCAAAACATTTCAAGGTCAATCACACATTAAAAAACAGTAATTGCACAATTACATTAAATCATAAAATGTCACTCACGCCAATAAAAGGGATAAACTTCTGATAGGAGTCTTCGTCCCGCCTGCCACAGAGAGAGGTGAGAAGGAAGTAAACATGCATGATATGACCGTCATAAAACTGCCTTAATAAAGAAGGAATATCAAATCAGAGTGTCTACATAATTACAGCTTATCTGCTAACATATAAAACAGATCCATCCATCTGCTGTAGTCAGTGATTATATATTTGCAGTAGTTGGGTCTCTATTTGCTTTATTTATTATCAGTCAGGTGTGGAGCATTAGGTGACCAATAAAACTGAGCTGAATTTTAGGCCACATGTCAATAGAGGCGTGAACTTGTTTGCTTAGTGGACTTTAAGTGAAATCAACAATCCTTTCCTTGTTGACAGCCTGTTCCTTTTTATTTAAAGAATTCG
>JBBPCZ010000012.1:3048915-3064420 GCA_037974445.1 Brycinus macrolepidotus
TGTGTGTGAGTGTGTTTAAGGCAGCAGGCAGGTCTGTTGTGTTAAATGTGTGAGCTGAGTGATGTGATTTCTTACTGAAAAGTGTTCAATAGGAGGAGGGAGGAAATGGCTGAATTTTCATCACCACGACCAAAAGAGGGCAGACAATGCAGCATGGAGAAATCACATGACTGTAAGTTAACACAGTTTATACACTGAAATATCTCTTTTCAACTTAACCTTGATCTTGTCTTTATAAGTACAGTGTAATAAAAGTAAAATCTGATTATTAATTCCTGAATGAAAAACTTTTCATGTTCTCAGTGCTGTGTAAACATGTTATGGGATAAACAGCAGCAGCAGTGCAAAAATAGTGGTATGTTGTGCTCAGTGCAGGTGAATTATGAAGAGAAACACAAACAAAGTCAATCATGTGGCTGTTTATGACTCACAGAAAGCTACTGCGCCATTTAATTCCCATTTTTCCACCTTTCATTCCACAGGCTGTAGGAAAATTAAATAATCTACTGATTCTAGGTTAATCCTAAACTGACAGTCAAATAAAAAAGATCAGATGCTCATTCACCAGGTTACTAGTTTATTACACCTGTCTTGCACCTGTGAGTTCAAAGTCAAAGTCAAACTAAATCTATTCTGACGGCGTGGCTCCTGATTGTACAGAGTACTAAACTGCACATAGAATACACATATATAAATATAATAATATAATCTCTAAACTAGAAGTACAAATGTGCAGTTTTGTACAGTTTTACCATCTAGAAATTGTGGAAATGTTTCATTTGCAGAATGAACAGAATACTGGGATGTAATTATTTGAGCATTATATGTGCATATGATCAGCAACAGTTCAACAAAAATATACAGAAAATCTATAAAAATGCAGGAACTCTGAGACAGTAACTCTGAGACACTAACAGGGATGTGTTTTGTGCATGTAGCTGCATGTCCATCATAAAAAAGCAGGACTGGTGTTGATCAGGATGGACCATTCTCAGCACATCAGTTAAACTGACAGTCATGGTACCAGAAACCCGTCACTCAGACCTTCAGTTAAGAGACTCTAGCCCATCTGTTTACACTCAGTTTGTGGTAATCATCCTCAAGCCCTTCATTAGCGGTTGGTTTCTGACCACAGAGCTGCTCTTGGTCGAATATTTTGTGATGGTGGACCACCCTCAGCCTATTAGTGATCTGTGTAGTGTGTTAAAATCTCACCAACATCGCTGTGCCTGATACACTCGTACCAGATCCACACACACTACCATGTCAGTGTCAGTGTAGTCCTGAGAGTACAGCTTCAGTCCTTCATTCCTTCTAGAATAATTTCTTTACCATGTAAAAAATCTTGTTATTATGGTGTAGAAAAGAAATAAATATATTCTACAAAATACACTTAACTTCATACATTATTGGAGAATATGTAAGGAAGGAATGATTATTAATATAAATAGGTCAAACATCAATCACAAAAATAACTAATGGGTCCCCTACCTAAAAAATAGCTGTACAGTGGTGGTCCTGTCTGGGTTCCTTTCCTGTTCCACTAACTGACTAAGAACTGTGGATGGTGTGTGGACAGCAGTGAAGAATGTATGGCAAGTTTGTCTTTCATCAATAATTGTTACATCAACAAATTTTTGATCCGTTTGTTTAGACTGAAGTGTGTTTATACTATAAGGCAGTTCACAAAAATGTGTTTCCTCCTCATCTCCTCCTATAAAATGCATTGTTCATTCCTTAGACATGACCATGATAAGGGGCGTGCCAAGTTGCAGTTTTGTGAAGAGGGTAAAAATGGCGGTGCTCACGAGTAGCAGCTCATAGCATGGACAGCGTTAACTTGCTGTTCTGTGCCCGAGCTGGAGCCCGTAACCCTGCACAATTGCCTTGCGAAGTTACGACTGTATGTTCCTTACTCACCTGCTGAAGTTCAGTAAAGGAAGATTCCTTGTCGTGTGCAGTGATTACCACCCACGCTAATCCTGGCAAGCCGCTAATCCAGACGAGCCGAACACAACAACTGGTGTCAGAAGTGGGATTTACAATACTTCCCAGAATGTGAGATCGTGAGTACATCCACCTGACACAAATAATAAAAAAGAAAGAAGAAAGAGAAAGAAAAAAAGAGAAGAAATTCAAGAAAAAAAAATCTCGCGACTGTGTTGTTTACTTCCGTTACTTCCGGTTGGGTCCAGTGTGTTTCAAAATAAAAGTCCCATGGAACCCATAAAAGAAACAGCTCCAGTTGAACTGAACTAAGCCCACGGAAAATAAAGGAACATAATATACGTGTTTAACCAAAAAAAAAGCAACGGAAAAGAAAAACATTTCATGTTGACTGTCAAAAAAATAAATAAATTTAATAAAATAAAATTATTAAAAAAAAAAAAAAAGAAAACCAGAATGACTTAACAAGTACAAGGAGCTACAGCAGAATCTCCTGAGCCTGAAAGAGTCCCAAAATGGCTACAAGCTCTGTTGGATAGCCAGATTAATCAAACAAAGCAACTGCAGATGATGCTTGCCCCAGTTCTTACACACATAACAGGCAGGAATCCAACTGCACAGCAGGGCTCACCACCTACTTCTGCTTCCAGTGGTGGTGGGGAAGGGATTTTGCGTTATCCCACATGGTGTAGACATACATCTGAGCCTGGTGCCTTGCCTTCAGTGTCTTTGGGGATACCAGTGAGGACAAGAGAGTGAAGTGGCATGCCCTTTGCAGATGAGCTGGATGTCATCAGTCAGCATGCTCGTATTTCTGGCTCCACCAGGACGGGTGTGAGCTCTGAATCTGACAGTAGACAGAGGGACACCAGAGACTCTGAGCGTGAAACCCAGCGTATGTTTCCCTTCCTGAATAGCTCTGGCCACAACAGTAAGTACACTCTGCAGGAAACCCATAGGCCTAAACTTGCAACATTTGATGGAAATGATGACTGGGACTACTTCTTGTTGCCATTTGAGCATCTGGGTAGAAAGCATGGATGGAGTGCTACAGAGAGAGTAGACAGATTGCATGAATGCTTAAGAGGATCTGCAATACGATATGCCTGCTCATTACCAGAACGCACAAGGGAGGATTATATTCTCCTAGTGGAACAACTCAGTCAGCACTTTGGGAGACGGGAACCCCCCACTACCGTGAGGAGAAAGCTGGGAGAGCTTCGTCAAGGTAGAGAAACGACAGCTGAATTCGCAGAAAAGGTGCGACGACTCCTCACATTTGCATACCCAGGGGTGGACCTCCAGCTCCAAGATCAATTGGCAACAGATGCCTTCCTTAAAAGTTTGAGAAATCAGAAGGTGGCCTATGAAGTCATGTAAAGAGACCCATGCTCCCTTGCTGAAGCTCAGAAATGTGTAGAAGTCCATGAACATAATTTTAAGGCTACTATGGGCCGCGAAGTTGAGATAAAGAACAGAGCGCAATGCATTTCTTGGGCTGATGATGGTGACATATGTGAGGACTTTGCTGCTACGTCTCGTAGAGTGCAGACACCTCAGTATGTAACAACTGATCAGTTTGCTGCACTTACAGACCAAGTTAAGACCCTTGCTCATGCAGTTGAGAACCTACAGTTATGGTTTGAACGTGTCCAGTCCACATACGCAGAGCCACAACAAATAAAAGCAACCACAAAAATTCCCCGGAGGAATCAGGTTCAGGCTGGCCGAATGCGCTCCCAGTCACCTGAACATGGGGGTAACAACCCAGACCAACTGCTGCATTCAGAAGGAATGCTGAATTCAAAGCAACAAACACAAGGACTACAGATTGACTGCACAAAAAACAGGGGTGAGAGCCTACAAATTCCTGTGACTGTAAATGGTATTCCAACACAAGCTGTGGTGGACACCGGAGCTCAGGCAACAGTAATCTCTGAGGAGCTATATCAAAGCTTCCCTGGAGGTGACCAGACAAGCCTACATACGACCTACCTTTGGAGAAGGCATGAAGGCCAAACGAGGACTGAATATCACTTTTAAAATTGCATCTAAAACAATTGACTGGGATGTACACATAGCTCCTATACGTGACTCTGTCCTCTTAGGACTAGATGTGATGAAATCCACACCCGTGGCAAGGTTTTCACTGGTAACGAACTAGTGCCCTCCCAAATAGTGAAAGGGGATGGATCAGGCTATTGTGTTACCAGAGTGACCCTGGTGGAGAACACCACCATTCCACCTACATCTGAATGTGTAGTGTGGGGTGAGGTGGAAGACCCAAGGTCTGGTGTTCCAGCTGTGCTAGAGCCTTTAAACATCACAGACGCTGTAGCCTCTGGAAGTGCTGCCACCACCATGGAGAAGCAGGTGCCAGTCAGACTATGCAACTTTTCAACCAGCAAAGCAGCCCTGTCAAAAGGAGCTTGCTTCTGACTTTTAGTTGAAGCATATCCTGAACAGCTCCTATGTCCCGCTGTGCAGAATGCAGTACCCAGTGCAGAAAATGATTCACAGAGTACACCACCACTAGTGGTTGGGAGAGTAGTAGCAATGTCCGATCTACCTGTGCATCTCCACGATCTGATTTGTGCTACTAGTGAAGCACTCAGTGAGGAACAGAATCAACGTTTTCTCCAGTTGCTGTGGACTTATCAATCCCTCTTTGCCAAAGGTGACTCTGACCTGGGCTACCTGTCTGCTGTCACACACAAAATCGACACTGGCTCAGCTAGGCCTGTGCGCCAGCCAGTGAGAAGAACACCCCTGGGATTCCAAGGTGAAGAGGAAACGCATCTTCAGGCCATACTTAAAGCAGGGGTAATCACCCCGTCATCATCTGAGTCGGCCTCTCCCATAGTTCTAGTACGCAAGAAGGATGGAGGGGTGTGGTGGTGCGTAGATTACTGCTGCCTCAACCGTCTTATGGTCAAGAATGCATATCTTTTGCCCAAGATTGAAGAATGTCTTGATGTTTTTTTGGGGGGGCTACAATGTTCTCAACGCTTGACCTCCAGTCTGTGTAGTGGCAAATAGCAGTGGATGAAAAAGATCGTGAAAAGACGGCATTCATCACCAAATGGGGCCTCTATGAGTACACCTGCATGCCATTATGCCGTAATGCCCCAAGCACATTTCAGAGAGCGATGGAGCTTGTTCTCAGGGGGTTTCAGTGGGAAACACTGCTCATTTACCTAGATGATGTCATTGTCCTTGGTAGGGGAGTAGATGAAAGCCTGGACCGGCTGGCACAGGTCTTCAAACGCCTCCACAGCTATGGGTTGAAGCTAAAACCATCTAAATGCCATTTGCTTCAAGAGGAAGTCCTCTTTCTTGGCCACATTGTGAGTGGTGGTGGAATTCGCCCAAACCCAGCTCTAGTCAGAGATGTACAGCTCTTGGAGTCCCCCAACAACCTACAGGAGTTGCAAGCATTTCTTGGGCTATGGAACTACTACCGCAAATTTGTTCCAGCTTTTGCAGAATTGGCCAGTCCATTCCACAGTCTTCTAAAAAAGGGGGCTATATTCCAATGGACAGATGAGCACCAGGCTGCCTTTGCAGAGTTGAAAGAAAAATTAACAACTGCACCGGTACTGGGGTACCCTATTGTTGGGGGCAAATATATTCTGGACACTGATGCATCAAGCCACAGTATTGAAGCTGTTTTGTCTCAACTTCAGTGAGGAGAAGAGCGAGTACTGACTTATGCCAGCAGCCACCTTACACCACCTCAGCAGAGGTATTTTGTCACCAGACAGATCATGGCAGCCTCACCTGGCTTTTTCGATTGAAATACCCTGAAGGTCAGCTGGCCCACTGGCTAGAGGAGTTGAGCCCATATGACTTCCACATTGAGCACAGAGCAGGCCACAAGCATGCCAATGCTGATGCCATGGCGAAGTGGAGAACATGCAGACAAATGTGATTGCTACCAAGCTGGGAAGAACTTGCCTGACCTGCCTTGTCAAGGGTGTAAATACTGCCAAAGACTCCATGCACAGTGGGCAAGGTTTAAGGATGATGTTGATGACGTTGTGCCACTGGCAGTGAGGTGTATCCAGCCGGCCAGTATGATTGGTGTTGATAATAGTGACTTGATGGGAATAGGCCAGCAACAAGCATCTGTGTCAGAGGCTCCAGTTGTTAACTGGTTGCAGTCAGTTGGCTCCGAAGAGCTTTCTAGACTCCAAAAAGCAGATCCTGTTCTTTCCATTCTCCACCTTTGGAAAGAATTTGTAGCACCCCCTACTAAAGATCAGGTGATGCTTGAGAGCCCTGCAGTGAGGAAATTATGGGTTTGTTGGCCTCTGATCATGTTGCAGCAGGGAGTTCTCTACTATTCCTGGGAGCACCAAACCCAACCTTGCTGCTACTAGTTCCCGTTTCCATGCAACAAGATCTCCTGAAGGCTTGTCACAACCCTCCCAACTCTGGTCACCTTGGAGCAGTGAAAACCCTTGAGCACCTATGCCAGAGCTATTACTGGTATGGAATGGGTGAGGATGTCCATCTTTTTGTAAGTAGATGTTAGCATTGCAATGCATGCAAAGCTCCAGGACCAGTGAAGCGGGCCAAGCTGGAGCACCTCTGGACCGTCTCCATTTAGACATCCTTGGGCCATTCGTTTATGGCATTTTTAAGAAAAGTAATAATAAGAAAACATAATTCCTTTCACAAATATATTAAAGCACAGTTAGAGGGATAAAGGAACTACACATTCCCAGTGTCAAGTGCAGGAAACAAGTATATCCTTGTCATAACTGACCAATTTACCCGATGGGCTGAAGCCTTTCCTGTTCCTGATCATGGGGCAGAAACAACAGCTAGGAAGCTTGTGTATGACTTCATCGCTCGTTTTGGGGCCCCTCTTGAGTTGCACACTGACCAGGGTCACAATTTCGAGAGCTCTCTATTTCAGGAAGTATGCAGACTTCTGCAAATAACAAAGACAAGAACCACCCCCTACTATCCAGCTTCAAATGGGCAGGTGGAACGTTTCAACAGAACCCTACTCCAGATGATCCGGTGCTATGTGAACCAAAATCAAAAGAACTGGGACAAACACCTGCCACTACTTACCTCAGCATACCGCAGTTCCCGTCATGCAGTTACTGGCTTAACACCTAATAAACTCATGCTTGACCGAGAGGTTCTCTATCCACAAGATGTTCAGTCTGGTGTTGCAGAGCTCAAGTCTGACTGGATGGATGTAGCAGATTTTCTTTACAAGCTGAAGGAAGGACTTGTGGGGGCACACAACACAGCAAGAGAACATCTACACACTGCACAAGAATGACAGAAGAAGATGTACGATGTCAGGGCTCCAGAACATTCTTACAGTGTTGGAGATTTGGTGTATGTTAAGGATGACACCAAAAAGAAAGGATTAAGCCCAAAGCCTCAGGCACCTTGGAAGGGCGACTTGATTGTTTCTGCATGCCTTGGCCCTGTCCTCTACAAGATTGAAGGGTTAAAGTGCAGCAAAAAAATGCACCATGATCGGCTTAAACCATATGATAGTGACATGGTCCCTGCCTGGATCAGGCGTCAAAGGAGTAAAGTGCTGCAACAGTGCCAAGATTCGGATACACATTGGCAGTTTCAACCACAGAAGGACAAAAGTGAGGATGCAGCAGAAGAAAGGCTCCCTCAAGTGACATGGGATCAAGAGGAAATAGCTCAGACCGAAACTTCAGGGTGCCTCCCAGAGCAAGGGAAGGGGGTGACTTCAGAGAAGGTTGTTAAAACCTTCCAGCGGACGTGTAGTTCGTAAGCCGGAAAGGTTTTAGGAATAGCGTTAAAACAAACTGTTTACTTGATTTGTAAATTAGTTAATTTATCCAACCCTGATTGAGGGTTCTAATAGGTGTTAAGTGTTTATAGATAAAAGACAGAAGTGTTTTCACTAGTTACATGTGTTTTTAGTTAATTAGGGGCATTGTGTAAGCTGACATTGAGAATTCAGTTCCTAGACATGTTTGCTTGAGTCACCTGTACTGAAGGGACTCAGTCCTCTTGAAAGGGGAGGGTGGTGTAAGGCAGTTCACAAAAATGTGTTTCCTCCCCATCTCCTCCTATAAAATGTATTGTTCATTCCTTGAACATGACCATGATAAGGGGCGTGTCAAGTTGCAGTTTTGTGAAGAGGTTAAAAATGGCAGTGATCATGAGTAGCAGCTCATAGCATGGACATGGTTAACTTGCTGTTCTGTGCCCGAGCTGAAGCCCGTAACCCTGCATAATTGCCTTGGGAAGTTATGACTGTATGTTCCTTACTCACCTGCTGAAGTTCAGTAAAGTTAATGAATGGAAGATTCCTAGTCGTGTGCAGTGATTACCACCCACGCTAATCCTGGCGAGCCGCTAATCCAGACGATCTGAACAAGACAATACAATAAATTACTGATAAAAAGTTTCTTTTTTCCATTCCTACACAGTTTCTAGTGACTCCAGCAGTCTCCTGTCTGAAGATCAGTTCCTGTGTTCTATCTGTCTGGATGTGTTCACTGATCCGGTCTCTACTCCATGTGGACACAACTTCTGCATGAAATGTATTCAGACATGCTGGGGCGACAGTGTGACGTGTCACTGTCCGTTCTGTAAAGAGAAATTCACCAAGAGACCAGAGCTGAAAATCAATACAACACTGAGAGAGGTGGTGGACCACTTCAAGATGAAACGTGGTCTGGATAAAGCTGAGGTTCTTTGTGACGCCTGCACTGGAGTGAAACAGGAAGCCCTGAAATCCTGTCTGGATTGTGTTCTGACTTTCTGTAAATCTCATCTAGAGCTTCATTTTAATGTTCCGCGACTTAAGAAACACAAACTAATCGACCCAGTGGAGAACCTGGAGGGCTATATATGCCAGAAGCATGAGAGACCCCTGGAGCTGTTCTGTAGAGATGACCAGACGTGTTTGTGTCTGTTCTGCACTGAGGGAGACCACAAAAATCACAACACTGTTCCAATAGAGGAGGAGAGTGAAGAAAAAAAGGTGGGAGATCATCAATATCAACCCTAAACATTCGTATGAAAAAAATTAAAACATTCTTTAAACAAACAATTTCACTTTTAAAATCTAAAATCAGAAACTTTTCTCCTCTTTGCTCACAGACACAGCTGGAGAAAACACAGACAGAGGTGCAGCAGATGATCCAAGAGAGACTGAAGAAGATTGAAGAGATCCAACACTCAGTAGATCTCAGAAAAGTGGGTGAACCATGAAATACACTGTAACTACGTCCTTCTGTAGATTTTTTATTATGTAAAACATATCAAACTGACAGTAATGAGATGATCATCATTCATATGATTTGATTCAAGTGTGAAGTTGTTCCTCCATTAGAGAAACACAGAGAAAGAGAAAGCAGATAGTGTTGAAGTCTTCACTGCTCTGATTCGCTCCATTGAGAGAAGCCAGGCTGAGCTGCTTGAGGTGATGGAGGAGAAGCAGAAAGCAGCAGAGAGGCAGGCTGAAGAGCTCATTAAAGATCTGGAGCAGGAAATCACTGAGCTGAAGAGGAGAAACACTGAGCTGGAGCAGCTCTCACACACTGAGGACCACCTCCACCTCCTACAGGTCAGTGTCCCTCTATCTGCTCAGTGATAATGCAGCACATCTCACACCAACACTGCCCATGCTGAGGGGTTTCTCCTCTCTCCTGCTGGACTGTAGGTTTACCCGTCCCTGTGCAGCCCCCCACACACCAACACCTGGACTGACATCAGTATCGACCCTCATCTGAGTGTAGAGACTGTGAGGAAAGCTCTGTCTGATCTTCAGAAGAGTCTGAATGAGAGACTCACTAAAACTCTTAATGAGAAGATCAGAGAATCAGGTGAGAAACTTACATATCCAACATGTTTTCTATTCAGAACTCTTTATTAGAATGAATTGTTTGTCAGAGTTTATTAGAAAAGTAACTGATCAATGAATAAAAAAATCTGTTTTTTTAGTTTTGAGTACAATATTAGATTAGATGTAACTCTTTAAAATGTGTTAAATATTATTTATTACAGTTTCAACTGAACTGAAGAGAATTCAGCTGTATGCAGGTACACTGTGATCTCAAGATGTTTTCATGTCCCTATTATTTAAAGTGTTTTTACATTTCATTACTTTAAAAAAATTGCCATCACAAAATTGTTACCCATACTACATATATCTCCATTACTCAGAATTACATTTTAAAATATATTTTTATCTTTTACAAACTCTTTTTAAAGTGAACTCGTGTGATTCACTGGATGATTAAATCATTTATGACCTGCATGTTCATATTCCTCACTGTGTGTTTCTCTCAGTGGACGTGACTCTGGATCCTGATACAGCTCATCCCAATCTCATCCTGTCTGATGATGGAAAACAAGTGTCACATGGAAACACAAAACAAAATCTTCCTGACAATCCAAAGAGATTTATTAATTATGTCATGGTGCTAGGAAAGGAGGGGTTCTCCTCAGGGAGATTTTACTATGAGGTGCAGGTCGGGGGGAAGACTGACTGGGATTTAGGAGTGGTCAGAGAGTCCATTAACAGGAAGGGGTCGATTACACTGTGCCCACAGGATGGATTCTGGACTGTGATTCTGAGGAAGGGGAATCAGTATTATGCTTGTGCGAGTCCCCCAGTCCCCCTCTCCCTGACAGAGAAGCCCCAGAAGGTGGGGGTGTTTGTGGATCATGAGGAAGGTCTGGTCTCCTTTTATGATGTGGAGGCCAGGTCTTATATCTACTCTTTCATTGGTCAGTCTTTCACTGAGAAACTCTATCCGTTCTTTTGTCCCTATCTTAATGACGGAGGTAAAAATTCAGCTTCTCTGATCATCTCACCAATCAAACACTGAACAGATTCAACAGTATTTTCAGGAAGTCCTGGAGAAGAATCTGCTGAGTTTAGCATAAAACTGGATAAATTTGTAAATAAATAAATAAATAGTTATTTTTCCTTTAAAAACTGAATGAATTAGTTTACCTAAAATTTAAATTAAAACAAAAGTAAAACAAAAATGCAGATTAATGCGTTCTCTTAGTTGACCCATTAAAACACACACACACACACTTAAACTGACACTACACTCTGCAGTGCAGTCTCATATTACACCAGTGTTTAGAGGATCATTACTGTTTTCTTATGTTCAGTAATCTGTTGTGATTTATGACTCAAAACATAATAAAGAAATAATGGCTAATCCCAGTCGAGGTCGGCTGTAGAGGATTCCCTGCCCAGTCTATAAGATAATCCTTTATGGAGAATGCTCACAGCCTTGGGAATAACACGGAAGGAGAGAAAGTCAGCAGTGCACAGGATGGGGGAGGCTGCAGAGCTAGCTATGGAGCAGGAGAGAAGAGATGAGCTGGACGCTAGGAGGAGGAGATGGGCAGTGACTTGGCCACCACTACCGACCCACCAGCGAGAGGGTGTTACGGTTAAGGGTCAAAACACCCAACAATCACTGGACACTGTCTGATGACATCAAGTCCTCCTAGCCAAGGCTCCATTCACCTAAGGGGAATGAAGAGGAAGCATCTTCGATTGTAATCACAATCATAAATATTTCAGTAAAATTGGCTCTCTTAAGTTTAAAGAACTGCAGATGCCTCATCTTCTCACCATCAGTAAGGGTCAGTGAAGAATCCACACTTACACTTTACTGTCAGACTGAAGTTTTATCAGGTAAGGAAATAGAATAAAGTCTCCAAACACGCTGAATGAAAGTGGATCTTTAAAACCTCTTAAAGAGGAATTCCTGCGATTTTTCTGCAGAATTATGTAGTTTCAGATAAACAAAGGAATTTAGAGTGTTTTGATGTAAAATACTCCTTTTTAGAGAAAAATACTGAGTCGGTTCACAGTGGGGGTGAGTGGAACCAGACGTTTGAAGCGTTTAATGTCTTAAAAAGCTTCTTCACAGAAAATCATTTCATGAAATTGTGAACACACTGATTTCTTAGTTATTATTTTACTGTAGTAAACAGGAAAACATGCATTGTGGCAAAATATTATTAAAGAATACTTTAGATTTATTTGTGGCTCCCTTAAACAGTCTTATAAAGCCTCCAAAATGTTTAAAATATATTAAAACATTAATGTTTAAGACAATGCTTAAAGACTGGGTAATAAAGAGCCATTATAAATGTTATACTAATTCATAATAATATACCAACTAAATAAACATCCAGCTGATGGTGATCCTGTGTTCAGAAACTGAGGACAGCAGAACTAATAAAGTCAAACGCTGACAAGACCTTTATCATATTTAATTGTATGATATGATAGACATTACTACATGCTAGATTTGAGTTTGTTTGTGTGGTATCATTCCTTTGTCTACATCTTAAAAAGGTGATTATAAACAGTATTATTATTATTTTTTTTTAACTGTGAAGAAAGCCTGAATTTTTATAGTACCTAAAAACAGCCATCACCCAGAGGAACTTCCAGAACAGATTTGGGGGTATTTCACAAAGCGAGCTTATAAAATCAAGGCTTATTTGAAATAACCTTGTTAAAATAAGTATAACAGTTCACTTCAGATTCAATAACAAAACTCCACATTATATATAAGGACAATTCCTGACAGAAATGCATAAGAAATTAGGTGACCACTTAGAGTTAAGGATTTATGTATTAAGCCACAAAACATTTATATTTTTTATATAACATTTTATTATATAACAGATTTATTTTATAACAGTTTTAAGTATTTAATTGGCATAGTTACAATAACAAGCAACATTTTCATTGACAAACGTATTTTAATGACAATCATAAAGTACTTTTAAAGCTACTTTTTTAATACATTTGTAAAACAGGACAGTAGGTATGAAGAACAGATGTGGACTACTGAAGCACAGATGTACATCGCTCTGGATAAGAGCGTCTGCTAAATGCCATAAACGTAAACGTAAACCTCATAATCCAGGTTTATTTCAACAATTCCGACTAACTTTCCCCAAAATCAGTTCCACAAACGACTCTAACCAGAAGTTCTGCTTAGTTATTATGGCAACAAATGCTTTAGGACAAACCTGCTCCATGTCAGGCTAGTTCTGACGCTTTGTTTAGTTTGATGAATACACTGATAAAGTGATCGATTCAGAGGCTGAAATGTTGAAATACAGTGGGATTATTGTCTCAGACAAGAGAAATAATATTTGATGCTGCCAGACTGAGTTCAGAAGCTGAGGTGTAAAACAGGGTGAAAGGTGGGTGTGTTGTGTTTACTGGTTAAAACACTGAGTGCAGCAAAAACACTCAGACAGAGCAGACAGTGAGACACTGGGAGTGATATTACTGACCTGAGACCTGTGATAAAGGTCAGAATAATGAGGAAAAGAGCTTTTACAGTCTGCAGATACAGAACAGGGTCCTCTCAGGACCCCCAGAGCCCCTGTCTGTGTGGACGTGCCTGATAGAATATGTGTGTGAGTGTGTTTAAGGCAGCAGGCAGGTCTGTTGTGTTAAATGTGTGAGCTGAGTGATGTGATTTCTTACAGAAAAGTGTTCAATAGGAGGAGGGAGGAAATGGCTGAATTTTCATCACCACGACCAAAAGAGGGTAGAAGGAGGAGCATGGAGGAATCGCTTTCCTGTAAGTTAACACAGTTTTACACTGAAATATCCCTTTTCACTTGTCTGTATCAGTTCAGTGTAATGAAAGAACCAGTTTACTGACTCGCAGTGTCATGCTGAATGATAAAACCATATTAAATCTGCACAGCAGCAGTTTTTAACCAGTGGTGTGTCGAGTTCAGTACAGATTAATTATAAGGACACACTCTCAGTCTGATGGCAGATTATGAACCATTGAAAATTACTAAACCACGTTTTTCTTACTATTAAAAATGTGACTCTATGAATCATGAATCATATTTACTATGTTGATAATGTTGATATTGAGATCCATGTGTCACAATGGTGTAGTGTTTATCACTGTCACCTCACAACGAGAAGGTCCTGGGTTTCAGTTCCCAGCGAAGGCAATCAGAGTTCTTTCTGTGTGGAATTTGCATGTTATCCCTGTGTTTGCATGGGTTTCTTTCCAAAATTTGGTAGCCTAGTGGTTAGGGAGTGGGCCCTGCAATCAGAAGGCCTTGGGTTCGAATCTCAGTACTGTATCTAGGATGTATCTAGTGACACCACTGAGGTACCCTTAAGGAAGGTACCGTCCCCACACACTGCTCCATGGGCACTGTGTTGCTGGCTGTCCGCTGCTTCACTTGGGTGACTGGGTTAAATACAGAGAGGAATTTTGTGCTGTTCACACTGTGTGCTGTGCTGTGGTGTGTTCACGTATGACCGTATGTGCCTGTGTGCCTGTCTTCAGATTCTAATAGTGTAGACTATTAGAATCTGAAGACAGGCACGTTAGGTCAACTGGAGGTGTTAAACTGTCAATAGGTGTGAGGGTGTGTGTGAGTGTTTGTCTATGTGTCTGCCCTGTGGTGGTCCAGGGTGTTTCCATGACTTTCTTCCTAAACCTACTGCAATAGGCTCCAATACCCTCTCAACCCTGGTTAGGATGAACTGAATGAATGTTAAGATACAGTAACTGACTAATAGAATTTTCTCTCGTACACAGTCTCCAGTGACTCCAGCAGTCTCCTGTCTGAAGATCAGTTCCTGTGTTCTATCTGTCTGGATGTGTTCACTGATCCGGTCTCTACTCCATGTGGACACAACTTCTGCATGAAATGTATTCAGACATTCTGGGGCAACAGTGAGACGTGTCACTGTCCGTTCTGTAAAGAGAAATTCACCAAGAGACCAGAGTTCAAGGTCAATACAACACTGAGAGAGGTGGCGGACCACTTCAAGAAGAAAGGTGGTCTGGATAAAGCTGAGGTTCTTTGTGACGCCTGCACTGGAGTGAAGCAGAAAGCCCTGAAATCCTGTCTGGATTGTGTTGTAACTTTCTGTAAATCTCATTTAGAGCCTCATTATAATGTTCCAAAATTAAAAAAACACAAACTAATCGACCCAGTGGAGAACCTGGAGGACTACATATGCCAGAAGCATGAGAGACCCCTGGAGCTGTTCTGTAGAGATGACCAGACGTGTGTGTGTCAGTTTTGTACTTTGTCTGACCACAAAAATCATAACACCGTTCCTATAGAGGAGGAGAGTGGAGAAATGAAGGTTAGGAGGCACTTTCACATTAATGTATAATAGATATGAAGCTTGTATGTTTAATAAATAATTATTTACATTTTTACTTACTCAGTTATATTGATATAAATAATTATCACCTGAATTTGGGATAATAATCATGTAATGCCAGGTTTCATCTTTGAAGTCTAAAAACAGAAATTGTTTCCTCTCTGCTCACAGACACAGCTGGAGAAAACACAGACGGAGGTTCAGCAGATGATCCAAGAGAAACTGAAGAAGATCAAAGAGATCCAACACTCAGTAGAGCTCAGAAAAGTGGGTGAAACATCAAACATGTTGAAATGATTTCATTTTACAGATCTGATTTTGTAAAATGTATCAAACTGACAGTAATGAGATGATCATGATTCACTGTGATCTGATTAAAGTGTGAAGTTG
>JBBPCZ010000012.1:3103450-3123765 GCA_037974445.1 Brycinus macrolepidotus
CGAGTCAAACCAGGTTTCTGATGGAAACTACAAGTAATACTGGACTTCCACAAGGAACACACTGATATACTGAACATGACATCACTATTTACTGTGGAATGTTATTTGTATTTAATCTTTGTAGGTTTATTTTGTATATTTAGTTTGCTAATGTGAAAAAACACAACGCTCATCTAAACAGGTTTTAAATATTATTTTCGCAGGTGCCTAAGACTTTTGCATTGTACTGTACATAATATAAACATATAAAGAGGAGAGAGTGAGAGAGAGAGAGAGGAGAGAGAGAGAGAGAGAGAGAGAGAGAGAGAGAGAGAAAGAAACAGAAAGAGAGGGAGAGAAACATGAGAGAGAGAGAGGAAAAGAGAATAGGAGTTGTGAATACAGTATTACTGTAACTGCAGTTATTTTGAACGTCAGTTATGAAACTGTGTGTTTTCCACTTGCAATAAAGCAGAAGTGGCTGACAGGAAGAAACTGTTTTCACAGATGACAGAGCCTGACTCGGAGTGTGGCATGTTGATGCAGGTGTGTGAGAGTGTGTTTTCGTGTGTGCATATGTGTGTGTGTGTGTGTGTGTGTGTGTGTGTGTGTGTGAGGTAGTGGGGGTATTCACATTGTTTTATTTTGAAGTTTCTCTGTTGGTATGTGCAGTTTAGTCATGTGTGACTGACAGTTGCAAGCGCAGGGTTTTGAGGATCTGTGGAGAGGATTATTCTGCCCGTGACATTTATAGTGAAACAGTCGGGACAGGACAACGTGGTCAATGAATTGCATTTCCCAGAATAACTCAAGTATTTCGGCAGTTACATTATTGCTTATTGTTATACGTCATGTAGCGTAATGCGGTGTAATGTCTTGCAGTGTAATGTCATGTGTCCATTCGAGTCCACGAAATCCAATGCATCAGTTTTCTGGTGTGTTCTCAGAAACTGCAGCTGTCTTTCTGAGTGAAACCTGTGGGAGTGTGAGTTTTCATCCCACTTTTTGTGCTAAAGTGTGTGGGGAATTGTGTAGGAGGTTGTAATTCTTAATCTGTTCATGATGTTATCTGTATTTGATCTGTATTTGGTTTATATTAAACCTGGTGTATCTTTGTCCTGGGCTTTTTTCAAGCTTTCCTTGCTCCAGAACACCTGTCTCAGATCACGAAGGGCTTGATAGTTCACCTGATGATCTGCCTGTGTTAGAGCAGGGAAAACCCAAAGTGCTGTACAAGCCTCCCCCCAGGACTGTGCCCTAGAAATGATGACATAGTAACAAAGACAACATCACCTCTGCCAGGGCATTCATGCAAAATAGCCAGCTCAGATTGATGACCAATAAAAGGACACGGTGCTTTTTAGTGGAACATTCAGTAGAGTACCTTTTAGTCCCACTATCAGTTTTCAAAGAGTACATGAACAAAATATTTTGCAAAAATGTGACTGATGTTTACTGGCCGTTTGGAATTTTATGTACAGTAATAACTGATCCACTGTATTTTTTAATTATTATTAATTAGACACCAAAAGGCATTTTTAGATGATTTGTAATAATTACTTATGAGAACAACAAAAAGTCATTAAATACCAAACACTGATATTGTCCATTTACAGTAATTGTTCATCTGATTTGACATGTATTTGAAACCTTTTAACTGCAGATCTACAGACATGGAAACATAATTCACTCAACAGGATGACCGTATTGGAAGGGGCAGCTGCTTTAATTATATAAAGATGTTTTTTGGTCACAAGGCATTTGTTCTTCTTTCAGGGAGAGTCAATGAAATTTTGTTGGTTAAAGAAAGATTTTAAATGCCTTGTTTTAGAATTAATAGTTTAGTTAAGTTGCATAATCTTGTAAAGCCGCCATCTTGGTTTTGTTGTACATTTTTACAAATGACAAAAAAGTAATTTGTAAAAATTCAGAAGATTCATGAGCGTGTTTATGAGTTGGTTTAAAGTGTTGAAACCAAGTTTTTGCTGATTTACCTTTTGGTCTGGTTTTATGATTGCTAAAAATGGAGCCAAAAATGTTTTTCTCCACTGCCATCATGTAATGAACTACTTCTGGTATTTAAGAATGCTGGATTTGTTACGGGATTGGAGAAGTTTGTGTTGAGACAAATACTGCATGGGTCAGCCGGTGGCCTGGTGGTTAGGGAGTTGCCCTTGTGATCAGAAGGTCATGGGTTTAAATCCCAGCAGGTGACACCACTAAGGTTCCCTTGAGCAAGATACCGTCCCCACACACTGCAGCCCACTGCTTCACTTGGTGAATGGGTTAGATTCAGAGAAAGAATTTCACACTATTCACACTGTATTCTGTGGTGTGTTCACGTATGACTATAAGTGACCACTTTACTTTTGGTAGAATGTGTCATTTGTCAGTGAGTAATTCTTGCCTGTTCTGCTTTTTCCATCCACTAGGTGGTGGGTGGACAGATCCTGAGCTGGCTGATTTTGAGCTGTTGGTGATAATGAGTGCCACGGTGGAGCCCACCTCAGCGACCTGCCAGGTGCGCACTTCTTACCTACCTGATGAGATCCTGTGGGGCTACGAGTTCCCACCCGTCGTCTCGCTCTCGCCCTCTGGAAAGTATGTAGCCGATTTTGCCTTCTTCGACAAAGTTGCCAAGACCAAGACCCCACCCCTCTTCAAACAAGCCCCACCTCCAAGCCCCCAGTCACCCCGTTATCAAAGCAGTGGTGGAGGCAGTGGAACTGTGGGGTCGGACCCGGAGAAGATGAGACTGGAAGAGAGCTACCGGGAGGAAAAGGGCCGGGACAGGGGGCGAATCCGAGACAGCAGCCCACTTAGTGTTCGGATCAGCAATGTGTAGAGAGAGAGAGAGAGAGAGAGAGAAAGAGAGAGAGAGAGAGAGAAAGTGAGAGAGATACTGATGGAATGGATGCCCAATACCAGCCATGTCTTTTTTTTTTAAGTAAAACTTATTTGTTCATTTAAACCGTGTGCCAGTAAGATACACTATGTCCAAAAGTTTGTGGACGTCGAAATCAAGGATATTAATTGGCAGTTTGTTCCCCCTTTTCATCTTGAACAGCATTAGTGAGGTCGGGTTGTTGATCAGATCTGGATCTCCACAAACTCCACTCCAACTCATTCCAGAGGTGTTGGATGGAGCTCAATTACTCCGGAGAAATCAGTGCTGGGGAGCTTTATACCCCTCTGTCCGGCACTTGGTATTGGGCATGGTGACTATAGGTTTGGCTATGGTGGCTCCAGAGAATCCCATTTTGTTGGTCTGTGCCTTTCTGTGGAGGTTATGCAAGTTATTCATGTACCCATGTTAACAATGGGTGCACTTTAAAATAATTAGAAGATAAGTATGCTAATTAAAAGGTGTGTCTGGATACTTTTGGACATAAAGCGTCGACCAGACAGAAACAACGAAGGTGAAACGGAAAGAGGGGAACTACAGACTAATACTAAAAATACTAGAAGAAGAGGAATCAAAAAACATGAGAATAAGCTGCTTCAGAGTAGATTAAAGATAAACACGCACACAACCCACACACACACACACACACACACACACACACACTCACACACAAACACACAGACAGGGACTGCTTAGTGCAGTAGACTGTATCTCCATCTAGTGAATGAAAGGTATAGTGCTGCTTATTGAGGGAAATTACTCAAGGGGATGAACACCTGTCTTCTGATGAACTTCTGATTTTCTGTTTTTTTCTTTGTTCATGGCATGGACTATGAAAGGACTCCGAAAGACCAAGGGGCCAAAATATGGCACAGATCACTTAATAATAAATAAAGAACCACTGTACTAAAGTCAGATCAAAGGTGTAGATCAAAGAGATCGGAGGTCTTCTGAGACTTTCTTCTCATCCATATTGATGGACTGAACTGGAATGAATATTATGTGACATGTACATATATATATTTCTACCTAACAGTGCCAGTTGAGTACTCGTTCGAGTATAGACCTAGTTTTTTATGTCTTGTTTTATTTTTTTTCTAGTCACTGGAATGAACATATTGAGGTATGTTAACAATACTAAAAGCACTTTAACTCAGCGCGGAGACTCTTTCTGTACTTTGTTTGAAAGGAGACTAACCGTGTGTGCTGGGGGAATAACCGTCCTCATTTTGCACGTGTGTAGTGTGTGAGAGTGTATATGCGGCTCTGTAGCATGTCTGAGTCTTTGGGAAATGTACTGTTTGAAAAAAGGTGCATTTTGAATCATAATATTTCATAAGTTTACAAAGTAAATTTATATTCTATAGATAATTGATATATAGGAGGGAATCAAATTATTATTATTATTATTATTATTATTATTATTGTGCAAAATACTGCTGTGTATCTTTTTAATGCCTTAAAAGAATGAAAGTGGTTTGTAAGCTTGTCTGTCCTAGTTGTGGGAGAAACGCTTGTGTTTTCATTCTAATACGTTCGGTAGGCCTCGTTTTTAAAATCTGGAGCGTCACCACTTTAACCGCTAATGACTTCAAATGACTGCTTTTAATAAATGATCAGTTCTGAAACAGTTCCAGTGCTCTGTTGTTGTCTACAAGTGAGCGGAGTTAAAAACAATATATTGGCAGCAAGCGGTTGTACAAATTTATCATTAAAAAGAAATTCAATCAAATGTGTTTGTTGAAATAGAACAACAGAATGTAGATTTCTGCACATTTGAGTTTGGTGTCACCAAAAAAGCAGAAAACAAACGTGCAAAATGTAAAACCACCATACAGGAACATATACAAGCTTCAGATTCACTAATTATTAGAGAAAATAACAAAAGCAACTACAATTAGCTGAAATATTTTATCAGATTCATAAATAACCATCAACTGTAATGAGAGTTCTTAAAAATATTTCTGTGGTCCAAGGTACCCTACAGTGGTTATCCAAAGGGATCAGGTTAAATTCAGCAAACAGATGAGTAAGATCAGTGTCAGCCCTACAATAATTGGCATCCTTGGCAAATTTGTACTTCACACCGTGTATGAAAGCATTGTTGAGAAGTGAGGGTTGGTGATCAGTTCGCCGTCATGGCGCAGACACACGTTGTACGATTTCAGAAGAGCTTGTGTCGTCCCTGGCAATTTGCTGCCCTAGGCATTTGCTTGTATTGTCTAGGGTCCACTACTGGGTAGAATCCTCCATTATTTACTGGCTTTTATTCTCACTGTAAAATAATCACTGATAGTTGACATTGTGGTTTATGTGTGACTTTCCCTGCCATATTCACAATTCCAGTTAGTTTTATCTTATCCATAGGCCCAATACCAGACCAAATGGATATACAGTATCTTAAAACACTCTCAACAAGTCTTCTGTACGGCGGCTCATAACAGTGCCATGGATTGAGTTCTGCAGTATGTACTATGGATGGAGTTCCTGTCTTATTTAAATGTTCATTTGAAATAATCGAAGAAAGATTAATAACAGCAGCAGTGCTTCGGGATAAGTAACAGAGCTAAAGTGAGTTTCTGTAGTTGTAGTATAGTTATAATGAGTTTCTACGCTGTTTTGTTTTTGTCCTTGACCTCAGACCTTTCCCTACACTGCAAATATTGGTTTTCCCTGCCCTCATACATCCATTTTAATCTTATGGAGGACTAAGGATTGGGTCAGGTGTATTGTTGCTAAGGAAAACAATAAATCTTTTAACTCTCCCCGCGCCGTCACTGCTTCATTCTACAGATCGTGCTAAAATAGCTGTAACGAGTGGAAACCGTGCACATCAAACAGTTTTGCATATGACAGGAAATCTTGCAAAGTTTCTCCCTTCAGATGACACATTCAGAGAAGACAGCCAAGAGTAAACAGGAACGCTGACTTTTCTTCAACCTTTTGAGGCTCCTTTACGGTAATTTTTCATTTTTACTGTTTTTTTCCCCACTATTTCTCCATGGTGCGACATGGAATGCTTTCAATAGTACCATTGATCTATGACTGTAGATAGAAATATCAGGAAATGTGATGCTTCATATTCAAATTGTGCACAGTATTTGTTAAATGTATGGCTTAACAGCACAACTCATCTTCATGGTTAGTTTGCTTAGTCAACGTTTGCGTTTAGAAAGTGTGGTAGAAGTTGTGGTACTTTTTGCCCTAGACGTTTTTGTCCTCTCATTAACGAGTGACCCTGAATGAATCACTTGTGAATGCAGATGCGTGAGTCAGAAGAACTGACAGTAATGGCTCTTCCTTTTTGTTTCTGAGGAAACGGACAGAAACTGTCCCAGAGCTGTAGCTTTCATACATATCGCTTTACTGAAACTATAAGGCATTACAACTGACACAAAGCAACATGGACATTTAAAGGCTCATTCAAGTTTTCATAACATTTTCTGAGGTGAAATCACATTAAAATTGATTAAAGCAGTTTTTATGATAACTGACACTTGTTGGAAACAGCTTTTAGAAAGGTTTATGGCAGTTCATGTCATCTGTCATGGGGAGTTTACGTTGGTGTTATGACACTTTGTGAACGCCGGTCTAATGATGAGTATCATTATGACAAACAGGGAGCTCATTTGAGTTGTGTAATTCAGACTTAAGCTTAATAAGGGTTAGTGCAGTAAAAAAAAGTAGGTACAGATTTTCTGTTTTTTACTGCGATTTTAAACAACAGACATACTTCATATGACCTAACTACTTAACATGGCACGTTTGTGTGACAACTAATATCACATCACTTCATACATTCTATAACTGAAAGATTAACCTTGTGTGTGTGTGTGTGTGTGTATATGTGTGTAAAGGTGGAATGGAAACCCTAAAAAAGCCCCTGAAGGGGAATCTCTCTCTCTCTCTTTCTCTCTCTCTCTCTCTCTCTCACACATATTTTTTCTCATATTTTTTTAAAACCCACAAGCCTCAGTAGCACTGCAGCTGCTTGACATGAGGATATGGTCATGTGGTTTAAATATTTGTCTTTCAACCTGACAGCCTTCCTGTAATGATGCGCGGCAGTCTACACATCTTCATCTTCGCCTTCATCGTCGTGAACTTCACTGCAGGTCTGTAGCACTGAATTATGTACTGCTGACTAGTCACTGAACTATCAGTTGCTGGTTCTGGTCTTTATTAAGAGCTTAATAAATGTGCTTTGACTGAAGTCTACAGCATCATGAATGCCTGGGAATGTTGTTTGGGAGTCAAGTTGAAAATAGTGAATGTTGAAATCACAGAGTCTGCATTTGAAGATCATAAAAGGTTCTTCTTGAAAATCCCAAGACACGGTGTTAGGAGGTTTTACCTTCAGTCTAATCAATGCAGCTGCTGAGTGTATGACAATCAGTCAAAAGTCAAGTTTCCCAAGACAATGACTTTATTAACCTCTTAAAGCTAATTCTATATAAGAGTGTTGATATTTAAAAAGAGAAAACCTCTAGTGAACGCAGATGGAATCTTATAATCCTTAAAAGGCATTTAACGCACGCAGCATTTAGCATTTATAAGCTTTTATTCACAGGGACTTGGAGAAGTGCTCTGTTGTTTAACACAAAGATACTGAGGCCAGTCCACAGGCTCAGATGCCAGAACTAAACAAATGTCCAGCTTTTACATGTAATAAAATAACATTGTTAATTTTCATTACTTGTTCAATAGTTTTATTTTTTTTTAATCTATTCTGGTGTAAAGCACTCTTAATTTATACATTCTTATTAATGAAAGGTGCCTAAGTTTACTATTCATTATTATTGCCTCATTTTTTTGTTTATGTGATTTTATGTAGATATGAAAGCTGTGACTGTGTGCTAAAACTTCTTTTCCATCCTTAGCCAAAACAAAACAGCGAGACGAGGTTTACCATCGGTATGAGCTAAAGGGAGGAACAGTCCATCTCTCAGTGGGCAAATTACAACAAAATCTGCCCCAAATCAAGTGGAAAAAGAATGGTGATTTAATTGCAGCTGAACAAGAGATAAGGCCAGCAGTGAACCACACGTTTGCTCTAAATGCCTCTGATGGCTCCTTAATTATCATAAACGTGACTGAGGATGATGCTGGCCATTATAAAGCCACATCAGGGAAATGGGAAGATGATATCATAGAATATCATCTAGAAGTAGAGGGTAAGCTAAATTCTGCTCTGAACAAATGTACAGGTTGAACATACACTACATGGACAAAAGTGTTGGGACGCCTGACCATTACACCAACAGGGACTTTAATGACGTTGCATTCAAATCCACAGACTTTAATATGGAGTTGGTCCCCCTCTGCAGCTATAACAGCTTCCACTCTTCTTGGAAGGAGTTTCTGTGGGAATTTGTGCCATTCATTCTGTGGAGCATTTATGAGGTCAGGCACTGATGTTGGATGAGAAAGCCTGGCTCACAATCTCCGTTCCAGTTCATCCCAAAGGTGCTGGATGGGGTTGAGGTCAGGACTCTGTGTGGCCCAGTCAAGTTCTTCCACACTAAACTCATCCAGCCACGTCTTTATGGAGCTTGCTTTGTGCACTGGGGCACAGAGTCATGCTGGAATAGAAAAGGTTCTTCCCCAAACTGTGTCCACAAAGATGGAAGCACGGGGTTGTCCAAAATGTATTGTTGTGCTGAAGCTGAAAGTAAGGGTCTTCCTGAATTCAATAATTAAGAGGCGTGTCCCAATACTTTTGTCCATATAGTGTATGTATGATGCTTAGATTGTGTGTTTGTGTCTATATGTGAGCCACAAAGATCTCTCATATATGTGACTGTGATCTCTTCCAGAGGCTGTCCCAAAGGCAGTCATTGACGTAGACATACGTCAGTCAAATTCCACTGGCCATTGTCACATCACAGTAAAATGTTCTGCTAATGGGGAATCAGTGACTTTTGAGTGTGATCAACAGACATGCACTCAGACATCTCAACATCTCAACATCTCAATGACCAAGATCAACTTCACTGCTGGTATAACTAGCAATGAACATGTGGAATGCAACACCAGCAACCATGTGAGCACAGAAAGAAGCTCGAAACCTTTTGGGAACGCATGTGAGTGAACGCTAAGTCAAAAGTGAAAAACACATCCCTTGGGTGGACCATAACTGTAAGCTATTTTTATCTAATGTAAGCCTGTTTACCAGATGTTTATATTTGTTTTTGTTTTTTTACAGGTTCAGAAAAATACATATATGTAGAAAAACCAATAATATCTTTGGCTGTGGCAATTGCGATAGGTTGCGGACTGGGACTGGGCATACTGCTGCTTGGCCTTTATATATGTTATTACTGTTCCAGAAAAAAAATACAGGTAAATACAGTTTAGTTTAGTTTCATTCTGTCTGAGCTGTAGAACATACACAAGCTGGCGCACATCTTTAGGTATTTCAGCATCTAATTAGTCCCTTCACTTCCCGCTAGTTTTGTGGATAACATTTGATCAGAAATGAGGAAAACAGTTAATTGAGACAATCCAGAAAGCTATTACATCACAAATCAGTCTCAGCCTCTATTCAATCTAGCTCTAGCTGGCCATTTGAAATGAAAGCCTTATGAGAGCTTTCTAGATTATGCTAGTCTTTGACTAACCACAGTGCACTGTTATGTGCGCACTATTCATTTCATTTGAATTGTCCTTGGGTACATTTACCTCTTTGTTTAGGCAGGTAGAAACACAGACATCACACTTGGGTGTGAAAACTAAACCCAATCTAAGACTGCTTGCAAGAAGTTTGCTTGCAAAGAAGTTTACTTGCAAGTATCAATTACATTCTGAGTCAGAATCAGTAAATAGATGAATACATGAGAAAATGGCTTAAAATGACAATATCATAATAACATTTCCACACTTTTATGACAATGGTTAATAAATTAAACACCTGAAACCAAAGGTAAAGGATCTGATGAGCACATGAAGGGATACATATTCTGCAAACAACAGAAAAGCCTGCCACTGAATTGCATTGTGATTTCTCTCGTTGCTTAAAAGTGCATGTAGTGATACTTTAAAACTCGGCCAAAATAAGATACTTATTAACAACTTGCACAGCCATCGGAAAACGCATTTGATGGCTTCAGACTCCAACTGTGTTGCCTGTGTTTGCTACTGAGACTTAGATTTTATGTTTTTTTTCACTGTTTATCTAATATGGTCTTATCTTTATAATCAGAATGATGACACCCAAGAAAGAGACATCACCACCATCTACAGCGCAGTGTGCAAACCACAGTCGCCACCAGAGAACAGCGCTGCCACTTCACCTTCAACAGTCTATGATGTTCCTTCAAAATGTGTACGTTAGATGAAACGATGTATTTGTTGTCTTCATTTTCTTCTTCTTTTCCTTCTTCTCTGTCTTCTCCTTTGCCGTATTCTTCTCTTTATTCTTGTTGTTGTTCTTCTTCCTGTCATCGCTCATGCTCTCTTGCAAATGAGGAACAAACCAGAAACCAGATCAGGAGAATGTAAAGAATAGCTTTTTTTGATGCTGCCTCACAGAAGACTGGCACATAAAATCCAAGACCAGTGTAAATGCATCCACTCATTGCAAAGATTTTTACTTTCTTGTTTGGAGAGGTCTTTCTGCACACCTCGGCTACATCTCTCCATAGACTTTTGTCTCTACGCAACATGTGTTACGGGACAAACAGGAAGATAGATAGGCCTGAGGCAACTTTAGGGTGACAGTCATGCTCCTGGGCTTCAAAAACACGTGCAGAACCCACAAAAACCTTAAAGAGTAAACAAGCAATAAGTGTAAATGCAACAAAAACAACAACAACAACAACAAAACAAACAAAAAACAACAACAAAAAAAAAACAGGTAGGCTAGATACAAGTCTAGAGGAAAAGAGGCAGAAAGAGGCAGTAAGGAGCTTCTGCATAAATGTTGATTCCAGTTACATCGTCTTCCTTCAATTGCTTGTTAATGTAATAGAGACTCCAGATCTTTGTAAATTTAGACTGCTTGCCTTTTAGAATATATGATATTTATTTCCGTTGACAAGTACAAGGACATATTTTAAGCAGTGCATAATGCAGAGTCTCTATCTTCTTTTATGAAATACAGATATCAGGTGTTTTGCCTCTAGAATACATACGTCAATCACTCTTCCTCTTTTAGGTGATGGCCCCCCAAGGTGCCGGTGTACAAATACCAAAGGAAACACAACAGCTCCCTCCTGAGGAAAGAACTGTAACTGTGAACACTGAAACCGACGGGCAGGCTGAACAAGATCAACTTACAGTTTACTGGAAACTGGGGCAGATATAAAAACCAGTATCAATCTGTTATTTGTTATTTATCTGTAAATTTGTTTTTTACTTCACTCAGAGATAGCAGTTAGACCAGCTCCAGGAAAGTCTGTACTCTTTTTAGAACAATGACAGATTTATAATAGATGATGTATAATATAGAATGATATATATTTATATGTTTAAATAATTCTGTAGATTTAGAATTATAGTTTCACATAACATCTAAATATAATACTATATCTAATATATAAATACACACACACACATATATAGTGTGAAATGCTTTTTAGTTCATTGTTGACCTGCACACATTTGCACATAGAAAGCTGTGTGTACACCACGTATATGCCCAATGTGTGTACAGTTCATCAATGAATTGCACTGTATTAACATTCACCATCAATATTATAATTTTTTTAATGAAAGTTTTTTTTTTTTTTTTAATCTCCAGGGCATCTTTTTCCTCTTTTTAATTTTTTTTCTTTCTTTTAATATACTGAGATGTTGCTGTCATATCATTTCACATCTACCTCAGTTTCTTAATAAACTGGATCCTGTGCCAAAGAATTAAACAGAGTGAAAGAATGTTCATTCTTCAAGAACAGAAGAGAGAGTGAGGAGAACATTAGACCTGGAGTGTCATTCATTTTTGTGCTTTCACGTTTTACTTTTCCGTTGTTTTAGACCTGCATGCCCTGCTGCGGCACCCCAAGCCAGCATTCTCCAACACCCAACAAATCCAGCAACAACAGTTATTTTGACTTAGTACATTTTTTATATCACTGTTTGCTGATGTTAGAAAATCCTGTCTGGGGGACTTGGGGTTTCAAATGTGGTTGAACTAAGCGCCAGGATGACTTTTCACAGGGACACCAAGAACTACAGCGTCTTTGTTTTCACAGAGACATGGCTGGACCCAACCTTTTTTTCACCACGGACCAGTTTCATGTAAAACAATATTTTCACGGACCGGTATAGATACAACTGAAAACAAAGTGCGTAAAAATACAAAGAAGCTCCCCAAAGTGCGTTTGTTTTTTTTACTCATTTTTGCAAGCTTGTGGGCTAATTTTTTTGATGTACCGTATCACGTGACCGAGACGAGTTTTTTTTTTTTCCAAAATAAAAGATTTTTCAGACTCTGACAATCAATAAAATATTTTTTATTCTGTCTTTCTGTGCGACCCGGTACCAAATGATTCACGGACCGGCCCGGTGGTTGGGGAACTCTGTACTGATGTACAGACAGTTTCGTTGGGGTGCTATCTCCTGATCTTGAACATCCCGCACTGGACTGTTCGATGTTATCGACCGGCAGGAAACGTTTCACCCAGAGGCTGCTTTCATCGTGGCTGGCGACTTCAACAAAGCCAACACAAAGAAAGTTCTGCCGAAGTTTCACCAGCACGTAAACTTTCCGAAGCGCGGCGAGAACATCCTGGATCATGTTTACACTCCGTAGGCACACCCCTACAAAGCCCGCCCCCGACCGGCCTTCGGCAAATCAGATCGCTCCTCGGTCCTGCTGCTGCGAGCCTGTAGCGCTGGACCGACCAATCAGACAGCGCTCTGCGTCACCGCTTCAGCATCACGGACTGTGGAGACTTCCGGACTGCAGCTGACAACAACATCAACGACTACACTGAGTACGTAGCGGACGGTTAATGTCCGGACTTACCCCAACCAGAAACCGTGAGTTAACGGAGAGTTCCGCGAAGCGCTCAGAGCGTGGACTGCTGCCTTCAAATTCGGAGTCCCACGCGAGAAAAAAACATCCCGGTATGCGCTCAGAAAAGCAATAAAAAAAAACTGCCAAGGCACAATACAGAGAAAAGGTGGAATCCTGCTACAACAACTCCAACACCAGGAACATATGGAGTGGACTAAAGACCATCACAGACTGCAAGGGAAAGAGCTGCAGCGCGGGGTAGGTAACTGCTTCTCTACCTGAGGAGCTGAACACCTTCTATGCATGCTTTGAAAAACACCTACCTCAGGAGCTTTTGCTGGAAGAGGACAGCTGCCCCCTTCAGATATCTCAGGCAGACGTGTGTAAATACTTCAGAAAAGTAAACACACGGAAAGTTCCTGAACCGGAGAATATCCCAGGTCGTGCTCTCAAAGCATGCGCGCCCACGAGCTGGCAGATGTCTTCACAGACATTTTTAACCTTTCCCTGCTCCAGTCTGCTGTCCCAACATGTTTCAAGAGGACCACCATCATCCCTGTCCCGAAGAAAGCTAATGTGAGCTGCCTAAATGACTATCGCCCAGTAGCACTCACCTCCATTGCCATGAAGTGCTTTGAGTGCATAGTCAAAGCTCACATCACATCTTTACTTCCTGCTTCACTTGATCCACTCCAGTTTGACTACAGGCCTAACAGATCTACAGACGATGCAATAGCAATTGCACTTCACACTGCCCTCTCCCACCTGGACCAGAAAAACACATACGTGCAGATGCTGTTCATATCTCCGCTTTCAACACCATCATACCATCCAGACTCATCATGAAACTCCGCGACCTGCACATCAGTTCCTCCCTGTGCAGCTGGATCCTGGACTTCCTGACAGACAGACCTCAGGTGGTTCGGATCGGCAACATCACTTCCTCCACACTCACACTCAGCACCGGTGCCCCCCAGGGATGTGTGCTCAGCCCCCTGCTGTACACCCTGTTCACACACGACTGCATGGCAACACACAGCTCCAACACCTTCATCAAATTTGCAGACGACACCACCATCATCGGCTGCATTTCTGATGGAGATGAGTCGGCATACAGGGCAGAGGTGAGAGCCCTGACATCATGGTGCCGCAACAACAACCTGCTGCTCAACGTCAGCAAAACCAAGGAGCTCATCGTGGACTACAGGAGACTGCAGGGAGCAGGCCACACCCCCATCCACATCGAGGGAGCAGAGGTGGAGAGAGTCAGCTGCTTCAGATTCCTGGGCATCAACATCAGCGAGGATCTGAGCTGGTCACACCACGCAGGTGTGATCACGAAAGCAGCAAGACAGCGGCTCTTCTTTCTACGGCGCCTGAGAAGGTTCGGCATGGACTCCGGAATACTCTCAAACTTCTACCGATGCAGCATCGAGAGTATTCTGTCTGGCTGTATCACCACCTGGTATGGCAGCTGTAATGCTCTGGACCGCAAAGCTCTGCAGAGAGTGGTCAGATCAGCACAGCGCATCACCAGTACTGAACTGACAGCCATCCAGGTGGCCAGCTCTACAAACAGCGCTGTAGGAGGAAGACGCAGTGGATCCTCTCTGATCCCAGCCACCACAGACTTTTCATGCTCCTGCCGTCAGGCAGGCGGTACAGGAGCATCCAGACCTGCACCAGCAGACTCAAGAGGCTTCTGAACTGCTGACATTCTGCACACACCAACATAAACACACCACAACTACTGGACTCTTGACCTTGGACTCTTCACAATGTCACTTTAAACAATGCCACTTTAAAATCCTCATTGCACTCTTTTGCACCCAACATCAAAATACCTCACTGCACCATTTAAATTTAAAAATGAATTTAAAAATGTATCTTTACCTTTTAAAAATGTATTTTATCTTCTTACTTTACTTACTTTCTACTTCTTGTAGTACTTCTTTTTACTTATATCTCTACTTAAATTTATGTAAAGTTTGAGGGGAACGTGAGACTAAGAATTTCATTACGGGTAATGATGCATTGTTATCTGTATATGACAATAAAACTTGAAACTTGAAACTATAGGAGGGAACAGGTCTTTATATGGGAGTGTGTATTAAGTCCTCAATTACTTATCAGATTCTGTTCAGCCTAGAACAGTAAGAACAAAAAATGACAGCATATTGTGCCATTTTGCTTAGAATGACTAAAGACAATGACACAATGTACATTTAAGATATGTATTTCTGTCTTAAAGTTGAGACATCACCTAAAGCAGGGGTCCCCAGTCACTGGGCCGAGGACCAGTACCGGGCCGTGGGACCATGCCGCACAGAAAGGATAAAAATTTTTTTTTTAATTATTTTTATTTTATTTATATTACTTATTTAAAACACATTCATTGAATAAAAAGTAAAAATCTGCGTCTTCTTGTCCACGTAATTGCATTCACAATACATATGTAATAATCAGACCACTAACCTAAAGAGACATCATGCCCTCTACAGGTGACACATAGATTAAAGAAAACATGAAGTGAACATGGCCCAAAGTGTTGCCAAGCTGTGCTTCATTCCTCAAACCTGTTGTGGTCATCTGGAATCAGTGTTATGGATTTTCAAATGTCTCACAGTGTTACCATTGCAATTTTGCACTTCACCCAATCAGAATTTAAGATTCTTAGAAAGAGCGCGTTTACAGAGGTGAAACTGAGGTATTTAGATGCATGTGCACTACACTCTATAACTTATATGTTCTTATCTGTAACAAACCTCAACCTAACTTTAATAGCGTGAAGTTGTTAACAGAATCTGTGGGGCAGGGGACATAACACTAGAGACACCAGTATTGCTTCATACCTTCTATCACTGAACTGATGTTTCAGAAATTCAAAGTAATGGTGTAATACCCCACTAACCTGGGCCTACCACTGAAAAGTGTTATAGTGTTATTGTATATGCATTAATAACCTATCCACATATTTCAAATACAAATACAATTTTCCATTTACTCAGGGTGTCTGGTGGCCTAGTGTTTAGGGAGTTGCCCCTGTGATCAGAAGGTTGTGGGTTTGAATCCCAGGACTACAGGTGGCACCACTGAGGTACTCTGAAGCAAGGTACCGTCCCCACACACTGCTCCCCTCATTGGTGGCAGCCCACTGCTTCACTTAGTGAATGGGTTAAATGCAGAGAAAGAATTTCACATTGTACACACAGTGAGCTGTGGTGTGTTCATGCGTGACTATAATCGGCTGTTTTACTTTTATTTTCCCAAGAGCTCTCTCTAGTGTCTGATCACTGAGTAGGAGCAACTGATCACCACAGTCTTATAGTAAAATCTGCAGAACACCTACATGAACACTTACACATATTTGGTAATATATCAATGTTTAACAGTGGCTGCATGATTTATTGATTATTTAAACTTAACTTGGCGAAATTATTTATTTATTTAAAGACTGATAAGTTCACGAAAATAAATGTCTAGAATCACAAGAGAGATATGCTGAATATCCAAGTAAATTTACAAAATTACACATCACAGGACTGTACCCAATTAATAGATACAAAATTTCGTATTTTGAGCTAATGGACTTAACATATGACTTTCCCTAATAGCAATATTTAATATTATTATTGCTAATCACATTTACTGGATTTTTTGCTCCCCTGCCTACACACTTTATACGATCTGCAGCAGGATTCTGTTGTGGTGCTAGAATTTCATTGCATTTTGAATGCACTGCATTCTAAATAAATATGACAGTGAACATGACCTGAACTTGACTTACAGATGACATGGACAACTGTATCATGCATAAGAAGATATAAATGTCAACGGATGCTGTGACCACTAGCTCAAGTATATTATACTAGGGAACACCTGTGCTTGAAATCTGTTAATTTGTTAACCCTCCATATCACTGTTTTATCTGTAATTTCACTTATTTAATTAGTTTGGCACAGAATGCATCTTTAATAAAAAACATGATGTTATTTAGAACCATGTGTGCACAGTCTTCTCCTCCAGGATAATTTCCATGAACCCCTTTCCAGTTATCAGACTCATATTTTGTATCCGTAGAACAAAATAAACATTTTAAAACACATGAAAAAGCAACTGAAAAATGATAAGTAGAACCAGAAAATGGATAAAACTCAGAAAGCAAAAATGTTTTTACAGTCTGAATTGAATCTACACTGTCTTACTGAATCGTGTTCCATCTAACCAGTGCCAGTCTCCCTCCTTCACAGCATCAGTCAGGCTGAGCCAGTAACTCTCTTAACCAGGCACTGAACTTTGTAAGAAATTCTATAACCAGAAATATTCTGCTCATTTAGGACTGTTAAACATTTAGGGCTCAGGGCTAAAAATGGAAAAGATTATTGTGGAGTCACTCAGATTATACATTACCAGTCAAAGGTTTGGACACACCTTCTCATTCAAAGATTTCCTTTATTTTTATTATTGGCTTCATTGTAGATTTGTTTGGGACCATCAGTTGTGATGGCGGGGTTGGTACACAGTTAGTAATCCTATTCAACTACGGTTCTACTCCACATTATGGCAAGAACCACTTAACTAAGTAAAAAAAACAACAGTCGATCATTACCTTATTACAAAACATATTCTGGTTTGTTTAACTTGTTTTTTTTGGTTTACTGCATAATTCCATGTGTTTCTTCATGATTTCGTTTATTTTCAGTATTAATCTACAATGTATAAAATAACACTGTAGATACTGCTAATAATCACTAAATCTCAACCACACAAGCATCTCTACTGGCCATCCAGGTCTTTTCATCAGTAGAAAAGTAGTAGCACTTTCCACTGAAGTGCTTCCAGCCCTGAGCACAACAAGCTTGATCCACATTTGGAGCTGCATCAGAACAATTTTGTAATATGAAAGGAAGAGTTTGGCTAAAAATCAAATGTTCACAATTTCCCAGTTACCCCTGATGTAGTCTATCAGTCAAGACCTATTTGAAGTCCATCTTTTGCTTTTTTAGTTTTGCACTGGAGCTAATGCTGGTAATAGACATTAGAGATTAGTAATGATGTAAATAATTACCAAAACTTCTTTCAGCCTGCTCAAGTCACATAGAAAAGGGCCTCATGCAAACCGTGTCCACAAAGTTGGAAGCATGGCGTTGTCCAAAATGTCTTGCTCTGCTGAAGCATTAAGATTGCCCTTCACTGGAAGTGCGGGGCAACCTGAAGTCAATATTTAAGAGTTGTGTCCCAAAACCTTTGTCCATATAGTGTACGTACTCCACCAGGGGTCCTATCTGATCACACACAGAACACTTTTTTTTTTTTTAAGTAAAGTTTGTGTTACACACAGAACACAGTGAAGCAAAACATCGTGACAAAAGGAACATGGCACACAAGAACAGAAATAGAAAGACCAAAAGACTAAAAGTGCAGACAGGACAAAAGACTATTGAAATACATTTAATATGTCTGAATACTTTCAGCTTGAACCAAAGTTATACATGTTCCTCATAACGTTAGTCCATGTTTGACATGTTGTCATGGGCTAAACCTGGGTTTTGACTTTAAATCAGATCAGAGTTTTTGGTTCATTTTGCTCAAAATGTTTAAATGAGTGATGAGAGCATGACTGATGCCACGTACATTTTTGTGGTCAATAGTATGTGGACACCTAACTGTATGAGCTCAATGGACATCCCATTCCAAAAACACGGGCATTAATACAGTGCTAAAACTTAGTGTTATGCAGTACATATTCTAAAAAACATACAAACATTTCTCACTAACATTAACATTTGGACACATTTGGACACCAAAAATGTCCTGACCGATTGAATACTTCTAGGGTAAGTGGAAAAATGTGACACATCTTGGAGATAATGTGGATGAGAAATGTTTGTATTTTATTAGACTATGTACAGCATAACATAATATGTAATAGCACCATATTAATGCCCAGGAATGGGATGTCCAATTAGCTCTTGTAGTCAGGTATCCACATACTTTTGACCACATAGTGTACATGGCATCAGTCATGCTCTCATCAATCATTTACACAGTTTGAGCAAAATGAACCAGTTACTCTGATCTGATTTAAAGTTGAAACCCAGACACATGACATCATGCTAAACATGGACTAATGTTATGAGGAACATATATTACTTTGGTTCAAGCTGACAGCATTGAAACATATTGAATGTATTTCAATAGTTTCAATTTCATTTCAATTTCAATAGTTTCATCCCTAGACATTACATGAATCCAGACTCATCTTAGAATGTGACCCTTCACAATGTCTGTTCAACGCCCACTTATTCACAATGCATGATTCCATTCAAATAACAAATGAAAATATGCATTTTAAGGGCCTCCCTAAACTCTTACACTTCCAATCTTCCCTCTCGTAAAAGCATGCCTACATATTAGTTTCATAGTAACTGGGTAACATGCAGAGGGTTTAGTTGTGTAACTTTTGTACATGTAAAGGTGCATCTTACAGTCATGATGGCAGGTCTGTTTTCCCTTTCTGTCTCCAGCTGCTTAATTCTCTCTCCTCTCTCTGGAAAGTAAGGAAGTTACATCAATATGTTGATGTAAATGCTGCTGATAGCATTGACGGGGCACCATCTGATGAGGTTAATTAGCAAAAAAAAAAAAAAAGACAAAAATAAACAATCATTTCACTTCTAAGGTTTGTATTTACCAGCAAGAATCTTTTCCAAGTTTTGCTTTTCTTGTACAACTGCACTGTAGCTCTGCTCTTTTTTCAGTTAGGTTGATTTTGGTCCCTAAAAGGCAAATACAAAAACACAAAAAGCACTGGAAAGCATTCCAAAAAGTCATATTTATAACAAATTCAAGATACACATTTCAAACATTGTGTGCTTTTGAAAACTTTACACTCTACGACAGAGACGTGTGTCCATATGTTTTGTAAAGAATTAAGAGGAGTTCTTAAACTCAGCAAAATTAGCGTGATGATAATGAAGCTGTTTATAACAAAGCTGATGGTAATGAGTAATCTGATTATAACGAAGTACCTCTAGGAGTCAGATTTGAACCTTCAAAACCAATATATATCCTTTGGTGGGTGCTGCTTAACTCTGGATCTAAAGGCATCATAGGGCATTTCTCCAGATTCCATTTAGCTGTTGTTGTGTCAGGGAGGGTGAAACACTAACCTTGCACTTTAAATGGCAGGAGGAAAGCTCCGAGGATGACACAGAGAACAGCCAGAATGATCAGCTTCAGCTTCAACAGCCATTTCTCACTTCGCACTTGGAAATGCATGAGTTGCTGGGAGTTCTCACCTAAACACAAAAGCATGCTTTTTAGTCTCTTTGCTTTTGAGCGTCAGTACTCCAATATATAAATATATATACACTGCCCTCCATAATTATTGCCCCCCCTGGTTAAGATGTGTTCTTTAGCTTCTAATAAATTCAGTTTTGTTCTAAATAATATAGGACCACAATGAAAAAA
>JBBPCZ010000012.1:3135713-3162049 GCA_037974445.1 Brycinus macrolepidotus
GAACTCATCCAACCATGTCTTTATGGACCTTGCTTTGTGCACTGGGGTACAGTCATGCTGGAATAGAAAAGGTTCTTACCAAAACTGTGTCCACAAAGTTGGAAGCATGACATTGTCCAAAAATGTCTTGGTATGTTAACGCATTAAGACTGCGCTTCACTAGAAGTAAGGGGTCTAGCCCAAACCATGAAAAACGAGTGTCCCAATACTTTTGTCCATATATTTGTCCATATTCGTTACAGGGGTGTTCAACTCCGGTGTCCAAAAGTTTGGGTGAAGACTTTTGATTCTCTTGGACTCAATTTTACAACCCATTTCACATCGAAAAATTAAAAGCTTATGGGAAACACAGACATGTCTACTACTTATGATTCTTTATGCACTGATGCAAAAAACACAGACCGCTGTAAGGAGCTGGGTTGGGATCATTTATTAAAAAGGCTGTAACATTTTTAGTTCTAAAAATTATCAAATGCAAAGAAAAAAAACCAACAAAAATCTACAAATCTCTTTACAACACAATTTTTAAAGATTTTCTTTTGTTTTGTTTTTTTTGAAAAAAAGTTAAAGGCTTAGCTTCACTTCAATGGATCGTGATAAAATCAAGGCAAAGAATACAAAAAGGTACAAAACTTCATTACCTATGTGCATGCATTAGGCCTAAGGAAGAGAAGTTGTTCTGAGGTTCATTTTAAAACAACCTACATGAAATGTTTCAGTCTGAGAATTAGTGTTATGTACAAAGACACAAAAAAAAACAAAAACAAAAAAAAAACACCAACAGTGATGCAAAGCTGCCAAAACAAAGCGCAACTTGTGCCGAGACCTCTTCTCATTGTGAGGAACAGAATCTGAACTATGATACTTGCATGAAATCTAAGACAAAGGTCCACCAATGTGGGTATGTTAGCACACCCCCTGGTGCCCAAGGCTTATTACAACTAACTGAAATATGTAATGTACATCAACATGCTACACAGACACACGACGTGCAAAGGTCTAGGAACAGATGGTTTATGATTGGAATGAGACGTTTTGGCACACATTCAGTTCTAGGCCAGTGGTTTTGCATCATTTTGCTGATGACCTATTTGAGTCATCGTGTTTAAAACCACAAACCCACCCACACCCACCCACGCCCACCCACGCCCACCCACAACCACCCACAACCCTCCTCTGACAACGTTAAAAAGACACCTAAGAATAGGCAAATGGTTTCCAAACCCATTCAGATGAAAAGCTAGACTCGGAGGGCAGGCACCCCGCTGGTATATGAACCGTTTTTTTTTTTTGTTTTTTTTTGCGCCTTGTAAACGAATGAACATTAAAAAGGCCTCTCAATTCTTTAGAATTAAAACATTGCAAGACAAGACACCGAAAAAAGGCTTAAAAGGAATAGTTCACCCTGAAATATTAACATGAATAACCAAGAATAACGGCTAATGCAGACCAGTTAGCACGATCTCGCTTGCATAATGCTAAAAGATCCTTACTAACGTTTCATTTATCAGCAACGTCAGCATTTCTCGGGTGAACTAGAGCACATTCAAGAGAGAGATCAATGATCAAGGCAAAACCTTTGACAAAGTATAAAGGATATTTCATGAGCCCTTGTGAACTGGGTCCCTATTTACACATGTTTATAAGGACTCAAATGATATGGAGTGAAAGGCTTGATTGTAAATATGCAGTAACCTCTCTGTTTAGAGGCGTGTAGTGGTCCAGCTCAGTTCTGCAAAATTACAGTAGTGTTGACAATGCAAATGATTTGTATTGAGGTCTCTGAAGCAGCCTCCACCTGCTACTGCGCAGATGGACAGGCAACATGGAGCACTGCTAGTGTTACTGTTTCCTGAATCACTGAAGTGGATTCCATGAGTTGCATATCACAGACTTTCCATTAATTAGGACATCAGTGTTCACAAATGACTACACTGAATGGACAGTTTGTAGCACAACTTGGCTCATTCAGTTCAGTTTTGGTTCTCACACAGCATGGATGAAGCCCCTCCAGCTTACAGCTCGGCCGCCGCAAATAAAGCCGTCCGTAAACATACTTGTTTCTTTATTTTGGCTCTTGAGTTTGCCTTAGAGCTGATTTTGTTACAAGCTCATCCAATTAATTCACAGTTGTTAAGGTTGCCTTGCTGTGACTCTGAACACAGAAGTAGCCGTTTGCTTATGATGATCCTGGGGCAAGCTGGTGGCCACTTCATACCATGCTTTTACAGCTGCTGGATAGTGGTCACATACTCTACCATGAAAGATCGTACAAGAAACTGGTTGGTCAACTTCTGTAGAAAAGTGATATGACCTAACACATCTTCCTGGGAGCAGGCTTGTCTGGAAACAGCATTGACATAAATCACCACTTCCCACTATAGCCTTAAAAAAGCCACAGCCCTGCACACAGTTTTCAATTCCTTTTTTTAACACAAATGTTTACGCTCCAGACAAAGCAGGTGGCCCTCTAGGACTAGAGCAAGGAAACACTGACACTGAACTGTTCATACGGTAGAGTACTGCCTGCAGTTGTAGAAGTTACTCTGAGATGGGAGTGCAAACAGTCGTTTAAGTCAGAAATGCATAAGGAACTGTTCAGTCTTAAGCAGAGCTTCCAGTCTCTGAGGCATGGGCATTCAAATAGTGTAAAAAAACAGACCAACGGAAAGCCTCAATGATATAAAAAAACATAATAAAAAAAGTGGTTCTCTCCCTCTCTCCTGCCCTATACCAATGATCGCTCTCATCCTCCTCTGATCCATTTTTGTCTCTCTCCCTCGTTTTGTTTTGACTCTCCCTACACAGATGTCTCAGACTGCAGCCTCATGACAAACTTGTGGCTCTTGGGGTCAATGAACTCCTCTCCCAGGTTAAGGAAGGGCAAAGACGTGACAGTAACGACCAGGGCGAAATCAAGGCGGCGAAGTGAGAACACCAGACCCTGTCGAAGTGATGACGTCACAGGCTCCTCGCTCACCAGGGTCCACTGACGCCCCCTACCGTTCTCCCGCTGGTACTGCATGGTTGGGCCAGGTGTCAGATACCTCTCCAAGAAGGCCTTAAAGTCAGAAAGCACATTCATCAGTTCAAAGACGATAATCACATTCTGCACATTCTCAATATTACACATTAAATATACATTATGGCCATGAATGTGATTATTAAGCTCTTTACAAACAGCATCAGCACTGTTTTAAGCTGTAGTCTTTAACTGTATAAGTAATACAGTGACATTGACCTTTACTTATTAGTTAAATGGGCCTCTTAGCTTCAGCGCAATACTGAATAAGCAAACCTCAGATGTAAACCATGTTTGGATGATCAACTACATCTGCGGAAGAAGAGCAATGGTGTAAATCTGATTATTCTGTTGTTTTAAAAGGCTAAACAAGAATATTCCTTCACCTTGGGGGTCATGTTGTGAGTGATGCAGAACTGCAGATGAGCGATGATGCTCTCCATGCTGTGGTAGGGCTGCTGCCGCGTGGTGCGCAGGTACTTCTGCATGGCGCGGGCCATGGGAGCAAAGATGGCCTGAGCTGCTTCACGTGGGTCCATTACCTCACGCGGGTGTTTGGGAGACGTTGCTTGTTCATCTTCCTGAAGACGCTTGATGTGTGTGAACGCCTCCTCTACTGCTACCACAAGTCTGGCAGGACCAAAGACATGGTTTAGTCAAACAAACAAAACATACTGAGGCTAGGAAAGACTTTGAATTAATTGTAACATGAATTTCGAATCCATTTAAAAAAAAAGACTCTGAACGTAAGCATTAGAACATGTCAGGGATAATGGTGCAAATGGTCCAAATCACAGCCATTTTAATGTTCATGATAAAGTACTCCCTCTTCCGTTTCATTGCTTTTATACAAATGTTTTAAAAAATACAGACCTTTTTTGGACCAACTAGACCTTGTGATTGGGCCCAACTCATTATAAAATTATAGGATTATCTGCTCTGGTCATAATTACATGATTTATACTTATGACTTTAGTGTTCACCTGGCTTTGCGTTTGCGGACTCTGCGGTCCATCTCGGCCTCCTCGTAGTAGTACTCGTTATGGGAATTGTCCCGTCTGCGAGCGGCAGCTGCGATCATTGCCCGCGACTGGCCAGTTGAGTTGTTGGTGCTGTTTTCTGGGGACAAAGAAAAGAAAAGTAGAAAGAGAGGAAGGGGAGGAGAAAGTTGTATTTTTTTTTATTATTATTATTTTGTATATAAATAAACTACAGACATGACAAAAAAGGGCTGAACATTCTTGCTTTGTGAAACATACCACAAACAATTTGGAAGAAAAAAGATCACCTTGCATTTCTAAAACAAATAATTAATCTGAAGGTAAAAGAGTGTTTGCAGAGTGTTAATGAGCTGTTGGAAACCTGGCCCCAAGAAGGGAGTGGTCAATTGAAAGAATAGAAAGGATTATGAAAGTTCTTCAAGAAGGAAATCCAGCAGTGTGTGGTAAAAGAGGCTGGTTGTTCCCAGGCAACTGTGTCTAAAATCTGGTGAAAGTATAAACAAAATGTGAATAGAAAATCCAAAGAATATAAAAGCCTTAAAAATGATCAATAAAACAAACAAACACAAGTGGTCAGAAACAGGAGTCAATGTTTGTGGCAGAACTGTAAGAAATGGGGTGAATGAAATGGGATTTACATCCAGAAAGTCAAACCAACACCAGCACTAACCCCTAAACAGAGGAAAACAAGGTCACAGTGGGTTAAATAGAAGCAGCTGTGGTGTGACGATGACTGGATAAAAGCGATATTCAGGGATGAGTCAGGAATCTGCATCAGCCAAGATGATGCTGGAACTTTTGTCTGGTGCCATTCTAAAGAAACATAACAAGGACTGCCTGAAAAGCAAGCTAGTTTCTCCACTCGTTTATAATCTGAGGCGGCATGTCAGATAAAGGACCAGGGAAGACGGCCATCATTAATAATAATGAACTTTTAATAATTCCATTCCTTTTTTTCACCGCTAAATCTGGAAAACATTATGCCATTAATTAAAATGTACTATAATTTGTCTGAGGTATGTCTCACAAAGCCTGAATGTTCAGCAATTAAACAAAAATTGTTGTGTCAGTGAAGTAAAAAGCTGTGTGAACATCTTCAAAGTGTGGCGATTTCATGCTTTTTGGCAGGATTATGTTTGCATTCCTTCAAGTCACCAAAAATATGGTAGCTCACCTTCACCCAGGGAGTAGACCTTGAAGCCAGACATCTTTTTGGAGAGGATGGACTTGGGCAGGTTGAGCAGAGCTGGGTTATAAACGGGGAAGTCGCTGTAGTATTGATCCAACACCCATACTGCAGCTCGCTGGATACTGTAAAAATACAACACAGGCACACTGAGATCAAATCATAATTATCAGGAGTGCAACAATGTAGTGTAGTTCACATTAAATGGCCTTCTCTAGGTGCTAAACTGGTAGAACTGTTATCCAATAATATTATTGTGGTAACAGTAACTATTGTGTGACACCCAGTGGAGAAAAAAAAGGTACTGCAGTTAGTGCAGAGTAAAACATACCAGGCAGCTATGACCAAAACTAGTAGTGGGTGAAACCACATCCAGTCAAAACCAAACCCAAAATGACAAGATTAACAAAAATACTTGACCACAACAGAAAGTGAACACAACCATGCAAGAAAAGAGACATGACATGCAAATAAGCCAAGGATAAGGAACTAATTGTCTCAGTGAAAATGTTAACAGCCTACGTTTTCCTCAAGCGCACTGTAATATTAAGATCGTTGCCAATCAACCAGCGTGTTTAGTGTGGAACTACAATTTAAATTGTATTTATTGCGTGTTTTTTGATTTGTGGGGATAATAAAATCCCACCATACAAATTCACACAACACCCACTCTTTTTAAACCCCTGTTTAAAAGCAGATAAGAAACTAGCCTGAACTCAGATTATAAATGCTGAATAAACTGAAAATGGAAAATGATCAGACATTTTTAAGAACTCCATCCCTTTCTTTTAGCAGTTACCCACTAACCATCCCATGCTCACCCATCCTACTCTCAGATACCACACGTACCTAAGATGGCCCACGTTGTAGAAGCGGCTGGCTCCGTCTGTGGTGCGGACCACCTTCAGACAAAAGGCTGGCCTGAGGTGCCTCACCTCCAGCAGCACCAGAGCCAGATACTGAATGAAGAGCAAGGCATCGACCAGAGAAACTGCATAGCCCACTATCCCCCTGTAGTCCTTCTCTCTGGGCTCCAGGACCCGCACTCCATAGAAGAGCCAGTAGGAGGCCACAAAGAGAAAGACGAGCGCCATGAGGAGGCAGCGGAAGACAAAGAAGCGAGGAAGGGTGGCTCGAGGCGGCCGCAGAAACAGCGCCCAGGACGAAATGAGCAGGACCAGGAGCTTGAAGGCTAGAGAGACGTAGAGGCCCTCGCAGGGCGTCCCACACGGCTCCAACGAGTCCCGCCACAACAGCTGCGGCAGCAGCAGGAAGGCAAGCGGCGTGAGCAGGGCGAAAAGACCCAAAATTCCACTCAACACAGGACCAGCAAATCTCCGGCACTCCAGAGGAGAGGAGTCCTCCAGCTCTTTAGACGCTCGCGTCAGGTCCTCATTGGACACACTGTGCTCGGATGTCCCAGTCACCACCGTGGTGGTCTCACCCCAGTTATCGTCCTACACAGAGAGAGGGGGGTGTTAGTATGACATTTTTGTTAAGTGGAAAACCAAAAACAGAATTCAAGTTATAAATCTGCTATACATTTCTAATATAATATATGCATGTTTTGCAGCACATCAACTTTGCCCTCTTCCAGCAGGCAGAGTTTTTCTTTTTTGTACTAATTAATCTTCAATACACCCATCAGGTGTATCTAACAATGCAATAATGCTATTGTAAGTAGGCTATGGTCACTACGGTTGAATCTCAAAAGTGCCCCCTCTATAGTGCACCTGAAACTCTCTTCTAACCTTCAAATGTGAGCCTGGACACATTGCTCAACCTCTAAATGAGGAGAAAAAAAAAAAAAAAAAAAAAACACCTATGGTGTAAAGTCTTTCAAAACATCTCTTTTGTAGTGTTTTAGATCACTGCATCATCTGACGTTTTCCCTTTTTTAATTTAAACAAAAGTATTTATAACCACCAGTGCTTTATATTCCAGAGTAATGGACCCATGCTTTGTTTGACAGAATCAGAGTATGGGGAAGGGGTTGTCCCAAGCACTGGTAAAGTGGAAAATCTTATAATATATAATACACAAAACACTTTCTACTTAATCACACAAGTGAAAGTGCTCTTGCAGTGTTGTGCACACTGGTGATAGCAAACAGTATGAATTGTTAATTCTTTTTTCAGCTAGATGGATTTACGTGCCTTAGTGCTTCCTGAAACCTGGCAGGGACCTTTTATAAGAAGAGAACAGTGAACAAAAACCCACACATTAACTGGAATAAAGGAGGTTTTTGTCCAGAAGCAGAACTGAAAGTTCACTTCAGATCAGAAAGGGTATAAGGTGTGCTTACCCTGTCATCTCCACGGGTGGACTCTGTGTCTAGCAGGGGCTCTCCAGGAGCCTGGATAGTGACCGATTTGTCCCCTCTGCTGTCTCTGCTCTTAGAGCGGTGTCGTTCTCTCCTATCCCTTTTACACACAGATAGAAATATTTTAATGTTATGCAGTATTTTTCAATTTTAAGAAAACCCTTAATAAGTCCCACAGGTGGGAAATTTGTGCTGCACAAAGAAATAAAAAATCCACACTAAGCATAGAAACTCCACCAGAGACTCAACTGTGACTTTTCATCTTCACACTATGTTCCACTACTTCTAAGCTCATTATGCAATATTGTTTCATCAGAACAAAACCTCCTATGAACCTTTTTTCCAAGGAATACTGAACCGCTTCCATTGGTCTGCTCATCGTGACATTTTCACAAAAAGGATAGCTAGAAGCTTTCAAACTATATAAATGTACATACAATTAAGTATATAAAAGTTCATTTTATATATATGCTCTCAGAGCAAACCTTAAATCTCAGCTAGTTTCATTGCTTCACTTTCTGAGATTTGCCAAAAGGCAGCTACTCTTCACATTTTGTGAAAATGTCATGGTGAATGAACCGATATAAATGGTCCAAAATAACTTGGATTTACTTTTTTCCCCCCTTAAAGAATGCTTTTTCCTTCCCCTGTTTTGGCGATACAAGGTTTTGCTCTAACAGAAATGAGGTGGATTATATGGCAACTTAAACATCCCAATATTTAAAGACATTTGGATATTACAGGATTCATATCACCATTTTTTTTATTTTAGACATTTGACAGGTTCAAAGAGAGAAACAAAAATCAAACAGCATTTGATGTACTGTACTACTCTGAATCCAGTTAAACACTATTAATTATACTCTTTATATTGAATTCAAAAAGTCTTTACTGTCATTCCTCAATGTATGTTGTATACATTGGGAATAAATGTTCTTCAGGCCCATGTTGTGACACACAAACATTGCACAGATTTACTTACAGTTCAGGTTGCATGACGGTGTGAGTCGAGTAAAGAATATAAACTAATAAACCTGCAGCTGGTAAGTGTTCTTTCACTACCGACAATATGCAAAATATCGTCCTAACTGTGACTTAAATCACAAAAATATTTTGGCCACTCTCATCAAGCATCTTAAAATAAGAACTGTCCAACAATCTGATTTCAGTGGGGTCTGCAAGCTCTAAAAATCACTAAGGAGGACATGGTGGCACCCACTGTTGTGTTTTTTGCACTGGTATGTGAAAATGTGCAATTAACAAGACAAATAGACAGCCCATCCACAGCATTTTCACAAATGGTAACAATGTCAGCAAACTGAGAGTGTGTGCGCACTGTGTGTACACACCTGTGCTTGCGAGAGCTGCGAGAATGGGAGGACTTGTAGGAATAGCCCGAGTATTGCGACTCGTTGTCCATGTCTGGGGCCGGTAGGCGGGGTTTGTGGACCCCAGCTCCGCCCCTGGGACGTTCTGTTGCTCCGCCCAGCTGAGTTTTGCGCTCGGAGATGGATTTGGAGGAGAGCGCCAGCGGCAGCTTCAGCAGCTCAACCTTACTCCTGAGAGAATCTATTTTGGAGGCTGAGGAGAAGAGGTGGGGCTAACCTGCAGAAGAGAAAACATAATTCAGCTGAAGGACTTGCTCAGAGCGGTCTTAAAAGAAACCTCGAGAAAAACATTTCAATTTGCCTGTTTCCCTCATTGTGTAAGCACCGATTCTAGTGAAACTACTTGAGTACTCACAAAGGACGGCCATGATTTATAATAACAAATGTGTGAATGAATATTCAGTGAATAACCTTGCAACTTCATGAAATGTATTTTATGCTCATCCGAACCAAAAACCACAGCATTAATCTTTCCAGAACATTTTTGTATTAAAAATATAACTTCATTTAAAATGTGGTTACAGTGGCACTGTGGGCAGATACTTGGTACCCTGACACAGAACAGATGACCAACATTTCAGGTCCTTAGACTCTACTGGGCCTCAGTGGTTAAGTTCGTACACATCTGCCTCATACATTGTTAGTCATTTCCGTAGTCACATTCTTTCATTATTTTTCGCAATTCGATGTCAACCACAGGAGAATGGAATCCCCTTTTGAGTCTTGGTTCCTCCAGAGGCTTCTCTCCAGCTTTAGAGTGTTGCTACCTCTTGGCTTGTTCAGTAAGGGCATAAATCCAAATTCTATAAAGCTGCTATGTGATGTAAAAAGCTCTATATAAATACATTTGACTTGACCTGGCACTCAAATTACTTTTTTGAGCATCACTGAAAGAAAGGAAACCTACACAAGGAGGATCTTGTGAACATGAGACGTTTACAGTTAAAAACTTCAAGCCTATGAAGTAAAATTGTTTGCTCTAACGAATCACACGTATTTACATGATTATCATCAACACTCACTAGTATATACTAATTATATACTAATATACTAACATAAGTGATGGTGACGGCACTAGTAATGCATCATCTCTACTTACTACATGAGCACAATTTATTAACTAAACTCTGCAGAGCTTCAAACAAGCTGCAAAATATAAATATATTACACACAACGTCAGTGTGACTACACAAACTACACATTCACAAACAAGGCCCAGCTCTGACAAACTTCCAGAATCAGTGCTCTCACAGTCTGCATCTCTCAGTCACCCCAAGGTCTCATCACTCAAACCCGCGCACACACACATTCCCTAGTCATCTCCTGTCGTCTCCGGAGTAACCAAGCTTGGCTGTTGCCATGGGAATGAATAGGCGGGTACAGGAGCTGTGAATGGTGTGGGGGGCTGCATTTCTATGGTTACACGACCTTTAACCGCACAGCCCTATTTCACTGACGAGGGCACAAAAACAGTTGCAGTGATCTGTTTGTGTGTTTACCTGTGCGTGTGTGTGTGTGGCCCAGCCCCAAAATAACAGCAGCACTTCTGACCAGTCATCAGTGAAGCTGTTCTGCTTGACTGAGTGTGGCAGACGCTGACAGACTGGGATGGGGGGCGGGGGGTGGGGGGGGTGCCTCTTAATCCGATCAACTTAATGAAGAGCCACCACCCTCCACACTTTCTATTTCTGTCTCTCTGTCTCTCTCTCTCTCTCCCTCCCTCGCCCCTCTTAGTCTCCATGTCTCTCGGCCTAGCCTTCCCTCCCTAATTGCTTTCATGTGAGAAGGACACAAGCTTTCCCATAAAGAGAAACCAAAAAAAAAAAAAAAAAAAAACACTAGCCCTACTCTTTCTGCTGCATGTGTGTTTCTCACTCACACATCACACCACCCACACTTGTCAGGGGTTGTTTACCAAGCTGATAAGACAGTCAGGGACACCATTTGTCGAGGGCAGATTCACAACACGTGCCACCCATCAATCTGAAGGGGGGCCTGCACCACACAGGCTGCACACAAGAACATATTCAAAAATACAGCTACACACTGAAAAAATACTTCATTTTTCAACCTGATCTCAGTCTGCCTTATCTGAAGCAATGCAACCGATTACAGTGTCCCATAGTTTAATAATTCTTCAATAAGTTTATCTCCCTATACTCTGTAAAACGGCCCAACGACCAGCTGTCGGACGCTCAGTGGGTTAAAGCACCTGCCAATTGGCTTCTATTGTGTGGTGCAAGCCAAATAGTTTGTCTGCTTTTAAGTACAGGGAATATACCCTTCACAGTAATCTGTACTCTACAAATGTGCCAGATAGAGATAAAGTTGGAAAAACGCTTGAGTATTCCTTTAATGCACCAACACTGACTGGCAGGAGGTACATTAAGACATATTCAAGTGCTAAAAATGGGTTAAGGAACACAGACATAGAGGCTGCTCCTATATTTCTGTTTGAACAGTTTATATTTCATGCTGAAAATTCAGAATACATTCAGTTCCACCACCAACTGTCGACAAAAAGACCTGCCATTGGCAGAAGACTTTCCTGTGGCACAAAATAAAAGGAAAGAAGTGCTGCAGAATTGCACATGGAAGGTGTGTAATAGGTGTGGCAGGTTTCCCTTATGAACTGAGATACCGCTCCCAGGTGTGTGTTACAGTTGAGCTATTGTGTTACCCATTATTCTGAGTCTCCTCTGACCCATTTAAGCCCAGAGAGCACAATTGAACTTGATGCTCAGTGAGAAGTGCAAGAAGTTCAGCTTTCAAGAGTTCAGTCTTGAAATGATGTATAGACCTAATGGTAGAGAAAAATAAGCCTTCAAAACACAAGGCACTGTATATTTTAGTATTAAAAGAGTGTTCTCGCCTAACGGTAGTAAAAACTAAGCCTTCAAAACACAATGGTATATTTTAGGGGGTTAAAAGGGTGCTCTCACCTAATGGTAGAGAAAAATAAGAATCAAAAACACAATGCACTGTGTGTGTTAAAGGAGTGCTCTGACCCAATGGTAGAAAAAAAAGCATTCAAAACACAATGCACTGTATATTTGTGTTAAAAGAGTGCTCTCACCTAATGGCAGAGATAAATAAACCTTAAAAACCCAAAATACTGTGGTCTAAAAAGAGTGCTCTGGCCTAATGGTATGAAAAATAAGCCTTCAAAACAAAATGCACCGTATATTGGTGATAAAGGAGTGCTTTCACCTAATGATAAAGAAAACTAAGCCTTCAAAACACAATAAACTGTATATTTTAGCGTTAAAAGAATGTTTTCAGTTTGTTAAGGGACTGTGACCATTGTGTGGGCAGGGCAAGGCCTATAAACCCCCAGCGGTAGGATTAGGAACGCATAGCCGGAGAAGCACAAGGACGCCCTCCTTACCAGATCTACGCGAGGCCGAGGCTTTGAGGCCCTCTCTGGAAGTGTGTGGACGAGTCTGAACTCGACACGGTGACCCAAATCTACATCTAATCTCTATCAAAATGGGTCGTGCACGAATTTTAAACGCTTTTGAACTTGTTCTGTTGTAAATACATACACAAGGACCAACCATGTTCGCATTCAGGCAGTTTTAAGAGCCAGAAACAACAAAAAAAGTGAGGTTTTGTTCTAAATTGCCATTCCACCTTAAACGGTGGCGACAACACACTGGTGCATGTGTAGGGATGGTGCCTCTTCAGCCTTATTTAAGGTGGAACTGGGAATTCAAACATGTACTAGGGGATTAAATAGAAAACCAATTCAGCCTCGTCCTCTCCAGCTTAAGATCTTAACCCGTTTCAGTAAGAGAGTAGACTCATACAAGATAAGATAAACCTATATGAGGGTGGAAAGTGTTTTACTTCAAGTGGGGGACAATATTCCAGCTTTAAAGTACTTAAAACAGCAAACAGAGATGAGAAAAACAGTGGAGGATTAGATCAATTAGAGCCAAACTGATTTAAAACTCCAAAGCAGGAGAAGGAAGATACATTGTATTGTTTTAAATGATACTTTGCTTCCGTTTCTGAGTTATAAATGATCCCCATCCGGACAACAGCGATGAATAAAGGATCATTAAAGGCTGCAGGGCTGGAAAACGCAATGCAACGAGTTTACCCTTATTCACTTTAATAAGAGAAAAAAAAGAGTAGAAGAAAACGACGAAAAACAGGAGGACTGGACTTTTTTCCGCTTCGTTTGGGGTGTAAAAAGGACCATTGAAGAGTGGACGTACCTCTGATGGCCTGGCAGCAGCCACACAAAGGGAGAGCCCAGGAATCCTAGAGCTGTGCGTTTTGGAGATCCGTCGTGGCGTTTTGCGCAAAAAAGGCAGCTTGGTTTGAAGGAAAAGGGCAAAAATGATACTTTAAAAATCCAATATGTGGTGTGAGAACCCAGAGTCTTGTTTGCAGCTCCTCAGTGCTTGCTGAGCCCCGCTGAGAGAGTGTGAATGCTCTCATTCATCCGGGTGAGAGCGCATCCAGAGCGTTGGATATCATGGAAAAGTGCGTAAAAAGATTTAAAAATGCACGAATTTTTCACGAATCCGATGCAGCTACCACGGCTGCAATCTTCTGTATCCTCGTTCGCATACGTGCGACCCCCACTTTTTTTTTTTCTCTCGATAAAAGCCGACTTTTTGAGAGATAAATCCTCCTAGAGAGCCGCAGCCCCAGATCAGCTCCAGTCCGGTTTTCCTCTCTTGCGCCTGGAGGGAGGGGGGGGCAGTTAGTGGCTCACGTTATTCACAGAAACACACATTTCCGTCTCCTTAATTCAAACTCAGGGCTGCTACGCTTTCTACGGCTCTCCTCCCTCCCCCCACCTTCCCGGGGGTCGCTCCGCCTTCATGCTTCCACACCCCCTCCCTTCCCTCACCTCTCCAATCTCTCCCCATTCTTCTTCTCATTGTGGAGACCCTCAGCAGTGCACGCTTCAGGGTTTCCCCACCCATTTTTAACCCCATGCAGGCCTTGGAGTGTAACCAGGTGTGTTCAGCGAGTCACAGTGTGGTCAGCCATGGGACACCGCATTGTTTCCCTGCTCCTATAATAACACCACCCATAATAAAGCAATCTGAAATCTGATTGGCTGAGCCAGTAATCAGATTTGCCAATAGACATGAAAGCAGCGGAATTCTGTATTGAAAGGGAAATTCCAGTTGTTTTTTTTAAATTCATGTAGACAAAGTCATTCAAAGTGGTTTGAGAGGAAATAAATGTTTACAGAGAAACTTACAACTATACACTATATGGACAAAAGTATTGGGACACACCTCTTAATTATTGAAATCAGATCACCCCTTACTTCCAATGAAGGGCGACCTTACTGTTTCTGCATACCAAGACATTTTGGACGACGCCATGCTTCCAACTTTGTGGACACAATTCGGGGAAGAACCTTTTCTATTCCAGCATGACTGTGCCCCAGTGCACAAAGCAAGCTCCATAAAGAACTTGACCGGCCCGCACAGAGACCTGACCTCAACCCCATCCAACACCTTTGGGATGAACTGGAACGGAGATTGTGATCCAGGCCTTCTCATCCAACATCAGTGCCTGACCTGATAAATGCTCTACAGAATGAATGGGCACGAATTCCCACAGAAACACCAAAATCTTGTGGAAAGCCTTTCAAGAAGAGTGGAAGCTGTTATAGCTGCAAAGGGCGACCAACTCCATATTAAAGTCTATGGATTTGAATGAAATGTCATTAAAGTCCCTGTTGGTGTAATGGTCACACATCGCAATACTTTTGACCATATAGTGTTACATTCTGTTTATTATGTAAAATGAGAAGTAAAGCCACAAATGTCTGGGTTTTATTTTTAATGCTTATTATGGTAAAACAACATATCAAAGCCACCATAAAACAATGTTTTGGACAACAGGCAGCGTATTCATAACCGTTTCATGTTATAATCTTCTATAAGGTCGCTATTGGAGCCATTAAACTATTCAGATGTCTAGTTCTTTTCCCCAATGCTGTAAACAATTCTGCATCAGTAAGTTCTGAGCCTTTGATCACTCACTGCTTTAATGCAACAAGACCAAAAAGCGCATTTTGTTGCTGAGCCTTAAATCAGTATTCCATAGTGCCTTATTTGAATTTCACACATGGCCAAATAACTGGAGTTGTTTTGGATATTGTAATGCCCAAAACAGGTGAGATTTTTGGTAATATTTTGAATGAAAAGTCAAAAGTATAAGCACCAGCCTGCTTTGCTCATCATTTTTTCATAAATTAAGTTTGTTTTAAAGAAAATACACATTTGATCATGCACCAAAAAAAAATAATCTAAATGTCAGACGTTCACATAGGGTGTATAAACCATACAAAAGTTCATCACATTCGACCAATCAGAACAAGTTCTGTGGCATTTTTCCTTATCAAACTAAATTCAGTTTGCTAGTCTCACATTCCTGCTTTAGTGCAGCGTGTGCTGAAAGAGCAGAGTTGAGGCAGTAGCCCGAGGCAGTGCTTCCTAATTCTGAGAAGCCTACTGCACATTTGAGTGTTTTCCAGCCCTAACACACTCAATTCAACTCAACAGCTCATTCTCAAGCCTTTCTTTATGTTTAAAATGGGTGGGTCAGAGCAGAGAAGCGGCTAAATTGTGCACGGCAGGGGTCCACAAGCAGGAGCTGAAGGCTTTACACCACATTACTGCAGGCTTTCATTTCTCAAGGCCTTCGTGAGCTGAATTTGATGTTAGGAGAGACGAAACACCCATCATTGAGCCAGCAGGGCATGAGTTCAATACCCTGGTACTAAACTCTTTCACCAGGGCCTGCCTCTACATCTGCCGCCCTCACTTATTACACTTATTACACATTACCACTCATTTAATCTGCTGCATTAATGAGTGATGTTTCAAAATCCAGTGTAGTGTCCGAATGATGACTGCATTACAGGATTATTTTAACAGTTCTTTTTTTTTTTTAATGTCACAAAACAAATGAGTCTTTAACATGAGTTTACATTTTCCTTCTGTGCAGCTAACAATCTCGCCATTTTAAAAAGAGGGAGAAAAATAATTTACACATTTTTTTTTCCTCGTATCTACAAAAATAAAATCAAAGTAACTAGAGCTTTACATAAAATGAACATATAAAACAAGGGTGCCTTGTCTATATTACATGAGTGAACAGGATAATAACAACAACAATAATAATAATATAAAAAAAAAAGAAAAATGTATATGCAGACAGTAGTTTGCACGAGCTCGGGTGTCTCAGTTTGCTTTCTTTCATTGTGCATTTTAAATTTCACAAAAAAGTATGAACAAGCGTGGAGATGGAAAGAGGGAGAGATGGGGAGGGGGGGAAACAGACAAAAGTGGAAAGAATGAAACTTAGAAGAGGACTAAAAAAAAAAAAAAAAAAAAAAAAAAAAAAAGGTGAGAGGATGGAGGAAGGTGTAAAAGTTAAAGCTAAAGAGAGAAATAGGGTCTACATTTCTCCACCTGAGTTACACAGTAGTTACATACGAACGTTCAACCCAAAATCCAGTCATACCAGAAACCCTCAGCAGTGCCACACATACCGGAAAGCTATACGGACTCAAGCGATGGAGGTCCATTCTTCCTTCTCCCTTTGTTAGGGTTTATAAGTTAAACACTAGTTAAATATGGTTTTCTAATCTTCTGCTAGACTGGTCAGATGTTCCAGGTTGAGACTAATCTTAGACCAGCACTGTCTGAACCACAGCAGCAGCCACTAAAGAAGGATTCCACCATTTTCCCCACAAAAACCTGTAGAATTAATTGGTTAAGATGTCAAGAAAGTCATTCAGAATGGTCAGATATGAAATGCTCTGCTCTACAGAAACTTGTCATTGGTGATGGGAATCAAATGTCTGAAGTATCAAACGTTCCCTCACAGAGAGCTAAACAAATCCACTGTCTGATACAGGACACACTGTTTTAAGGAAGTTCTGAGTTAACTGTTTGGCCTCAAATGCATAAAAAGGCAAAACCTTCCCAAACAAAATGTATTTTATTGTACTGTAACTAAAATGGCTTTTTGCATTGAAGACATAACCCCAGGTTCCCACTGTCACTGCTAAAGAAATCTGTAATGTTCTCTTTAATGCACAATTTCACATCAAACTTTGTTGAATGACTTAGTTTGCATCTCAGTGATGGAATTACGCAGATATTTTGGAAAAAAAAAAAGGATCTGCTTCTACTAACACCTTAATGGTTCAGAGTACGAATCCCTTCATGTGTCGTAAACGCCTGCAGCGGCATCACTGAGCTACGGCAAAAAAAAAAAAAAAAAAAAAAGGTGAGGGACAAACTTCACAGTATTTACACCACACAGTGTGTCTCATCACAGGTAATGACATGATATTAGACAACACATTTCATAAATAGCTTCCTTTTTTGTTCTTTCAGTGTTGACAGGAGCCAGTCTGGAATAGGGTTGAACCATACAGCAATACAGTAGTGAGCAGTGCAGTAGTGTTGCCATGAAGCATTGCCAGGGCAACCCCGGTGACCCCTGCCTGAACCATTGTGCATAAAGGGACAGAGCCAAACTGGTTTTCCTTCCACAGAATGCATTAAGCAAGCTTAGCCAGTCCTCCATCCCTTTTTTCCCTTTCCCTCGCATAGTGTTTATTTATGAAATAAAGGCTACAACATAAGCTTACGGTGATCCTAACGCAACATCCTCTCTCTGAGCCCATGTCTCCTCCAGGGGTCCCAGTGCAAAAGAACCTGAATTTTATTCCCCAAAGGTCATCCATCCACACATAGTATCAAGCAACCAGTGGTGGAGACCACCGTCTTGGCTCATGCTGACACAGGCTCATTATGGGCCCTGAACCAAAATGGCACCTGTTGGGTTCCCAGTTTCTCACTGATGAGGTGAAAGCAAGGAGCATTGATATACAGTGGGTAAAGTGCTTGGGGGGGGGGTTTGGGGGGGGGGTTCCTTCAAAGGGCAGAGTCATTTCCTCAGCTAAACTTGTTCAATCTCTCATTTTAGTCAGGTTTCTTTTTCTTCCCTTTTCATTTAGCAATCATTTTGTAATAATTACTTTTAACCCGCAATATCACTTTCTTTGTTCAACCTTACCTTCATTTGATTTTTTCTCCTTTAAAACAAAAAGAACTTCACGTTTCCAAGCCTTTCACATGTAAACTTTTCTTTCATTCCTCATTTTCCACCTTCATTCTTGTCTTTTTTGTTTTGTCCCTTTTCTTTCCAAGGCGTGTGCTGAAGGTTCATCTGTCCTGCCTCTGTTTTCCTGGGTGGAGACGACACAAACAACACAATTTTTCCTGGGTTCTCTTCCCAGGAGCAAGGCATGCTGGGATTCCGGGCAGGGGCTACATAGAATGAAGGAGTTGGCAGGAACGCCGGTCCCTTGTTGTGGGTGTTTGTGTGTAAGTGTGCATTTAAAATCCTTCAGTATGTATAGTGTAACGTCAAAATCCAGTAGAATGGATGTGGGACTGAACTGGTTCTTTTGGGCCCCCTTCTACACCTAAAACAGGGGAAAAAAAAACAGAACGGCAAGATGATATACATGAAAGTAGACAGTCAAAAATAACTGCTCTCACTGACATTTAGTTTTCATGTGTTTATCCCACTTAAAGTAGCCAAACCAAGACAGCAATGCAAGATGCCACAGTTCATCAAGTGAAATTCAGGCAGCAATTCAAAAGCATGGAGATCCTGTAAGGCCACGTAGTTTCTCCATCGCTATGGATGGTCTTTGGTCAGAGAAGTCTTTGGGATGCAGTTCCTTTACATTTCTTTAAAAACTTTAGGAAGGTATGACAAAGCAGCATGATAAATTTTTATCATCTGATATCTGATTTGCCAAGGTGTTTTTAAAGGGACCATTTCCTGCATCTCCCTTTTGATTTCTATGTACGCTTTTTTCTAGTGTACACCAAAATATAATTCATAATTGGTAATAATTCATTCTTACATTACCATTTTCCAACTTCTGTGTATACTTTAGAATTAAACAGGCCGTTTTTGTTTCTTTTAAGACTGATATTAGTAAATGACATCTTTTCTGATTGGTTGGAGCTTATTAAAAAGGCAGCATGGGGCTGAGGAACTCCTTAGAATTTGCGGGTGGGGCCAAACTGCTGTAGACTAGATAGGGAGACGTATGTGAATGTGTAAGTTTTGTGACATCACAAAAACTGGGATTTGAAAACAGGCTGTTTTCAACATATAAAACATATCCATATATGGAATTTCCATATATGGACTGCATTGATTGACAATAAACTGAAAGTAATAGAAATTACAATGCAGTATGATTGCAATACAAATATTTTGTCCATATTGTGAAGCCCTAACCCACACATTTCCCAATGCAGCCCCATAAACTCTGAGTGGGTTTTAAATTGTAGCTGAATTTCATTTAATGAACTGTGTGGTGCATTGTCTTGTCTCAATCAGAGTCAACAGAGTGAATGTAAGTTAATTCTAACTTTGTCAGTAGTCTGACAGAGTAATTTTTTAAGTACAGTGAGTCCTCGGGTTACGACACAGATCCGTTCCTTCGACAGTGATGTAACCCGAATTTTGGTGTAAGTTGAAACACACCCAAGTCACTTACCAATCCTAACACAGTTGTAAAATCATAATCTAGAACATAAAAACACAGCTAAGCCACAGAAAAAGGTAAGCGTACTGGGGGACGCCAACTCCCTCACTCATACCCCGCATTACTGTGTATTCTTCCGCCGTGCGCAACCAAACTAGTTCGCCCACGTACTCCGTAAGTACGACGCTAATGGCTTCAGCCAAAACACTCACGTTTAAATTTTTTTACGTTTTTATGGGAGTGAGCGTCGTAAACTCGAAATGTCGTATGTTGAGACCGTTATAACCCGAGGACCCCCTGTACAAAGTTTTTTCCCCACCTTTAGCTTTTGAACAGGAATCTTTAATAATAACAAATAATAATAATAAATCATCTTTTTTCAAGAGGTTAGTAGACCGTGGACCTACTCACCATCACCTGTTCCTCTCTCCATAGATGCCGTCCTGACGATGGAGGAGGTCCTGTGGATGAGGTCATCTAAACCTTGACTGACAGGGGATTTTCTCACTGTCCTTAGCAGTCTATAATAGTCTGCTTCAATCTCCTGTCAGACAGAAACAAGGAAAACAAACTCAAGAATGAGTTCACAAGTTAAAAGAACAGACCAATGCTTTTTCTCCCCAAACAGTTCTATGGCCTGTGGAAGTCAATGGGAGGTTATTTTTGTGTCTTACTTAATCTTACTACAGAAATACACAAAAAAATATGCGAACTGGAAAATCTTATTTAAGAAAACCTGAGCATGTTCAGTTTACCCTTAGCTGGTGTAGCTTTTTCATCATCTCGTCGACTGTCTGAAAAATCTCATCCATGTTCTTGATCACATGTCGCTGTCTGCTGGCCTGTGATCGGCTGAGCCCCGTCTCATGACTGGGTGTATCTGAGTGCGATTCATCATTTGGTGAGCGGCAAGGGGTCTCCTGCTCCTCTTCCTCTTGCTCCTGCTCTGAGGACAACGATGCCACCTCTGGAGCACAACTGGCAGCCTCTAAAGTACTAGAATCTTTGATCTCATCCGTACTGCTCTCTTCCGTGAGGGCACCCATCTGGTCTTTAGGCATCACTAGGTAGAACAAGTTCCCTAGAAACAGCCACACCAGTGTGAAACCACAAGCACAATACAGGTGCAAACCCAAGAAGGGGTAGTAACAAGCTATATATGTTTATATATATTTGCAATTTGAGTGTTTCTTTGTCAAAAGACCTTTCAAGAGTTCAATATATGCTCAGAATTGACATTCAGCTTTTTTCTCTCTGGATTAAGTATTTGTTATTAATTAAAAATATGTTGTACATTTATGTCCTTTGCGACTGGATCTGTTTCATGACATATCTATCACCTGAATCTGGATTCTACAAATAATTTCCTCCATGAAAGAATAAACTAACTAAAATGGTTACAATTGAAGTAATTGATGATTTAGAAACAAAGAAAGTGACCGAGTTTGTACTGTAAGAGTGACCAACAGAAAATCAGAAAGAAATGGTGCCACAGAGAGACAGATCGTAGGCCCTGTTCACTCCAGCATTAACATTAGTATTAACTCTATTGAGTGATGTGATCACAGAAGGACAGTGAGAAGTACAGCTGTTTCCTCCTGGAACTTCATTGTCCCAGATGATTCTGCAGAGAACACATGATTAAAACCTGTGACTGGAGGAACAAAAATGTGCAGCTAATTCTTGTACATCTATGAGCCTTTACAAGGACTTGGACCACATGAACTCAAGGAGAGGACACAAAGAGAAAAAGCTATGCAGCTGCTTTTGTCTCTACTGTGGTAATGCAGTTGACTAGTTCGTCCTTTGCTGTTGTCGGGGACACACTACAAATGTGACTCGACCCTGACCACCCCGAGGGTGGTTGAGAGATCAGATCTGATGAATGGCCACTTAGACACCCTGAATGAGAATGTAGAAGGTTTTAAAATGTAGTGTCTTGGTACTAGACCATACAATATTTTCTGAAGAACTTGGAAGAGCATAATCTCACTCTCTGACACCATTTCTCCTCAGAAAGAAATATAATATGCACAGTGAGCAGTAAGAATGATTCAGTATAATCCAGTATGATCCCACCTTTTGACTCAGAAGATTGGTTGGAGTTGACATTAGTGATGTCATCAGGAATAGCAGAAGAGCCCGCACCCACAGCTGTGTATGAAAGACAGATAGAGTGTGTGTGTGTGTGTGTGTGTGTGTGTGTGTGTGTGTGTGTGTGTGTGTGCGCGCACACGTGTGTTGGCAAGTGTGTGAATTCATATTTGTATGTGAAAGGCAAATATATGTACAGTAGGTGAGCAAGTGTGTGGGAATATTAGATTGTGTGGAACCAACAGTGAGTGTTATGAGTGGTTACATACAAAAGGAGGCAGAAAAAGTATTGCAGAAAAGTGAATGTGAGTGAGATAAAGTGTGCGTGTTTGTGTGTTTCAAAAAAGCAATAGGGAAAGACAGGGAAAAGTGTATTAAAATCCCAGCTTAATTACAGAGAGCTCTGAGCACATGCAGAGGGAGGGACAGAGGGAGAGGAGAGTGAGGAATAGAGGAACAGAGAGCGAAAAACAGATAAAGTTAACTTTCTGCATACAATGCATTACATATACATAAGATGTGTTTCCAAATATTTAAAATTTAAGCTGAATTAAAAAAGTAATTTTAATTTCATTCCAATATGCACACATCTGCTCATACATTTGAACAGTATTAATAGTGTGTTATGTCTTTGTTCTACACAGTGTCAATATAGTTGTTCTTTGTGTCCACCGGATAATTTTGCACACAGATCAGGGTACGCAGAACTACACTCTGTTGTGAGAAACTGACTACTTCAACGTATGTACATATACATACACACATTTACTTATTTAAATACGCGTGCATACACAGTTTTCATACACGTATGTAAAAAAATACATTTTATTTATATAGCTGTAGAAACAAGTCATCATTTGCTCAACAGGAGAAGCACATTCTTAAAAAGGTTTTGACACCGAAGATATATTTAGTATTATTATTTATTTGGTATTATTTAGGTATGGTATTACATGTGTTGTTGATTTTCTAAGTGAAAAGAAGTTCACATCCTTTACAGAAAACAAACCTCTGCACAGATAAATGTACAATTACTTTTTTGCTGAATATACTGGGGCAAAAACTAATGACTACCACATATGTGATATTTCATGTTTTTTTCTAATATGTTTAAGCCGGCACTTAGTCTGCAAAAAAATAACATATTTAATTGTGTTCCCTGTAGAGGATGTGTTCATTATTTTCACTTGAAAAATCAACGAAACATGTTATTTGACAAGGGATGTTTAAACATCTGCAAACGTTTACATCTCTGTAAACAGAGTGCATTTGCAGTGTTTGTTTACTGACATTAGTAGTTTTTCCTTGGACATTTGTTTATACCAATTTTATTTTTATTTCATTCCTTTCACTTTTTATTTACTTTTCTTTTTTTACTTACTCAGGAGTGTATAATTAATGCTGCTGTAGAACCCCAATTTCACACCAGGGATAAATAAAGTGTCAATAAAGTGATATTGAAAAAGCAATTCCATAAATAATATTATTGATCGTTTTAAGGCATTTGTTAAGCACTCTCACCTTTCCTCACGACCTGAGGAGCTGGTTGCACCACCTCCAGGGACGGAGCATCTACTTGATCTCTCCCCACTAGGCTGGGGCTTTCACTGAGAGCAGGTTCAGACGCTTCTAGCCCCGGTTGATTTGTGAACAGACTCCTTTCATTGGCGGTCTCGTTTGTAGGCGTGTCATCTGAATCCTGGCTCCACCCATCTTCAAGATCTCTGAAGATCAACTGTCTGAGTGTCTCAACTGGGTACGAGCATGATGGAACAGACAGGGAAGTGAACTTTAATGGGACCTACAAAATTAGAGAGATCTGCTTATACACACACACAATCTAATATCTAACCATCTCGAAGAGCAGCCTCAGCAATTTCAGCTCGCTCTTCCAGGAAGTCATCCCCATCAGTGTGGAGGAAGGATCCCGACTGGTCAGTTGGGGTAGCAGATGTGAGAACACTTTCATCGTCACTCTGTGAATCTCTCTCCAAAGAACCAGACTCTTCTGTTAGAGAACCATCTACAGAAGAGTGAATCAAGAACAAAAAGTTACTAGCCATGTCTATCAAGAAGAGCAAATACCATGTCATATTCAACCTACACCCACTAGGGCACACGTGTCAGACTCCAGTTTTGGTGAGCCACAGCACTTCAAAATTTATCTCGTTAAACACAACTGATCCAACTTATACACCAACTAGCAAAGGTGCTCATAATCTGAAATCTAAGAAGAGCAAAATCGCTAATCTCTGTAGAGCTGTGGCACATCAGTAACTGAGTATGACACTTCCTTTGACTAGGGTTTACCTATTTGATTGACATGGTTGCCATGGAAGCGCAGAACAGCCGACCTAAAAGAGATGCAAGAATATAATCATCACGAAAATATTATTATTAATTTAGTTTTCCTAAATAGAACTATAAACATATGCTTAGTAAGAAGAGTCTAAAATAAGCACAATTTAGCACTTACGGAGCTGGTGATCCTTGCTTGGTGGCCCCAGTGCCTCCAGAGGCCAATGAGATTGTCTTTTCTAACAGGTCCTTCCAGCTATGGAAACATTGGCAAAGTATTTAGTTCCTGTTTTTGCTAAAACTGTAGCAGCTACTTGATAGTTAAAATGCAATAAAAATGTACTTACACGTTTTTCTCAGAGGACGTCCCTGCCACCAGTTCATAGATCTGTCTTTCAGAGGTGCTAACCACATACAGGGCCTTTTTATCTGAGGTACAAGAAAAGTCACAGAGAACCAATGAGGAAAAAAAAAAAAAAAAACACTCTTATAAGTCCAGACATAAAGACTTGAGACAAAGCATTCTGTTAACACTTCTCAGTTCCACGCAACTACTGTTTCTGAGCAGTCATAAATAAATCTGTTCACATAAAACACCACATCAGTCATGATAAGAGGAATTCTTGCTGACTATTCACGGCTATGTGAACGACAGTGTTCTGTTCACACACACCTGTAGCCACAGGTCTGACAAGGGAGGAGTTCAAGCGGACCACAGGGCAAAAAGGGGCTTTCGAATCTGTACTGCCGACCCCAACAGGGCCCAGTGTGCGAGATGGACATCGCAGAATCAGACGGTCATCAGGACCCCTCTGGAGGAGCACCAACAGGTCTGAGAGCAGCAGAGCCTGAATATCTGGAATACAGACATATGTTAAGTAAAAACACCATTTGAGAGCAAAGATCTAGAAAGGCTTACATACCCAAAAGAACCAAACGCGCACTGATTTTTGTTACATATTTTGGATATTTACATGCAAACTCAATAACACGCTCACTCTGTCAAGGGTACCTGGAGAATATTTTATCTTGTGTCACATAGACGGCGTGCAGCCTGTTTTACATTTGAGTTTTTAGTACGAGGGGACATGAGCCACATGAGGCACACAGGAAATAAAGTGTTACCTTAAACTATGCTGCAACAGGATTGGTCATCTGACCAAACCTACTTGAGAAATAAACAGTAGCTTCATGTTCTCCAGAAAACCTAAATCTGTGCTTTCTTCTCATGTAGGTTAACTTTGTGGACACACAATATACATGTACAAAGTAAGTCCTGTCAATAACTTTCAAGTGTGAATTAAATGACAATCACATTTTTTTCCCGAACTGGACCATCCTGATCTTGGGACAGCCAGTTAGCTCATTTCTCTTCTTGACACCGGTCAGTGCATTCAAGAGTTCACTGAATAAGAACCTTACCTTTATTAAGATGTCACATTTAAAGGTGGATGTTTTAGTGAGTCACGAAGACAGTAGGGGATAGTCTACAACATAGTCTGTATGTCTAGCGCCCATTTCACAAATTTCTCATATTTAGTTCTGCTTCAGTGGCTTTATTCAAACTGCAAAATTTATAGCACTAAATTTAATACAACCACTTTTAACATTTTCAGCTATGTTCTCTGGGGCTTTTTATGGTGAAAGCTTGGCTATCAAATGCAATTACTGCATCCTTTAAGGTCACACGCATTCATATTTATGCTGAAGACAGTGGACACAATCATTATAGAGTTACAGAGATGTCTTACCAATAGCTTTGTCTTTACTGACTTTCCAAGTCAGGGGACCCTCATGGATCATTTTCTTAGCGGTCAAGTCCAGATTCTGTATTTGAGGGGAAGGGAGAGGGACACGAAGAGAGACAGAGAGCATATGGACATGTTATATTTATTTGTTGTATTTAACATATTGGAAAACATTAAAGTATGGAAAAAAAGAGCATTAGGTTTGGAAGACGCAGCCCACGAACATGATTACGTCAGCAGGTAGAATTATCATGCAAATTTCTTAAGTGCACTGACAAAATTGCAACATGAAACCAAAACAAACTAAATAAAATGTGTACAATGTAACAAAAAAGAACTTCGGTTCAGACTTTCAGGTGTGAAAACACCTTAACTGAAGTAAACAGATCAGACTTGTTGAATATGGGAAGGGAATAATGCTCCATTGGCTGACTGATATGTAAAATATTAAGAAATAAAGTGTGGCATTTTTTTTTTTCAAAAATCAACATACATTTTATATTTATTTTCTATTTATTTTTATGCACAGGATACATGTCAAATTCAGCAAAGAAATGCTAAACATGCATTAAAATGTGCAGATGTGTGTTTTCTGTAGAGGATGGTTATTTATTATCACTTTTTAAAGTATATATCCAGTGTGTGTGTGTGTGTGTGTGTGTGTGTGTGTGTGTGTGTGTGTGTGTGTGTGTGTGTGTGTGTGTGTGTG
>JBBPCZ010000012.1:3162149-3176547 GCA_037974445.1 Brycinus macrolepidotus
TATATATATATATATGAATGTAGGCACATGAGGATAGGCCTATTTGTGTGTGTGTGTGTGTGTGTGTGTGTGTGTGTGTGTGTGAAACACAGTAATAAAATATTGCACATGTTGCATGAGAAATATTGCACTTGAGAGAACCAAACTGCTCTTATCAGTCCTTGGTGTGTGGATGTGTGTGGTTGCTTGCGTGTGTGTGATCAACTGCGAGATGCTGGTTGTGAAGGAAAGACCTGCGGTGTCTCTCCTGCACACACTGTGGATGCAGCAGCCTGTCACTTGTTGATACTTTACTCTTCTCCATAAGTTGGTGCAAAAAATAAAGATGTCACGTGAAAAGATGTGAAAAGATTGAATAGTTATTTTATTACTACTTTTTAAAGTGTGAGATTTCCTGAGATTGCTGTATACATAATGTCTTGTAAACAGATGTGTGGTGGTGATGTGCAGATTGTTGTTTCCGTCCCTCCCACTGATCCAATCTAGCATCAGCCATTTGAAAATGCCAGTGATGTTAGAATGCATTAACGTTGCATAAATAGTGATAGCAGCGTTTGTCCCGGAGCTTATCAGTGCTTCAGTACTGACCATTCAGGAACCAGTATTAGTAGCAGTTCTCCATACCCATCCAAAGCAAGACAGTTCTTCATTCAGCAGAATTCGTCTGATGCTCTGTAGGGTGGAGATTTATTCAGGGACATCATGTTGTGTCGGACGTTTTGTAGGGTAGGCAGTATATAAAATTTATGTCAGGATAATTTAGCGATGCACCTATTATGATTTTTGTGTCTGATTCTTTACAGCTGATGTTTATTAGCATTAGCATTAAAAAAGCTCACACTGTATGGGCTAAACTCTAGCACATTGCCACTGTTTTCTGTATTATTTTCTCTTTCAGTTCTTTAAAAGGTATGTTTTTTTATTTGAAAATTTAAATAAAGACCTACACCGGAAGTATGAGGAAACTGGCCATGTGGCGCAATGAAACATGCAGAATCCTGCTCTGACATTTAGAGGATAGACGTTGCAGCAGATTTCATACACTACGTGAGTTCTCTTACTGGGCTCACAGATCAGCTGAAAATAAATAGTAAGTAGGCTGATTGCCCCTTGTTAACACTATGGAAGAGCAGCTTATTCCAACAGATGTCAGTCATGAAGGCTGCTTATTTCTATTTTTATGCTATTTCACCTCAGCAAATGTTATGACAACTGACGCTTGTTGGAGTAGCTTGTCATAAACCTCTATATGGGTTTATGTCTGTTGTCATAAAAGATTTATATAGGTGTTTTGTAGCCTTTTGGACACTCCTCTTCAGCATTATCCAATATTTTTGACTATTAATATCAGGTTTTCTATCAATATTTTGACAGTAATAGTTATTTTGAATTACAACAGCAACATTATAATTATTATTATTATTATTATTATTACTATTATTACTATTATTTTGTTATTATTATTGGGCCCCATGGTGGCGCAGTGGGTCGCACTGTTGCCTCACACCTCCAGGGTTGGGGGTTTGAATCCGAGTCCTGGCCGGACACAGGTGTGTGTGTGTGTGTGTGTGTGTGTGTGTGTGTGTGTGTGTGTGTGTGTGTGTGTGTGTGCGGAGTCCTCCTCGTGGTGGCGTGAGTTTCCTCCCTGGTCTCCGGTTTCTCCTACAGTCCAAAGACACGTGTGTCAGGTGAATTGGGGATTCTAAATCGGCCGTGTGTGTGTGTGTGAGCGAATGGTGTGTGTGTGCGCCCTGTGGTGGGCGGGCACCCCACCCAGGGTGAGTCCCTGCCTCGCGCCCACTGGCCCCGAGATAGGCTCCGGGTACCCGCAACCCTAGTAAGGATTAAGTGGTTACAGAAAATGAATGAATATTATTATTATTATTATTATTATTATTATTATTTTATTAGCCCTTGAAAGTAAATAAAAGATTGCATTTCTGTTGCTTGTTTTTAAAGAATACACTAACAAGCATCAGATGAAATTTTTGTAAAATTTTTCTGGTTTGCATTTACTGATAGCTCATATTAGTCTGTCCTGTATAAAATGCAATAAGGGTGAACAAGTTCATTACTTTGTTCTCAGCTGCATGAAGCATGAGAGAGAATCCAGGCGTGTGTGTGTGTGTGTGTGTGTGTGTGTGTGTTTGTGTGCGCGGGTCATGAGTGTGAACAAATGAGTCATACCTAAAGGCAAGTGCTGAGCTGAATCTGCGCACGATCTAACTCTTGAGAAACACACTTCATGATTCTAAGGTGACAAACCAAGAAACTCGTGTTGAGTTCCTCATCTCACTCTGTTGCATGTTTACCAGGAGCACTTCTGTATGTCAGTGTGACCTCAGTTCCAGCAGCAGCAGAAATATCAGCAAAGAGAGCAGAGGTAGATTAGCCCTGAAGGGTGTTTGACTGCTTGGATGAGACGGGATCTTTTTTTTCTGTTGTTGAACACATCTCTCCCACTTCAGATTAAACAGTGTGTAATCTGGGTTTCTGTTCAGTCAAGTCTTATTCTATAATAGGGAAGCCCTCCTACAGTTACAAGTGTATGCAACAGTATAGCATGCTTTGTATTTTGCATTTGTCTTGAATTTCTCATTTTATTAAGTGTTTTCGGGCTCCGTATGTTATGTCAGAGTGATAGTGAGGTGAATAAAACTTCATGCTAAGTTACAAGAATGAAAGTTAGGGGAAATAAAATGCCCCCCTCTGTTGCCCTGAGTATTAGAATTTCATGAATGTCTGGTGTGCTTCACTTGAATAAATGTGACTTTGAGACAAACAGCACAGTCTTCCCAGGGGGTGAAAAGTTCAAGATGTACAAACAGCAAACTGCTTCCCTCTTGTGGGGAAGTTTCAGAAATTCAAAATTCTGTGTTAAAGTTCAGAAACTCACACAACTTTCCCGTGACCCCAAATATACCTGATCAGCAAAAATATGTGTGATGTTTACTCCTTGAATTTTGCGGCTAATGTGGCTAACAAGTGATGGAAACTTGCAGCCACCAGTTGAGCATTGTGTAAATCCAGTGCCACAAACCATGACTTTTTGATTTGATTAGTATTGCAATTATACTGCTACATATTACAAATGCGATGCCTCTTAGTAGATTAAAGGGCCCATATCATCACTTATCTGGAATTAAAAAGGCTTGAAGTATGTAAATATTGTTAAAGTTTTATAATGTTCAATCCCCCATCCATAAAGTCTATATATGGAAACTCAGCAGCAAAAACAGCCTGTTTTCAAATCATAGTTTTTGTGATGTCACAAAACCAACACATTTACATACATTTTATTCAGCCTACAGCAGTTTAGCCCCGCCCATTCAGGCTGAAGTTCGGAGTGTTTCAGCCCCATGCTGCCTTTTGAATGATCTGCTATACAGGGCAGCCAATCAGTCATCATTACACACATCAGTCATCAAGGTACAGTAACAAAAGCAGTCTGTTTAGTTCTAAGAGGTTGGAAGATGACAATGTAAGGATGTATGATGATGAACTATGAGTCATATTTATGGTACATAAACCCACCCAACCATCATGGAAAATGAAACAGAAAGAATAGAATATGGGCCCTTTAAAAACATTTTGGTGAATCAATGTCTTTAACACTTAAAGGCTGGACAAAATATTTTGACTTTGTTACATTAATTGTCACCCCAGTAACCCTCACCTGAAGCTGTGATTAGTCACCCTGCCAAAAACACTGTGACTAGTTAGAGACACGTCTGTGCAACCCTGATACACACTTACTTAACTAATCTTATGCACACTTGTGTAAGTGGTCTCTGGCACAGTGTGACATGTTAATACAAGTAGTCAAAAATATGTTGCATGGGTAAAACAGTAGTAGAAACCGTCTGAATGTCATTTGTATTTATGTTCACTCTGTATGGGAAGGGATGGTGCAAAATGTGCAAGGATTAAAAATGATTTAAAGCTGTAACTTTTGTGAGTTAGTGTGATGTGTGATAGCAGCATCATCAGTGTGACAGGCTTAGTGGCCTGTTTTGGTGAAACTATTCCTGAGTCTGGGTGTGAAAGAGCAAGTTATGTTGTACAACCTGTAATGCCCATCACCTCCAATTCATTGTGAGTGTGTTTTTATGTAAACAGCAGGGGGCGATCCGATCACCTTCCTTCTAGAAAACTTCTAGATAACAGTCATACAGCATCAGAAGCTGTTGTAGATTCAGCATGGTTTGAGGGATGATGTATGATGATTTAGCCATTCAATTGGGCAAATGCTAAAAACCCACATTAGGCTTATAGTTCAGATACAAAAAAGCCAAACATGTCATCTTTGCTGATCTGCTTCACTTGTGGGAATTTGGGAATCATGTTGTTTGCTTTAGATATCTACCTGCTTCTTACCTTTCTGTCTTTTCTTTCTTACAGGTTTACTGGAACAAGGAGCTCCATTTTCAGTCTTCCGGAGGTACAAGAGGTTCTATACTAACTAGACAGAGGAGTGTGTGTTTTCCTCCCAGCACTGCAAGAATCATCCTGGTGTTCGGCCTTGATTTAACCCAACTGACATTATCAGACTCTGACACAAGGTTTTCTCATTAATTTGTATCAGTCCTACATTTCCCATCATGCCTTTGGTGGTCTTGCAGTCCTCCCGCCTGCTGTGGGCACGTGTGGCAGCCCTGGTGTTTGCATGTGTGGCATTTAGTGTTGCCGCTAGTGGAGCCGGTCTCGGTGGCAGCATGTATGACTGGTGCATGTTCTGCTGGGTGTTCAGCTTCGTCAGCAGCCTGCTGGTGTTAGCGGTGGAGCTGCTGGGCCTCCAGGCCCGAGTTCCTGTGTCCTGGACCAACTTTCCCATCACTTTTGCCTGCTATGCTGCACTGCTGTGCCTCTCTGCCTCCATCTTCTTTCCCATTTTCTTCCTCAAGAGTGGTCAGGTCGGCCATGGAGAGGCCCGGGACCACAGGATTGCTAGCACTGTTTTCTCCTGTCTGGCCACTTTGGCCTACCTGGTGGAGGTTAGTCTGGCGCGGGCACGGCCGGGAGAAGTGGCCGGCTACATGGCCACGGTGCCGGGACTGCTGAAGGTATGTGAGACCTTCGTGGCCATCATCATCTTCCTCTTCATCAGCAACCCGGTGTCGTACGAGAATTACCCTGCGCTCAAGTGGTGCATGGCTGTGTACTGCATCTGCTTCATCATCTCGATGGCGATCGTGGTGCTGTGTGTTGGAGAGTGTACCGGCTGCCTGCCGATCCCGTTCCCCCGCTTCCTGTCTGCGTACGCCTTGCTGGCTGTTGTGATGTATCTCACAGCTACCATCATCTGGCCTGTGTTCAAATTTGACAGTCGTTACAACCATAGCTCTCAGCGACGTGACAGTTGCCTACCTTATGGATTTTGTAACTGGGATAAATTGGTCGCCATATCCGTCCTCACCGCCCTCAACTTCCTAATCTACCTGGCAGACCTGGTGTACTCTGCCCGTCTGGTGTTTGTGCGCGCATGAGAGACTGAATGCCAGTGACTCCATGCGAAAATGTGAACAACTGAATGTATAAAGTGTTTGCCTGTATTTACCAATGCTGCCTTTATGTACCCAAATACTGTAGAGCTGGGACAGGTCCTAAACTGTGCCTTGTCATTGTGCTGTATTTGATGTGAATCTTGAATTTGTGAAGCCTGTATCTGTCACGTTTGTATACATTTCTTTAACACAAGATGCATGATTTACCACAGTATTCCCACATTCAGTGTAAGTCAAATAGATGTGGGCAATCTGACCATATTCAATTATCATGATACATTTTGTTACTGTTGATACACAGTATGCTTTTCTTACCATATCATGAATGTCATCAGTGCTTGAAGAACACTGACTGACTGCATGTTTCTTTGCAAAAATAGCAGGGCAGATATGTGATATTAGGAATAAAATCATTGTACCTTTTGGCAACAGTTTTACATTGCAGCACAACTATCACATTGAGTCTGTCAAAACATTGTATCATGACGATGTCTTTAAGTATCATGACACAACATATTGCCTACCCCTAATGTCAATGTAATGAAACTATATTCTATTCCAAGTAATGAGAGTCATCTTGGGCTGTTTCTATTGGACTGTTCACCATGAAATGCCCTCTCATGATGTAGAGAGGAGCTGACGATTCAGAAATGTATTTAAAAAACACAAAAATGAGACAAGGTTTTGTCACAATAGTGGATGTATCCTAGACTGACTGAAAGCTTTGGACAATCAGACAGTGTTAACTTTTTATGTCTTACATATTTTTAGGTCATGTTTGCTATGGTGTTCTCACATATCCACGCTTTCTGCATTGCACTGCATTTTTTGGAGCAGCTTTAGTTGTTTGGATGCATGGAATAGCCATAAACATCAAGTAGCCGACCAAGTCAGTGTGCGTTTTGCTTATATAATTTTATGATGCAAATGATCTTCAGTGAACTTCTTGTAAAGCAGCGGTTGTACCAAAAATCCAATTCATGCAGTGATCTCACTCAGTCGTATTTGATGTCTGAAGTTTGCTCTTTTTTGTTGCACTGGAGCTACGAGGCTAACGTAGCAAATAAATAAGGCTGAAACAGTTATTTGACATTATAATGGTGACAATAAAAAAAAAATCCCAAATTAGTGTTGTTTTATTTGCATTTTTAAAGCAACTAGAGTTCACCACTTAACCTGAAGAGGGCAGCAATTCACCAACAGGTTCTTTTTATGTCAGTGGAAAGTGACCAGCATCAGTTCGTAATGGAAACTTGTGCACACACAGCTTAACAGCATTGAAGTGGCATGTTAAAAGGCTACAAGAATTCAGATTCAAATTTACTTTATTTATCTCCCAAGGGGCATGCAATCAATGAACAAACATGCACATACACATCTGTATACATCCGCACAGATACACTGAGACATGAATAAACACATACATACGTATACCCACATTAGCAGACACACACAAACACACACACACACACAAGCTCCAATACAGTACATATACAGTACACACATAAATGATAAATTGATTGCTTTTTTTTCCCAGTGGTAGCAAATCATTCAAGCTTACAAATAACATTCCACAGTTTAGCACTGCAGCTCTAAATCAGTGGAAACACCTCAGACACACCTTGGCTGATCTACAAGAAGGTAGTTGTATATTTGATTATTGTCTGAACCATCAGTAAGATGCCTACAGTGCTCAGAATAGCATCTCCCATAGCATTCTGAGCAGTAGGCTTATGATTTATGGTGTGTCTCAAATGAATAATACAAACAGTAACAACAAATGATAAAACCAAATCAGTCCCAGCTTTAAAACTTCCCATGTGGATGCACTGGTTGTTCTTCTAGCTGTTTTCAGCAAAACGGCAAATCCACACACAAATGTTAAGATGTAAATGAATCACATTCATCTAGACAGAAGTATCCAGCTGCAGTATCTAGTGCTAAACTTGGTTTAGGGTCAGTCGTGTTTGGAAAGTAAATCATAAAACATCAGTGCCCTGTATTAATAAGTAAGGGAGGAGCCTCTGAAGAAGTGGGAACCTCCTTGTTGCAGAAGCGCTTCAGTACTCATCAAAAGCTTTTGCGTGCGCTGTCATTTTAGAGGAAAAACGTGAGTATAATTGCATTTGTCAAGATAAGAAGGGGTGCAAATGCCATTTCAGTCATTCTGAGCCTGATTTTAATGTAAATGTCCTAAGGTAGAGTAAATGCAGCTTATGGAAATGTTCATTTCAGCATCAGTTTGAAGTAAATTTGCTTTGGATTTAATCCGAAACTGTTTTATGTTTACATTGTATTCACTGGTGATTTATTTCCAGTTGGAACAGAACTCTTGTAGTTAAAGTTGCGTTTTCCTCAGTTTCTGAGAAATCGAAACTGTTGTGGCGGACGCAACTACATGTCAGGTATGCGGCCGCTAGAGGCCGCCATTGTTTCAGTTTGCATAAGGAATTCTTATTCTGAAATGATGTATTACTGTCGAGCTTCACGCTCTGGGTCAACTGTATTGTCCATAAACACCTGGTATTGTGTTTCGAGTTTAAGTGATTGTCCTAGTCTTTTGTACATTTAAGTTCTGAGAGTTTTGGTGTTCGTTGTCGGTTCACTGACATGCACGCTGACACACTGCACTGACATTCACCCTCTGCTCCAGTCTCCAGTGGTTTTGGTTTGTTTAGGCCCTCTTGCCTTTTTGTTTTTTTTTCTGAATAAAGAGTTCAAGTATGGAAGTCTGCGTCCGCGCCTCCCTTCCCTGCCTGGAGACCGGCCACTACAGAGGACTTTGTCCTGATTAGTCACTTCCTCATTATTTACTGAAAGCTTCACCAAGGGTCAATATAAACCCATAGCAGAAATAATTGAAAGAAAACCTCACTGAGAAAATAAGAAAAAGATTGATTTAGATTTTTAAAAGTCACTTTAACATTTTCTAACTCATGATGCTGCAAGGAGATTTAACAGTAGTACTATTTGTTGTATTTTATATCGGTTTGATTGTAATTTCGGTAGTTTGATAGTTTCTTGGTGGTTCAAGGGAGAAGAAGATAACAGCTAATAAATATTAAAAGATTAACCTTTTGCAGTCAACATGGCATAACAGCACTATAAAAAGTATTTTAGCTTAAAGCACTTAATGTTTGGGCTGCTTTAAATTAGTAAAAAACTTAGAGTTTAATCAAATGTAAATCATGTTTTTGTTCTGTTCTTACTATTAGGTCATCTGAAATATTAAGGCAGTCTGCAAATAATATTTTAAATATTTTAAAAGTAAAATACCAAATGTGTGGTAAAAACGCATGAAAATTATCCACAACACTGTTTCATGTCTATAACTCTGCATTAATTTTAATACCACACTGGTCAGTTTACTACCCACTTTTACAATGTAATATTTAATCTTTCTCTTTGTGCATGACGTGTAACGTGCAGGACTGTCTTAAAGTGAGCTGTTAATTAAATCATTAAATTAAACACTCTTTCCAAAAATGAATGAATGAAGGTCATGCCTGCAATGTTTTATTTGTATCTGAATAGGCTGTTGATAATTTTAGCATTTGAACATCAGTAACATAGATGTGTGTTGGCTCTGTGATACCAATGAGATTAGACCTCCGACTGAGTGGGCTTGATTTGAATGTGTACATTATTTCTACTGGAATGAAAAACCTGTTGCATCAATGTAGTTATTGGCAAGTTAAGTAGTAAACAGAAAGACAACATTGCACTGATTTAAAGACATTGTAATTTTTCTTTGTTTTTTTTAATAAAAGAGTCACAGGTTTATGAACACCGTAAAAGCAATGTACAGTTCACTCCCCAGTCTATATGATCCATGTATGGACATTAAGTTGTAAAATCAGTGTTCTGAATTCACTGTTTCGTGATGTTGCAAAAAATCAGAGCATTACAAATATCCTTCTGTTTAGCCCTGAAAGAGTAGTTCAGCACTGACTTTTTTCAATGAGGGCAACCAATCAGAACAGGGCTCATTTACATATGTCAGTCTCAAAAGCACAGTAACAAACACCACCTACTGAAATCTACTGAAAGGGATTAGAACATAATTGTGTAAAATTGAAAGGAGTGGCCAACAATATATACAAATATACAAAAAATATTCAAAAATATGTCAAATATAAGGTATAAAATATATCTTTTAATGGTATAAACTAATTATCAGTGGCACAACTTCCTTTATAGATCCAACTGGATGCATGATGTTCTGGGCCTTGCCCATGGAAGAATGGCCTACCCAGCAAAATGGCTCCATCTACAGGCCCAAAAGCTTAATAAAAGTGTTGGAACCTGTGTCAACTCATGTAATAAAACGCAGTTGTTTTTAGTACGTAAGACCAAATAATTTGTAACAAGTTGACCCCGGGGTGAAACATAAAGAGGAACAATGTAGGATATGGGAGATTTAATGTATTTTATTCGTATGGAATTAATACACACATTTCAGTCATGTAAAATCAGTCACTTTTTTATTGGTGCATTTTATGTGGCTCAGAAATGTTTTTGTATTTATTTTTTACAGCACAGATTCCCAGAAACCCACTGCCATCCTGCCCATAACGTCCAAACTCTCACCTGAAGTTGAAGCTTTCCTTTGGCACATTCTGAAAAACTCCATTTTCTCAGATGGTGAATGGCATGAACAATACCAGCGCTGTACCAGCAGATTCCCAAGCACATTTACTCCCATAGAGGCTGATCTGAGTTCAGTTTAACTAATGGCAATTCTGTACTGGATGCGTCTGGCGGCTCTGGTGTCCTCTTGCGTAACATTCGGCCTGGTAACGCATGCAGGTGGGCTGGATGGAGGAGTCGGCGCATGGTGTATGTTTTGCTGGACCTTCAGCTTCAGCGGCACCCTTTTGAGCTTTCTGGTGGAGATATTTTGTTTATATGTCCGGGACGTTTGGGTCAACTTGCCGGTCACCTTCTCCAACTATGCAGCAGTGCTGTGTCTCTTCGCCTCCATTGTTTTTCCCCACAGCTTCCTAAAAGGCCAGCAGAGCTATGAGGTGCACAGCCACTTTATAGCAGCTGAGTTTTTCTCCTGTCTGGCTCTACTGGCCTACCTGCTTGAGCTTTGGTTCTCATGGATGGAGTCCAAGTGCTACATGGCCACTACACGAGGCCTTCTACTTGTGTGGCAAACCTGTGTGGCAGGAGTCATCTTGTTCTTCATCAGCAATCCTGTGTCGTACACAGACCAGGCGGCTGTGAGGTGGTGCATGGCGGTTTACTGCATTTGCTTCATCTGCTCAGTGGCCATCATCATCAAGATTGTCATTTGGAACCAAGAGGAACCAAGATGTCTAAAATACTTAAATCTGTGCGCAGCTGTCATGTACTTCAGTGCCACCATCATCTGGCCTGTGTTCAAATTCAGCAGCCACTATCCAAGTCAAATCTACCCACCTGAATCCTGCCAGGGTGGTCTAGGATTGTGTCCTAGGGGCAGGTTGATAGTGGTGTCTGTACTAACTGCCCTCAACTTCCTGCTCTACTCTTTTAGCCTGTGTTGCTTTTGCACTTCAGATTCAACAAATGGAGAAGAGTTTGGCACAGTCCCAGCACAAACCGAAATACAGTGGTACTCATCAGATCCACGCAGACGACTTCTGGGAGATGGCAGAAGGAACCCACGCAACTACCTGAGCCTGAACCAACCAAACCTTGTGGTGTTTGAACGGACTGTTGTTATAGGTGACCCAGACATTATCAGTCAGATTTATATTAGGGAATAACCTTGAAATGAGGCACACAGAACATGAAATGGAGTAACATTTTGATAAAACAGTGCGTTATTATTGTGAAATACTTGTGTTGCACTACAGTTAGTTCATTTTTTAACCTTTTAACCATTTTACAGTACAGTAAACACCAAGAGAGTATGCAGATGTACAGTATTGTGCAAAAGTTAGAGATCTTTTCATTTATTTACGGTCCAGCCAGAAATGCCATTAGGTTAGACATTTTTTCAGCAACATATGTTTAACATAAAGTTACACAGAAGCCTCAGCCCAAATGTAATAAACAACCAAATGTAATATCAGATATTTCAGTATTTACTGAGAGGGATAGTTCTGATGGTCTGCCAGGTCCTGCTCGGTTGTTAGTGGTTCCATTTTCTTTCTTTTATTCATTTTTAAAGCTCTAGTAAATTGAAACATGGTGAAGGATACTGGGAAAATTACTTTCAATTTATGCAGTCTTGAGTAACCTGTCTTTAAATTTTGTAACCTGGGACGGAGCTCATCTGCAGGTTTGTTCATTCGCCTGCAGTTTTTGTAAATTCGCTTTTATTCCTAGTTCTCCTGCTACTATTCCAGTTATTGTTCATTTTATAAGAGTGTTTTTTGTTTCAATTAATACTGATTTTAATTGTATTTAATTATGTTGTTCATACCCCAGTAATGCAGGTAAATGTATTTTGAATATTTAGCTATTCTAATCATGATGATGTATTGTGTTTCATTTAACTAGCTGTGTCGTATCAAAGCACTTGGTGGGTTGCTGTCCACTTTGTAATCTTAAAGATATAATAATTGCTGTATAAAGATAGAAGCTGCAATATGGTGCAGTGGTGCAATATATGAACAATACTAAAACAGTTAATTTCTGTAAATAAAAATGCAGTATATATCCTGTATATTTGGATTACAGTTTTTTAACTGCTGGCATGGCCATCTTCTAGGCTTCAAAACACAGGACTGGTTTGCCTTACAGATTTCTGTAAGGAGAGTCGAGGAGTGGACTCAGGTTTACTAGTGTTCTCAAGTTTTTAACGTACAAACAGTTCAGTGTTAAAGTGAGTCAAACGGATTTGACAAGAGCAGGCAAAATGTGAAAGAACCAAGATTCTCCTTTCATGTTATGCAATATCCTGTTGAATATGTGATTTTCAGATATTGCAGATATTCTGTGTGTTCAGGCAACAGGGCTGAGTGACTGTAGTGGAACCCGAAGCTAAATGTCAAAAGAGTAATTTTTTTTTTGGTATTATTTTCCAAAGTAAAGTGTAGTTATAGCAGGTGACCAGTCCTGCCCCTGGAGATCTACCACACCGGAGAGTTCAGATCCAACAAACCCATGAAAAACTGATTAGGAAAGTCTTCATTACTTGGATCAGGTGTATTAGGGTTGGAGCTACACTGAAATCTTAGGTGTTGATTTAACAGGGGCAGGGGTGACATGTCCCCTCAGTATCTGGAGAATGATGAATTGAATGTCCCCCATTAGTTAACTTTTAACACATTCAGACTCTGTTTTTAACAGTGTGTTGCAACTGATCGTAAATTATTTTGTTAGATAATTCAATAAAAAAGTGAATCACTTTTAAACTGCTGTGACATAACCAGAGATGACCTTTGGTTTTAAGTTCATGTTTTTGTCGTGTTGAGAAATACAGGCAGTATACAGTCAGCGTCTTTCCTGTTCCTTATATGTAGCAGACTCAGCAGCGCTACCTGTCTAATGTTTAAGACCTTCAAAGATGTTTAAAAGTGAGGTAGACTAAGCAGACTCTCTGTGAGAATGTAAGAGTCAGACAACTTTTTCCCTCCCCAGACTCTAGCTCTGCCCTGGAATAAACACTAATGCTGTAGCCTTTTGTTAGCTACAGTTTAATAGTTTTTCTAGATTTTACTTCATTAAATGTAGAAAAAGACACCAATGCATGTCTGTGGTTGCTAGATGTCCAGGTTTGGACCAAAAAGTCTAGTTTTGAGCGCCGTTGTTATTACATTAAATGATATCAGTGTTTGTATTACTGAGGTTAATGAGGTTCATATAAAGCTAATGTTAATGAAGTCAGTCTCAGCACTGTTCTGATGCTGTTTTGCAATATTGAATGGTTGTGAGGAGGACTGATAGTTCAGCGTGTTTATTTAAATCATTACGATCATTTAAAGTGCTGAAGGTAAGAATGTTTTTCATACTGAGTGATTTAACTGTAACATATCTTTAATGCTCTTATCATATAAGGGATCAGGAGGTATAAATTCTGCACCTCCCCCTTCGTTAAAAGTTGCTTAGAGACTGCACTAGTGTTTTCTGTGGCTACAGTGTTAGTGCAGATTTATTTTTGGTCGTCGTAGCCATTGGTGCATGAGGTCTCCAGTGTCTCTCTCCAACCTTCATGCCTCTAAGCTGCCAGATCAAACCCTAATGGTTCAAAAGCTTTTATTCAGAAGAACAAAAGGCTTGTGGATGATCACCAGTCAATAAAAAGTTCACGTTCTGAGCAAAATAACATACTTAGTTCTCAAAGAAAAAGAGAATAGTAATACAATCTGAGGCAAAGGCACAAAACCAGTTCCTAACCACTACAGCTTGCTAGCAAAGTGGAACATATCAGCAATTAGAACGAGGAATAAAACAACAAAAGGCTGACATGGGGATAAGGCAAGAAAACAACAAGCCATCCCACTGGGTGTTGACGCAGAGAGAGAGAACAGACAACACATTACAGGGCATAACAAGCAAAAAAGTGAAAGAAGCAGCAGCAGCAACAGACCTGAACACTACCTTGAAGTGACAGTCTACCAGAGTTTGTTTCATCTGGATATTTCAAGTGTGTGCCAGCAAGACCAACCTAACAGGTACCTGAGACTCATGAACTTTCTTCTTCTCTGAACCGTGCTTTAGTTTTCCTTTTTTTAATTCAAGAATTTAATAATCATGTGTCAGGTCTGGTTACGGCCGCTAGAGGCCGCTATGGTTTTGTTTTTGTGTTTAAGGACTTTTGTTGTGACAACTGAGCACACCGGTCTTGAGTTTGGTTATTATCAAGTCCAGCTGACCAGTGTGCTCAGGTTAGGGTATTTATGTTCATTTGTGTTGGACCCCTGCGTGGGTTCACCGTTACTTTCACCGTTGCTTTA
>JBBPCZ010000012.1:3181393-3201281 GCA_037974445.1 Brycinus macrolepidotus
TGCATGAGCATCCATTTCCAGTACTCCCTGAAAACAAAGAACAAAAATCAGTCAATATGGTGTTATCCAGTACACTGGGAAACAATGTTGCATGTAGTGTGCTGCAGTCAATATTGTACTTACATCCACATATGCTCATCTGAGCTCTTTGTTTCTTTGAGAGTTTCTCTCAAAAGGCACCTTATATAGTTGTTTCAGTCTGATTTGGTTTCGCTTGAGAATGCGAGCCAATGTGGACAGACTGACTCGTTGAATGTTGTTGAATATGGTGTTGTCTTGGATGATGTGGCTTTGAATTTCTCGTAATCTGATTTCATTATTTTCCAAAACCAAGTTTACAATGGCAGCTTCCTGTACCCCAGGTGAACATTTGGCCCCTTCCTCCACCATGGTTGCGTCTCTCAGTCCTTTAGAAAAACAGAAAAATAAAAATCTAGGGCTTGGACAATGCAGCCTAAAGATATTTCCCCCACAGTAGAGTAAATTGTACAGGAAACTTGTACAGTTAGTGTGTGACATCAGCCATTCATGAAGTAAACAGGTGTCACCCAACTGATACACTATGACATGGGGTGTACTACACAGTGTGAAAGAAATTTTGGTTACATACCTGTACTCCAGTCTAAATGTCCGGATGACAGAGGCGACAGTAAAACGGCTCGAGTTGGACTGCACTCTATGTCCAGCCTCTCGCATTGTCAGCCCATGGTTGATGACATGATCAACTAAGGTTGCTCTGATTTCATTTGAAAGTTGTTGTCTTCTTTGGTCATGAACTCCTCTACCAGCTCTACGCCTACCTCTCACTCTTCCTCCCCCTCCCCCTCTCATCCTCATCCTCATCCTCACCCTCCCTCTTCCTCTTCCTCTCTCTGCAACGTCTTCCATTGTTGTTGTAAAAAAAAAAAGGTGCTCACCTGTGGTCTTTTTATAGTGCTTACATCCTGATTGAACTGGTAACAATTAACCATTGAGGTGTTTGGCCAGGTGGCGCATATATTGCCCAATTAGCTCATGTAGTGTCATTTTGAATGGCAGTGTTTTGAAATGGCAAACATGTGACTTTATGTCAGATTGTTGTGTCTTATGCAGAGAACCGTGTTCAGTGCATTTAAAAAGTGCCATTTTGAATTGCAAAATGTGTGTAAAGCAGAAAATGTGTTTAGAGTTTTGGAGACTTGAGAAGAGGTTTTGCTCTCTGTGTGTCAGTTTAAATAATTGTGCTATGCATGTCATTTTAGTGTGTTAGCAATTGGAAAAAACTGTATTTGGAAAAAAGCTCTGTTAGACGTCCTCGGGCCACGCTCACTATATATATAGAGAGAGCCAAAATATACACCAAAAATGTGTTAAAATAATATATAGTTGATACTCTTACTTTAAAGTTGTTTACTACTGTATTAGTGTTTAAAATTCAGAACTCTAAAGTAAAGTCTCTATTGTTAGACTGCTTTGCATGGAGTATAGTTTGAGTGTTTACTGCATATGGTAGACGCCTTTATCCAGAGTGACTTACAGTCATTAGTTACAGGTTCAGTCCTACTGGAGTGACTGAGGGTTAAGTGTCTTGCTCACAGTGGTGGTAAGTGGGGTTTGAATCTACAACTGTGATCATCGGGTTCATAAGCAAGCGTTTTACCCACTCGACTACTGTCACCCCTAAACAAGGATTTTAGTGACTTTATTCTTTGGATTACGTGTGTTTACAAACTGTGCTCAAAAATGCATAAGTTGTGAAGCATAAAAGGCCTGTAGCTCTTGCGTCCGTATGACAATATCAGACAGACGTTGAACCGTGCGTTTTAAGAGTTCATAAACTGTGTATCGACCTTGTGTGAGCAAGGGACTCTACGTTCGTTCAACAGCAAAACTGCCCCCCGTAAGGGTCACAGAATTCGGTGTTTCAGGCGCTTTTCCTGTGGTTCCAAACATGTCTCGGACTCACTTGTATTTGGATTCGGCCTTGGCCATCGGTCTCGCCAAATATTCTAGCTGATCTCAACCGAGTCCAACATCACTGCAGCCATGGTGAATAAAAACAAACAACTAAAACAAACAAACAGGTCAGTAAGTCCTGAAGAGGAGATGTCTATCCTAACTCTGCCTCTCTCATCTGAACTTGTTCTTGACTTGGACTCAAACCTCTTCGGATTCGGTCTTGACTTGGACCCGATTAGTACTGGTCTTAGTCTTGTCTTGACTGCAGCTCTGTTAGAGATAAACATCTCACTTCTATGTCAAAATGAAACAATCCTTTCTCAAAATAGCATTTTTACAACAAAATGACACACACGAGCACCTTCTGAGTCACTCCTGTTGCAATTCTGAGGCAGAAATAACACACAGATGTACTTTATACAAAACTTTAGTACTGTGTACACCTTTTTATTTTTTCCATACAGGCTTCTGAGAAAGACTGATCCAGTGCAGAACATCTGATCACATTTAAACACACCACGAACAAAAATAAATCAATTAATAAAATAAAAAAGAAAGACTTCAGAAAAAAATATACAATTTTTGCTACTGCAGGCTTATGAAGAAAACAATGTACAATTAAAGTACAGTAACTGATATGATGTTTTTTTATTATAAATTATTTTCGTTTTTGTCCTCAAATTCCTCCAACTCCACCATCTCTTTTCCCCTTCCTCTTGCACTCATTGACTTTGCAGAGTTCTCTTATAAGAAGCGAGCTTACCTGAGGTGTATTTGTAATGCAAAAGCTCAGACTGACTGCTGTTTAATAACTACAGCTGTTTTCATGTGTGTGTGTGTTGCCAATTTCAGGTATGTTTTGCATTTAGAAAAGAAGTGTTTTCTCAACAACTGCAAGAGATTTCATTCTTGAACCGAGTATCTAATGAAAGAAACAGTGTGTCGTGTTTCGCAAGACGTGATTTACAGAATTGCAAACAGAGTGCAAAGCAGACAATATGTTGGAACTGTTAGTGCCTTTGTTTAAGACGAGGTTACAAAAGTTGAGGTTTTGATGCTTTTGTCTAAGTATTCACTTTCAGTGTGTCTGCACTTGGCCAGAACTGCAAAACATTTCTGTATTTAACATTACTATGTAATGATATGCTCACAATTGGACTGGATCTAACACAAACTGCATAATCCTGTGCAGTGCTAACCAATGGCTTCTAGCATGCTTTTAGAACCAGACTCACATGCCTACAGCGCCTATAGCAGACTGCTGCTGGGTTGAGCTGGGCATTAGTGCAACAATAGTACAACCTTTTTTATGCCACTCTTATTTTAGGGGGATGGCTTAGCCCTCCTATTCCGTTTATTCCAGCCACCTCTGGTAGTTGGGTTTTTCTTCTCTACTAACTTCTCAGTCCCACAGGTTCTCAATCCAATTCAAATCCAACAACACAACACATCCTCAAACTATTCTCTCACCTGATGAGCAGTACGACATTGTTATGTTGGAATATCCACTCATTTTCATGCCATTTCTCTTTTTAGTGAACAGGAACTCATCATTTAGATATATTAGCCATTGTTAACATCAGGATAGAATTTATGGGCATCCAAGCATTGGTTTTTGACTGTCAGTGTACTTTGACTCTAATCATGAAAGGACAAAAGTCTTGCTGTAACTCCAGATTTGTCCACCAGGGGTCACTCTCTGACTGTGTTTGCCAGTCTGTCTCTATTTCTCCCCTTGGCCTATCAGTTGATCCTCATTAGAGTGAGCAGCGATAATAGGTCCCACTGTGCCTATGATGGAGCAATGAAAAAATATTGAATTACAAACACAGATTTACTCCAACACACATATAGAGCGCATACCAGCTGTCGATTCAGCGCCCACATTTAGGCCATGGGCATAAATAGGGTTTGTGCACAAACACGCAAAAAGAAAGGCATCAGAAAGTTGGCTCCATTGTTAACACAGAACCTCATTACTCTACATAGTGTGACCTAGAAGCCGCCGGCTCGGGCCGTGTGACGTTTCAGAGCCGTGGGGTAATGTCTGAGTTGCGTATTTTCTGTCCGTGACAGGTCACTTCCTCACACCGTACAGGAATATAATGCATATGTTCAATTAATTACGGAAGTGAGAACCAGAACAATGCCGAGCACCACGAGCTGAATGCCAAACGTTCTCCCAGTGCAGCTCTCCAGTAGAGACTGTGCTAATCCGTTCAAGTTGTTTTGCATTCTTCCTCCATACAGAGGCCTTTCCATCTCGCATGGCCTGTATAAGCTGAGCACAGCATGTTTTGCCTTTTTCCCTCTGAATTCAAACCCAGATGTCACACTAACACACCCACACCCACACCCACACAAGTGCACACACACACACATACACACACACACACACACACACACACACACACACACACACATGCCATTCTGGAATTTTATTTATGACGCTGCAGTCAGCATAGCTAATGCTTCACATGGCACATTCACTCAACGCAAAGAGAAAAAAGAAAGGAAATAAAAGGAGAGGGAGAGAGAGAGAGAGAGAGAGAGAGAGAGAGGGAGAGAGAGAGAGAGAGAGAGAGCAAAACAGAAAGATCCATCCAATTTCATAGTCGATTCCGAAACGGCCAGGCACCCCCCTCACCCCCCCCCTCCCCTCACTCTGCCTCAGAGGTACCAATTTATTCATCACTGACAATCAGAAGTAACATGTTGGCGGCCGTTTGAATGCTTCACATGAGGGGGGACACGAGGAAAGAAGAAATAGAGACTATGCCTTCACACTTATTACCTATGTGCAGCATGCTCTAACAGTCCGCAGCTGCGGCTTTGTGTTGAAAAAAAAAATCTTTTTTTTTCTTTTTTTTCAAAAAGCTCAGAATTATTCATGTGTTTATGTAAATTGCTGGCATCCATTGAATGCAGAACTTTCTTCTGGAAAAGACTTTTGGTCCCTGGGGAGTGAAACCAACAGTCTGTTTTTCATTTCTTTTTGGAACATAAATATCACATTTTAAATGCAGACGTAGAGGAGGAGTGATTGGGGGGGGGGGGGGGGGGGTTCCCCTCCTTTCCCCCCCCCCCCCCCCCCCCCCCCCCCCCCCCCCCCCCCCCCCCCCTTCCCTCCCTCCCCCCCCCCCCACACCCTTGCCCTAAATGATACGATGTTAGCGTGATGAAATGCACGTTGGAACGCGAGGGGCAGATGTAGAACAGCTGCAAAGCGCATCTATAGCACATCAGTAAAGCACAGAGACAGCAGCATATAGCTCATGTGTGTAGAAACAGCCCCCAACTGATTGATAATACATAAGGCTTTAGAGAGGGCCTGCGAGTATATTCACTTGTAACTGAAGGTTACAATTGGTTGTACCAGTCATGGAAGATGTGGACAAGGGAAGCTGTGTGCAACTGCTTGAAGAGCATACAAACAAGGAACAAAGGGCAAGCAACCATAAAACAAACTAGAGGCCAGATTCATAGTCATTCTGGTATCTGGTGTGTCCCAGAGACAAACAGATCCTCTTTGGTTCCTCTCTGTGTTTCTTCCTACTCTTATTGGGTTTCTCCGTTTAATTCTTAGTATTTCTTAATGGTTCTTCCTCACGGTGTTTAGTCCTTCTGAGTCTTGGTTCTTCTTACTAGTTCTTCATGCTCTTATAGAGTTTCTCTTCATTCACTGGGGTTCACTATTTTGCTATTTAATCACCTTTATCCGCTGGGGTGTGGAATTTATGCGTTGTTTCCACATGAATAAAATCTAATACAGCATCAGCAGTATTTCCAAATGTACTTGAACTGAAAGGCAAATTTATTTGAATGTAATACATTTTATTAATGTAAAAATGACGTCCACATATAAATGAAGTACATCGTGTGACACTATCGATTTGTATTTCTGGAGAGCTGCTTTGTGACCATGCTATTAAAAGGGCTACATAAATAAACTGAATTGAATTGCATTGAACTGAGTGGGAAGAGTGGAACACAGCGTGATCCGCATGAATCAGCAAGACTTTGTAACTAAACAGTGGACGCATGGGGAATATATAGCAAACAGCAATTACAGGTTAATGCAAAACAGCTTTGTTTAGGTATAAAACATCGCAGGAGAAACGTGTATAAGTGTCTATTAAATCCTGCATTCTGGACCCAGATTAAGCCATTGCCAGTGAGGGTACTATGTTCTGGAAGGGAAGCTCAGCACTTATATGCGATCGTGGCCAGAAGTGCAATTAGTGAAGATTAAGGAATTTGTTCTTCACCGTTTGGTGCTTGGTGAGAATTTGATTCTCCGACAACAAGCCGTTTACTAAACCAGAGGGTGAGAGAGCAAGAAAGAAAGAGAGAGGGACGGGGTTTGAAAATGCCCAAGGCGTGTAGAAATAGAGCCATGTAAATACAGTATTCATGAGAACTATATATAGATACTGGCGTGCTTACATTAGAGCTTGATTAGACGTTCTGTAGCTATTGTGTGGCAGGCTATATTCAGATAACCTGCTCTAACTGTGGCATTCATAATGAAAGCGAAGTGGTTATTTTTAAGGTCATTGTCACGTCATTTGGATGCATCACGGCTTTATGGGATCTACTAAACCTGATTTTTGAGTACTAATACGATAAAGTAGCTTGATAATTCACTGGAACGATTTCCCTGACCTGCCTATGCCCTTTGAGAGGTAAGAAAAAAAAAGAAGGAATTGAGTTATTCTCTGCTATATTCTGTCGGGGTAGATGATTTTATTTAATTTTATGACTGTAATAAACAAACTTTCCTTGCCGCCTGCCCCGGCTCTTGCATTCTCAGTTCCTCTAAGAGGAAAAAAATTGCGCTCGCCAAAAAAAACAAAAAAACGTTGTTATACTTGTAGCATTCATGGACATCAGCATCTCATCACATATAAACAAACCGAGGCGTCCAATGCATGGTTAGAATATATTACAGCATGCTTAAACCCATGTTGGTGTAGTGTCTGGGACTGACTGGGTAATGTTCTCATTCTGTATTCTGATGAATCGTACGCTGGGTTAACTCCTGTTCGCATGCAGGAGGACGCTGCCGGGTTCAGTAGCAGATGAAACGTGCAGGGGATCGGATTTGGAGGCGCCGCTCCTCATATCTGTATGTAAATGAAGGCCGTGATGTCTCGTGTGACTGAGCGTTCTTGATACGTAATACAATTACGCCTGTTGGGGGCTTTGTTTGTGCAAATCCAACACGAGAGAGAAAAACGGAAGGGATTATTACCACTGTAAAAGGAGTCTGCAGGAGTCACAGTGCAGTATCTGTCTTTGTCGCTCATACATTATGAACGTGGCAGCTGTGGAAAATGCCATGAGTTCCTTTCAGCTCTTGAAAGCGCTCATTGTTGAAAGCACCCAGGTTGTGCCGGACCATGCAAATGCGATTGTTCCCGAAATAAAAACGCCTTCATGCAACACCTGGACTGATGTGGAAGGAGTTAAATGTCTCTTTAATAATGCATTGCTCAACATTGCGACACATTAAAGGCAAATTCCACCGCCTGTTTGAAAATGTCGGCGTAATTAGATGGTTATGACATAAGCCAAGCCAAGCGTTTTGATGTGAAATGCACCGTTCCTAGAGAAACTTCCAGTCGGAGTTGTTTGCAGTGGTGGTGATAGGAACCAGATGACCAGCTGTCGAAAGAGTTGCCTCTAAATCTACCTTGCAGAAGGCTATTACAAGAAATGGTTCTAAATACTCCGCCTGATGTCTGAGACATAGTTTTACCCTACGTTACCCTACTTTTGGCCTAAAGCATTTTTTTTTTCAAAGGCATTCATTGCAGAGAGTTATTTACAGGGTGTGTATTGACAAAATAGTACCCAAAGAAAATGTTTTTCAGATTTTGCCCTCAGCATTACATATAAATACTCAGAAGACACATTCGTTGTTTTGGATAATAAACAAAATGGCTCTATTTGTGACCCCTGGTTCCACCATTAGTGTAAAGACAGCCTGAGTCTCCACAATAAACCATTTCACATCAACCACTCTAAATGTTTTTTTAAATAGCTCAACAACTGTATTATGGAGAAAATTTGAAAAAAAAAAAAAAAAAAAGGAATGCCAAGGCCATTTATGTAACCTGGGGCTTTAGAAGTAGATGATGACTTTAATAAAGCTGGTGTGATGATTGACAGATTAAATGGCAACGATAGTGAAATATGTCATGGTTAAGGGGTTATGAGCATTCCTTGTTTAAATCACCCTGTGGGCACCCGGCACCAGGCAAGGCCAGAGAGATGATAGCTCGGATCATTTATGAATGAGGGCAGACGTTTTCAGGTTCATCACATCACGGTCTCTCTCAGCACAGAAAGCAACAGCCAACATCTGCAACGACCCCGCCGGGTCTTCCATGTAAAACACGCGTGCTGGCGTTAACATTAAACACTCGCGCAGGGCAGAGTGGCGGGCGCTAATGCACCCATTGCCCAAGCTGATGAGCAGTGTGCGCCTCTGCTGTCTGCTCTCATTAACATGTCTGCGGTGCTGTCATCGGGATTATGCGGCGAATGAGTGCGCCCTGACTCCGTGCCAGAAGCCTAGTCAGAGGAAGGGAGTGAACGGAAGACGTTTTAAATGGAGACGTACCTGAGGCGACACAAACTTGGCACAGATGGAATGGTTTCCAGATATTTAATTAACCTTAGTGATGGGCCCAGCACGGTTTAGCCCCTGCATCTAGGGGGCTGCCGGCGTCTCTGACGTGTGTGTGCACGTTTGATGAAGAGGAACAACATTCCCGTGCTCTTTAATTGATATTTACTTTGAAAGCGTGACAAGCCACGTAAAGGAAAGTGAGCCGTGTGAGTGGTCGTGATTTAAGAAGTGGGTCAAAACCCTGTTGGAAAGTATGATGTCTTCTGAATATGACCTCACATTTGGACCGGACTCTCAAACGCTTGCTCAGTGTCACAGATGTGAAAACAAGTGTCCATGTTTCAGAGACTCGGCCCATAAAAGCGATGGAGGTACATCATGAGGCGCTTCACCCCCAATGCATATGTCCAAACTCTTTGTATAGTTAAGCTGCTGATGGGGATTATAGTGCTAATTTGGGAGAAGAAACTCAGAGAGCACATAGATTGCACAACCATATGTGTTATATTGGGAAGGTGGGTAAATGTTATTTGGTGATGACAGTTTCCTATAGGATAAGTAATTATAGTATAAATGAGAAAGATGGGAATGACTAACACCAAAAAATGTTCCATGCGCAAGACATCTAGCTTTTCACATGAAGAAAACATATCCATATATTTATTTTAATTGAAACTTTAATTGAAACATCATCAGTCTAGCTGTCTTAAGTGAATGCAATGTGTCTTTATCTTTGCGGTTGGCATGAAAAAAAATACTGCAGTTAAAATCAATGTATAAAATGTATGTTTTAATGTCTGGAGTAATACTACTGAGGAAGGACAATGTGTATAGCCAATAAGTAAAATTACATTACTTCCTGGCAGCATTTTCTACAGTATTTTACTGTTTATACACACTACAAGACTTTACTGTATTTCTAAATATAGTTGATTACTGCATTCATACAGCTTTTTTCCTGCATAACAAATCCAATTTTCTGGTACCAGATGTTTGAATGTTCATGATTACTGTTTCATAGCTAAGACAATGACCATGCTATTTTTCACAACAGTGTAGGATTGCTTTTCTAATCACACCGTCAGCTGAGCACCGCATTAAAGCAATTCCTGCGCTTATACCATTCATTATTACTATAGCCAAAGAAACCCAATACCAATTAACTGCAACATTGGAGAATGAACTAGTTATATCATCAGGGTTGGAATCCCAAAACAAAAAAAAACACTAAAAAAGCAAATAAACAAATAGACACAGAATGCTGGGAGACTTCACCACCACTTCTGCAATATTCAGATACAGTGCTGCTCAAGACAACAGTGCACCGGTCACTGCCCCAAACATTTTGCATTTAACAGCTAGTTCATTTCAAATATCACCTCTTTGACAGAAAGCTGGACCCGTTTCTCCCAGAATGCAACATTCACCATACTGTATTTTAGGGTTTCTGTAGATTATGGCCATGTTTTTGCTGTAAATTTACATCAGTTCTTTACAGTGTGGATATTTACTGACATGGCATTTCACACGATCGAAAGAACTTCAGGAGAAGAAGACTAAGAGAACACAGTCTTCAAAAATTCAGATGAGACTAAAACCACCAAGAAATACGGATAACAATTCCTTTATCTCCCCATGTCTGTTATAAACGTCCCATGTAATCTAAATTAAAAGAAAGATTAACACATAGATATGGAGTCATGTAATCATTGAGCTCCTGCATGTAAATAATACATAGTGAATGAGCTACAATCCTTTTGTGAAGCTACAGTGAAGCCTTTCATCTCTTGATAGCATTCAAGTTAGCATTTCTCTCAAGCACTAGAGCAATGTTGCCTCCACACAGCATATGTTACAGTATACATTCCTTTGTTTTCCAGAGAGAAGCAAAAAGAGCTTCGGCATATGTCATTTCTTTGGATCCTTGAAACGAACCTGCAGTAAATCAGATAATCTCTTCTCTTCTCTTCTCTACTCTTCTCTACCATTCTCTTCTCTTCTCTTCTCTTCTCCTCTCCTCTCCTCTCCTCTCCTCTCCTCTTCTCTTCTCTTCTCCTCTGCTCTTCATCTCTCCAGGACCCATAAGCAGCATGAGACAGCTGAGGCCTGCCAAGTGTTGGCTAACAATGTGTGTGTTTGAATTGCATTAGGGTTGGCCTAATTAAACCCATTTGTGGGGCCGTTGCGGTGCTTACCGTTGAACAGGAAATAAAGGTAACACTTCAGATATGTGGAGCTGACCGCAAGAGCCGCACAGCTGAACACCCGCCGCTACTTAATTAGCCGTCAATTTGTCATGTGCAGGGATGTAGCTTGGGGACTGGGGGGGTAGTGTTTTGGCAGGCCGGAGGGACTAGCCCAACACAAATTGTGATCACATTAGCTCATTCTGCGTAGTGTCGACACCAATTGCATGCCAGCAGAAAAACCAGCGTGCTTACAGTTGCAGAGAAATCCGCTTTAAACAGTTCCTCATGGCTGCATACATGCAGACTAACTCCTCGAATGGGAGAGACCCCGGTGGATATTTTACTTTTCATGATACTTTAGCTTGATCACAGCGCTACCCAAGTGATAACAACATGCAACCATACAGCTGTAGCAGCGCTCTGCAATTAAACGGTTAAGTGGGAAATCGCATGCTAAGTGGAACTATGCGTTGAATGGAAAACAGTAGTTTTGCACTGCGGACGGTGGCACACCTCAATGGCACCACTGGGAGAACATTATAGTGCTTTTTTTTTCCCACCCCGAAGGTGCAAGAAGATGTGCGTATAGCGTGGAGAGTGCTTGTAAGACTGCAACCCAATTACTCTACGTAGCAGTATTGTAGACGTACAGAAGAGCCGTTTGAAAGAGGGTGCTGAGAAGAAGCTCTTGCTGTAATATTGATGCGCTGTGCGCCTCGTTAGCAACCATAGGCTGAGAGTGCCTTCAGAGAGCTCATTAAGGGAGTTTCACTAGGCAGCATAATTAGAGTCTTGTTCACTTGAAGGGCCGCATTCTTGTATAAAGAAAAAAAGAGAAAAAAAAAATAGGAAGAAAACTCACCGTTATCACGAGATGCCGTGTTACTGACAGGTTAGCAGTACAGCATGACAAGTATACAATTAAATTGTTCTATGTCCGACCCAGCAGGGCGTTTGGAAGCTGACAGTGCAGGTACTTGAGGTAATGTAGCATGCCCCATTGGCTGGAGCTCGCATGGAGGAAGCGGTGAAGGCTTTTTAAAAGGCGGTATTCATCCCACCACACCACGAAATGGTTCCACAGGTTTGGGCAGGTACTGTTCTTGGTGCCTCTCTCTCTCTCTCACACACCCACATACATACACACACACACATATTCCCTCATGCAGCTGGCGTTTGAGAGCGTGAGCAGAGTGAGAATGTGGGCCACCTATTCCTGTGATGGGAATGCGGCGTGACACCAGATCATTGTGAGCTACGGCACTGCTGAGGTTTTCCACACAGGGGCCAAATGCACATCTGGGACTTGCTGTAGTAATAATACATAATAGTACATGTAATAACATATTTAATAATAATAACACTAATAATAATACAGTCGCAATGATAACTTTTAGCATTAAACTGTCCCTGGAAGTTAACCTCTCAGCATTTAAAGAGCACTAACAATATTTGTCAGTGATGATAGCAACATTTCTACTGTACCGTGGCCTAAAGAGAGCAACTTCTAACGAAGTACGTCACCCTGCAGTCTGGAAAACGAATGAAAAGTAAACACAGTGCTGTCTTTTCAAGTCTGACCGGTCATACTTTTCACGCTGATTTGCCAGTTCCATCTTTGATCTGTCATTTACAGTTTGTAAAACATGGCGGCGCAGGCAGATGGAATCGTTCGGAGCGGTCTGAGGGAGCAGCGCTCAGAGAGCCGTGCTGGCTTTCTCACTGAGGCTTCCTGACAGCCATACTGAAGGCCATACACGCAGCGCACCATGGGCCCTATAAAACACCATTTGTTCCAGCAGAGCAGGATCACACCTTGCGGCCTCTGAAGACGGCGGTGGAAAAAAGCCACCCCGTACGATGAAGAGGGAGGATGTCAGAGAAATGAACGAGGGAACGGTGAAGACATGTCCAGAGTGAAATAGGGAATGATGTATCTAGCAGGGCTGCGATTACAGGAATGGATGAGGAGCAGCTGGACGGGGGCGAGCATACTCGAGATGCTCCGTGTCAGCTATATTAATTCCAAGCAGGTGTTGCTTTTTTCCCCCCTTCCACTTCTTCTTCTTCTTCTTTTACTTGCCACCATTTTTTTTCCAGCGCGTGCTATCTCAGCCGAGTCACTGTATCTTAATCCTTACTTTAGGAGTTCATAATATCTCTGTCAGCCCCGTACTTTCCCATCCTGAAAGCTCCACTTCTTTAATTCATGTAGCCATATTTTTACTCTATCTCTCCCTCTGCTCCTGGAAGAAATGTGAAGACTTTTTCTGATGCTCCGTTTTAACAATTCATCTGTTCTGTCTGATAATTAACCTTTCCTTTTTTGTCTCCTTCACACAAAAATCGATTGCGTTCTTCAGCTCCGTCTGGAAGTCAGAAAAGCTCAACTTCTCCGTTAAACATAAGGGTGCACTGTTACCACAGCGAAAAAGCCAGCAGCACTTGAAATTATAAGGTCACTTATTGCAAGGCTTTTCTCGAGATATGTCAACTTTTTTTTTTAAATAAAAGAGTTTAATGTAGTATATGAACACTGGTAAAGTTTCAAAACCTAATTATTCGACAAGTAGAAACTAGGCTGCAAAAACAGGGTGCTTTAAATTCACTGTTTTTATGTCATGAAGACAGTATATTTACATATATATCCTATTCAGATTACAACAGTTTAGCCTCATCCATTCACAATAAAGTTAGAAGTACTACTTCAGCTCAGTTTGCTTTTTGAATGAACCACAATACAAGACTCAGAACAGAGGTGATTAAAGACACAGTAACAAAAATAGGCTGTTTAGTTTGATGTAATAAAGAGAGGTGGTAAAATGGACATGAAAATGGAACATAAAATGTCACAAATGCTATAGGTGGACAAGCACTTTGCTTTAGTTAAAAGTTCTCCTAAATACCATTTTTAGTTCTGCATTGATAAATCATATAGAATGTACTTTAAAGTCTCCTTCTTAACTATTAATGAACTATTAAAAGTAGCTAGTAATGCCATAGTACACAGAAATGTATCATTTATATCATATATTGTATTTCCTGGGGCATTATTAATTGCTTGTTGTGGTGTAATAATAGTTAAAAAGCAGACCTTAACATGAAGTGTTACTGAACTTATTTTTTACACATTTACTTCATTAACTGGAATTTTTTTTATCATTTTTTTTTTACCATTGAGGATTTTGTCTTCTTGGTTTCCCAGTTATATAGATGGCTGTAGCATTGCTGGGGATCAAAGCAAAACATACAATCTGGTCTGGGCAAAAGTTATGGCACATTTGATGTTTTATTTTAGAAACTGTGCGCCAAAACTAAACATATCATTCGACCCAGGGATGTTCACACATGCATTTCAATTGTTCACATCAATTATTATTATAACTATTATTATTATTGTAGCTTTGTCAATATTAGAAGCATTACAATGAATAAAAATAACAATCATGATCATTGCATTAATAATAATAATAATAATAATGCTCACTGCACATTTAAGCGAATAATGATAGGCTAGTTTTCCTGCCCATTTGAGCACACTCATATCTCTGCAGCCTGAAGTGTAATTATTTAATCAGCAGTGGAGTTGGCTCTGATGATGCCAGTCCTTCACTCCCCCCATCCAGTGCATTCCACTGCTGTGAAGTAACCTAGCCATTCAGTTCTACTACAAAAAGCACACATTCTGGAACCATATGGTCCTGTGAAAAGCGTGGTGCGCTTCTGAGGGTGGCGTGGCAGGGCCCACACCAGAACGACTCAAAACTCGTTTGAACTGTTCCAAACTTAAACATGGAGGGATGGAGAGGAAAGAGAGAAAGTGAGAGAGAGAGAGAGAGAAAGAGAGAGAGAGAAAGTGAGAAAGACAGAGAGAGAGAGTGAGAGAGACAGGGAGAGAGAGAAAGAGAGAGAGAGAAAGGGAGAGAGAGCAAGAAAGAGAGAGAGAGAGAGCAAGAAAAAGAGAGAGGGAGATAGAGAGCGAGAGAGAAAGAGGGGGAGAGAGAGAGAGGGAGAGGGAGAGAGAGAGCGAGAGAGAAAACGAGAGAGAAAGAGAGAGAGAGAGATAGAGAGAGAGAGGGAGAGAGAGAGAGAGAGAAAGAGAGAGAGAGGGAGAGAGAGAGGGAGAGAGAGAGAGAGCGAAAGAGAGAGAGAGAGAGAGAGAGAGAGAAAGAGAGGGAGAGAGAAAGAGAGAGAGAGAGGGAGAGAGAAAGATAGAGAGAGAAAGAGAGAGAAAGGGAGAGAGAGAGAAAGAGAGAGAGAGAGAGAGATAGAGAAAGAGAGAGAGAGAGGGAGAGAGAGAGAGAAAGTGAGGGAGAGAGAAAGACAGAGAGAGAGAGAGAGGGAGAGAGAGAGAGAGGCAGAGATGCAGCTTGGTGCACAGGAACGCCCAGCCTTTCTGCTGCAGGCCTGCCAGAACTTTCCCCGAGTCAAGCCAAAGGAAACGTTGCGATATTTTTTCTGTAATTTGTCAGGGGAACTACCAAGAAACCTCAGGTTGCTGGCATGGCCCCCGGATGCCAGCAGCACTTTTCTTTCACCGTGCACCGTGCCTTCTCCGCCGTTTCTTGGATGTCATCCTTCTGACCCATTTTTCGGCATGGCTGCTGTCAAACTCATTTGTGCTGTTGTGCCCCCCCCGTCCCCGGGGAGCGAGTGCGGGGAGAGGAGAGAGGAGGAACGAGAGGAGACATGCGTTTCACATTCTCAGAGCTGTCCTGGGCCTAAACACATCCAGATTTTTATGAGGTGGGAGGGAAAAAGCCTGTGTTATTTACACGGCGGGGAAAAAGGCATTGTCTCCCTGTCGGCCGGTACATCAGGCTTGTGGAATTCTCCGGCGGTGACCTCCATCTGGATTTCCTCGCTGACGGCTAGGCCACCCTACCAATACACCACACACACACACACACACACACAAACGCACACACACACATACACATTTCTCCTTAAATGACTGGAGCACAGCAGAACTAACAGACCTGGTCTGCTGGAGCTCACCCTCAGGCACGCTAAATTACCTTCAAAAGAGCCTCTCTACCTGCGTTCATTCATGTGAGAGAAACATGGTAAAAAAAAATCAGCATCTCAGCCCACGTCACTAATTATTAATGGCTTGAAATGGCAGTTAGTGGACTTTCCTTCTTTTCAAATGTGTCAAGGAATCCTTCATATCCAACTTATAGAACAAAGTTAAGATAAAACTATATATATATATATATACATACACATTGTTTTATCTTAACTTTGTGTACATATATTTTTTTTGCAGCACTCAGCTTGTTTTATTAAAGTGTCTATGTTAGTTTTATATAAATAGTTATAATTTTCTTCTTTAAACTTCTGGTAAAAGCACAGTTAGACCTAGGCCTTATTTTACCGTAGTCAAAAATTTGGAAAAAGTACACCTCTACAAAAATGTAAATTCTGTTGCCCTACAAAAATATGTTGGAATGTCAGTACATCTAGTGAATATATTTTAATTTAAAGCCTTAAAATGGTGAATATTTAACTTTTTTGTGTACGAATTTTGTTGTAATTTTATCTCAAGAAATTCTTATTAAATTGGCAGACTATATGGCTTGTTTTAAGAAGTAATGTTGAAACAAGCAAACTTGTGGGTCAAAGACACTTTGACTAGATAAAATGACTTAAAACTATCAAAGACTTCTATATATATGATTTTATATACTCTTATTCTGCAACAACAAAATAAGTGTAAACTTACAGTAATTTACTGACAGCCATTTCTCCACTTCTCCACTTTTAATTACAGTATTTATGCCTGCGGTATTCCTGCACAATCTATTCAAGTACTAAATGCTTAGACATTCATGCATCCTATTACTTAGAGAATGATCACAGTGTTTTTCACAACTGTGTAGTTCTGTTTTTCCATCACATTACACGTTTCCCGAGCATCATGTTACAGTAGTTATTGTACTTATATCAGTCACTGAGACTACAAAGACAGTAGTAATCAAATATCTATTAATTACAGCATTATGGAATGAACTAGTTATTGAAACACAAAACACTAGCATGGTTAGAATATTGAAACACATAAAATTCATTCAAACACATTTTAAAACAACATGTTATAAAAAGATGAAAACTAGATGAAAAAATAAAAGCTGATTTACCAAAACCAACAAATTCTTATGGAATTTCCTTGCTTGGAAGTCCCAGAACCCTAGAAAGACCTGCAAGGTCCTGAGGGTCCTCCAATAAAACAAATGGGATAAAGTAAAGTGATTATTTGTCATATGTGAACACAGCGCGAACAGCACAAAATTCTTCCTCTGTATTTAACCCATTCACCAAGTGAAGCAGCAAGCAGCCAGAAACACAGCGCCCGGGGAGCAGCGTGTGGGGACGGTACCTTACTCAAGGGTACCTCAGTGGTGCGGGGATTTGAACCCATGACCTTCTGATCACAGGAGCAACTACCTAACCACCAGACCACCAGCTGCCCCAGTAAAATCTGTCAGTTCTCCTTCAGTTTAGCACATTCTTTTACAAAGAAAAATCCCAATTATTAAAGAATCTACATCCTATGCCTATTATCAGCTTGACACTTATTAGCCTATTATTAAGCTTGATATTTATTAGTTTTAATGACTGTAAAACTAATATGTCCAGTATGTAGTTATGAGAGTGAGGAGTGGGGTTAAGTGAAAGGAGTTCATGTTGAATTATTGCAAACTGACAAAGAAAGGATGCTCATTCAACTAAAACACAATTTAATTGTCCTCAAACTTTTAACTGACAGTGGAACTCAGGGCCACCTACGGCTGCGAAAAGCAGAACAGAGATGTGAAGTGAAGCTCCAGCCTGGGAATCTTCCAGGGTCCCAGGCTGGAGGAGACTGGAGGAGGCTCCTCAGGCCCCCTCAGACTGCTCCGCTTGGCTCCACTTACAGAATTTAATAGTCTGCCAGCAGGGCAGACCTGCACGTAGCCCAGAAGGCCTCTTGATGTGGCTGCCAGCGCAGCTTTGAATCCAATCATCGGGGCCGTGGTTCACCTGTAATCACTCATCCATATTTAATACGGACAACTTCCTGGGGAGGCCCCGAGAAGCTGCGGCGCGGCAAAGGCCTCGAGCCACAGGGTTTGTACAGCATTCTGTCTTTTGCCGACGCAAGAAGGCAATAAATAAATAAATAAATAAATAAATAAATAAATAAACAAACAAAAAAGACATAAGCCTGGGAAGCATTCTGGCCCAATGGGCTGTTTAATGATTCATTCATGCATTTACAGCCACTGAGAGAGCGAGGTGGGCCTGGGCTGGAGCTGGAGTACAGTTAAGTTGAGTTTTAAGAGATGGTGAGGGAGACAACGGAAAAATAAAGGGCAGTAAAGATCGTGTAAACACATATATTAGACTTGAAAAATGTTTTATATGAAACCTGGACCACAAAAAAAAATCCAAAACAACAGAAAACATATGCTAAGATTCTCCCACCACTCTGAATTTGATCCCGGACAGGTCATACATACACACACACACACACAAACACACTTCTCGAATAAAGCCGACTGCACTCTCTTTCCACTCAGCTCGCTTAATTAAGGCGTTAATTCTGGCAAGTGGTTGTTTGAAATGTCAATGCGAATTTTAACAGCTGCAGCAAAAATGAATTGATCAGACTTTCTAACACATAAATGACAGAGATATCCCAGGTAATCTGATGGCATTTCCTCGGATACGCACATGAAATTATGGGATGCGCTGATGAACATTCTGAGTGGTTACAAATAATCGATATTTCCACTACTGTAATTGCTGATATCAATGCCAAGAACATGACCGGTATTACACTTAACCACGGGCTGTAATTGATCCAATTAGTACAGAATGAAATTGCTCAAGCTATATAGTGCCATAGACCCATGAATCACTGGCTCCTGAGTCATTACTCTCATGTTTTTATGGCCACTACAAAGTTTATTATAATAAAAGTTGGACAACAGCTTCAGTTAGGTCTGTCTTTTGGTTAGAAGAGAAAAAAAACATTCACATGTTTTTTTCAGGATATTTCATTAATGTGGTCATTTTAATCCCATATGTATTATATATATTAAGGAGTCTAAATGTAATAATATTTTCCCTATGTATTATACAAAACCGACACATATTATGTCCTGTTGAAGCACATTTACCCTACAGAGGACAGACTTCTGTGCATTTAAAAATGTGACTTGTGCAAAAGTTATGGCACATTATGATTCATGTTTTATTAAAATGGAAAATAATGGAAATTGTGCAACAGAATAAGTAGTAAAAAGGCCATTTGTAAAGATGTTTTCAGTAGAGGATGTGTAGTAATTTTCATTTGGAAAATCAACAAAACAAGTCATTTGATCAAGGGTACTGCATGAATTAGAAGAATTTTTTTTTTTTTTTTTATTATCTCCTAAAAAGTAGCTTTAAAGGAGAGGGTAAAACAGTCTTGACTTTCAATATAGGTAATTCGTGCATTCATTTTCTGTAACCACTTATTCCCTATCCCGGGGTCAACGGGCGCGAGGCAGGGACTCACCCTGGAACACCTGAAGACCCCGAGATCTCCAGTTCACCTGACGCGCATGTCTTTGGTCTGTGGGAGAAACCAGAGACCCCAGAGGAAACCAACGCCACCTCGGGAGAACATGCAAACTCCACACACACAGGACCAGGGCCCGGATTCAAGTCCCCAACCCTTGGAGGTGTGAGGCAACAGTGCTACCCACTGCGCCACCGTGGGGCCCAATATGGGTAATTGTAACAAGATTTGATTGGAAGCTATTTCTAATAGATTTTGACACAGGGCAGAACTGTGGTAAAGTGAATGAGAAGGTCCTCGTTTGCAGGCAAGAAACAAAACTTTTAGATTTTAGAAGATTTTTAGGAGATCTGCTAAACAGAAGCTTCACAGAAAAAGGCAAAACAGTCTTTAAGAGATAAGATATGCCTTTATTGTCATTGTACTGAAGCAGGATGCTACTCATGCAACGAAATTGTAGGGGCTACTTAACGGTGCAAACAAGTACAGACAGTGCAGACAGTAAACATAGTATAGACAATAAACATCAAACATGAAGTTGCGGACAGACAACAATGACGCACAATTAACAAGTCA
>JBBPCZ010000012.1:3211591-3227256 GCA_037974445.1 Brycinus macrolepidotus
CAGGGCTCTGTGCGGGCCAGTCAAGTTCTTCCACACTGAACTCATCCAACCACGTCTTTATGGAGCTTGCTTTGTGCCGCCCAAACCCTGAAAACAGGTGTGTCCCAATACTTTTGTCCATATAGTGCATGAGTAGTTCATGTTCCACAAGCTCAGCTCCACTTAGCATATATGGGCACTTTGTAGTTTACAGTTATGGGCTGGAGTCCATCTGTTTGTTAGTCCCTTTACTACTGATCTGCCTTGGTCTTGTCCCTGACTGGCTTCTGCTAGACTCTCTGTTACTCTCTCTGCTCTCACACTGCTCTGAGTGATTTCCACAGGCTGGCAGACTAGGCGTCTTTTAGGCCAAAAACCACTGAATATCCAACTGTCCCTTTCTTTTCATACTTTCTATCTCCGCCAAATATTATAATGCAAGCATTTATTACATAGATTAACATCAGTGATATATTGAGATCGAGCAGGGATGGCTCAATTCCGTCATTCTTTTTACCTAGCAAGATCTGTGGCATGACTAAAACATGGATTCAAAAATAAGAAGTGTCTTTCAGATGGTAGGCTCGTCAAGTGGTTGAAAGTTAAATATAAAATTACCTAGCTAGAAACTGTATATAATAACTAGCTAAGCTTAAGAGGTACCTGCATTCCAACAACAGTGTAGCTAAATAACTAGAATTGTAGCAGCTACTACCTAATGTTTGACAAACCTAAGTTCAGTGAAAGCAGCAAGTAAACATTTTTTTCACATGTTAACGTTAACTAAAGTGAAAAATCATAACCATGAAGCTTCTGCCACATTGACATCACATAGAACTTACCATAATCCCCAGTGGCCTCCATAAAATTTCATGTGGACTGTTGTTCCTAATATGCCTTTCCTGGCATATAACTTTGTTTATGCATCCCTGGTAACAGTTTGGTGTGTACATAATGTTATGTATACGTTGTTTAAAATAAAAGTCTATATATTAAAAAAAACGTTTCCCACTTATAAATACAATTCTTGTCAACATCCAAGTTGTAAACAAAGGAATGTTTCCCATTATTCCCTTCCCTTCCCTCATGACTTAAACACAGCATCACATCATGGGTGCCGGAAACCTTTCAAAATCATTTGTTTCATCCTCCCCCTCTTTTTCTCTCCCGGACAACAGGCGAAAAGAAGACCGCTGCGTGCACATCAACCTCCCCCCCTCCCCCGGACAGCGGCCGAGACGTAATGCTGCGCCCCCCCACATTAAGAATGCTTCCGGCGCCCATGCATCACATATAGTCAGAAGAAGTGTTTGAAGCACCACTGTGATGTTTACACATCTGTAAAGATCCGACCACTGAAGTGCTGGAAGTGAGTCAACTGACTAGTGACAGGACAGGGACACTTCAGGGACCAATTAGATTTCAGTCAGGTCCAGTGCCCCTCTGGCCCCGCCCCTGGACCCGCCCTTGTGATGGAGAAGTTCTGAAGCCTCTGTAGCAGAGCAACATGGAGCCTGCCATCTGTATGACAGAGCTTTGTGGAGACAGCAGTCTGTGGGGCAGAGCAACAGCTGGGGCTTGTTTGTGCCCAGGGACGTCGCTGTGCCACATAAAACATTGTCCTGCTCCACTTGCTTTTTGATCCAGTGGTCAGGTTTTTTTCTCTGTCCCCCAGCTAACTAATTAATTCAAGAACAAATGTCCCCCGAGGTAGTAATTAATGATAAACTTATTAGACACTAAAGGCCCCGGAGGCATGGATCTTATCTGAACCTCAGTACTCCTGCTTGTGCCACTTATTCAAGTGTCACGTCCAATGATTCAGGGAGACGAGCACTGAAAGGACCCAAATAAGTTCCTGTGCCTCTGTGTGTGTGTGTGTGTGTGTGTGATAGAGAGAGAGAGAGAGAGAGAGAGGATAAAAAAGACTAATCACTGTTTGAAAGTGCTACAAATAGAACAGACAACAACCATATATTACTAACCAAATCTAGTGAAGAATTCATGACAATTAAAAGAGTAGTACCACTTTGAAATAAGGCCAAAGGTTTGTAAGTGTTTTAAAATTAAAACACTTTTAGATCATAAACAAATTATAACCCATAAATAAAAAGTGAAACAGTGACTTGTTGCTTGCCAGAGAGTGAATGCATATTCATCAAATATTCCTGACCTTACCTCATCTTCTCCATCTGTCAGAGTCGACACATATTACTGTTCATCACATATAACAGCTCATAGCCATCTTTACTTATGCAATGTAACTATGTATTAATGATTTTTATACTTATTAATGATTTTTATAGTCTAATAAAGGGTTTATGAGAGACCTGTCTCTGTGAATTTACTATTTGTACATTTTTGATTAACTATTTATGTATAGAGGTTTTCAGTGATCTAATAAATAACTTCTAACACATAAATATTAAACCATTTATAAACTCTTTATAAGGGCAGTCTTATTGTAAAGTGGTGCCAAACAGGCCATAAAAAATTCACTAGATTTCATATGAAAATCATAATAAGATTTGTCTATTAAAATCTGACCCAATATTAACTATTAATAAATGTGCTTGAGGGGTCCCGAGTGCTAGATTGGAGTTCAGTCCCCAGTGGTGCCACACCTGGCTTCACTCTCTCAAGGTGGGTGGGATGGTCCTCGATCTCCCTCCCTCTTCTCATCACTCAGCACATGCCACCCTCTCAGCATTGGTTGTATTGTGTGATGGGGGGAGTCCAAGCTGGTGGGTGCAATAGAATATGAATAAATTGGTGGAAAACATAAATAAATAAATGATTTATATGCTTGAATTTGTTCAAATCCCTACAAGTGATATGTCAACAAGAATAAGACATTTTACATAAGTAACACAGTTTACATTACTTATAATGCATCACAAAAAAGCCATGAATTGTTGTTGGTCAAATTATAATAAATTCATCATTAATACATTTCTCTCCATGGGGGAACAGAGACGTAATAATTTAGTTGAAGAAACAGTAAGTATCAGAACGATTGGAATGACGAGAACAGATCTGGGTCTGTATGAGACCTGGAACTATTTATAAAATATCTGGAGCTGTAGCCTCGGATGCCTGGGCCTAACGACATTCCTGCCTAAACGCTGATGTTTGCTCAAAGGCGAGTCATACATTTGCGAGTTTGACTGAATAATAAGGTGTGTGTATGAAATTACTCCTGTAAAATGGCTGTCACAGCTTTAGCTGTAATTTTAGCTCCCATGTGAAAAGTTCATCATTAAACCATCCAAATTATTGTTTGCTTGAAACTGATATTGACATAACATGTAAATTGGTTTTGCCCCATTGGCTTTGCAAGTAACTTTTTCAAGTAGACAAAGCAAGTTAGTGTGTAGCTGATTATCAGTTGCTGCTATAGGTTGTGCTATAGATGGTGTTTTAAAATCTTAATTCATGAGACCCCCAAGTTTCAAAAACTACACTTAGACACCACCTCTATGCCAAAAAAACTATTTGGAAGGCGTGCCAGGAGAAAGACTTTTCTTTTATCTAACCACAAACGTAAGTACCTGGAATTTATAAGATGCTGCTGGAACTTTGACTTGAACTGGGCTGGACGGCCAGATGAGACAAAACACTCAAAGTGAGCAAACATTCAAGGTGGGGTTTGAAGAATGATTACATAGAAAAGAGCATAATTTCTGGTTAAGTGTGGTGGAGGATTTGTGATGTTTTAAGCCTGTTTTATTCTCCAAAGGCCTTGGTAACCTTTTTAGGACAATTAATGTCATAGACATAAAGTACCAGGAGATTTTAAATGAAAATCTGTCTGCCTCTGCCATGAAAAAGTCCAAATCCACACAAAAATGATTAAATAACCACAAAATCAAGCTTTTGACATGGCCACCCCAGTCTTCTGACTTAACCCCCACTGAATGGGTGAATGGTGAGCTGAAGAGTAGAATCCTAGGACTTTGGAGGATCTGGAGAAGTTCTATACTGAAGAATGGTATCAGGTTGCTTGCAATGTATCCTCTAATCTCATCAAGCATTATAGGAGAAGGATTCATTGCTGTCATGTAGGCGAACGGAGTCTACAAAAAGTACCAAACACAGATGTTCCAATAATAATGATACATGTGGCTTTGTTACACAAGCTGGGTTTTAGTTTTCTAAAGGATCTTCAACTAAAGATTTAAATCTATTTTTTTTTCTTATCCTTTTGGTTCTGCTAGTTCTACACTTTTACTTGTTCATAGAAGTCCTACAAACAAGAGTCCAGATAAGCTCTATCAGGTCTAAAAGATTTCCATAAAAGCTGAATTTCCAAGAACTGCTGTTTCTAATGCATTTACTTTTGCCTGCATTATAATACAGGGCTCCCTTGTACAAAACCCTCCAGTCTCAGTGGGACTTCTCAGGCAAAATAAAAGGTAAAGTAAATCTAAAAATACAACACAATACTAGCACAAGCCACAAATCCCTTGGAGAAAGACACTATAGTACCTGGTTGCATCCAGCATACCCTGATGTGCTTACATGTTAGTAACAAAGAAACATTTTTTTCTGTAGGTTGGAACAGAAACTTAGATGCTGTGTTTTCTTTCACTTGTTCAGCAGACTGGAGAGCCATTGTAAGTCGTCCATTTGAGAACTCAGCGATATGCGGTTCTCCATTGAGAATGCGGCTGATTGTGTCCTTGGGGACCCCCGGAGAGGGACAGCACGTGGCAAAGCTGGGGCCCGAACCTGAATCTCGGCCATGCGGAGCACCTCTGTGCTGCTAAGCAATGTTAACCGGGCATGCCCTTGGGGGACACTGTTGTCGGAATGTTAAGAAAAATGGGGAAATGATGAGGAGGCTAATGGCTGTTTTTTTCCTTGAAGCATGCCCAGGGTTAGTATTCATAAAGCAACTCCGACTTCTCCGGATACACACTCCTGGAATAAATTAGCGTGCTAATGGTGATTCTCTGCTGAAAGCCTAGCGTAGCCTACCGCATCCAGGCCTGAAGTTTTTCTTTTTTTTTTGTCTGGAAAACTATCCCTCGGAGTGCCGTGACTGAATCCGTTTTAGTGCTTTATTTCTTGGTGACTGCAGCTCGTATGGGGCATGGGGTATAGGGGAGCTAAGTCCTAAATCTGCACTCCAGCTCCGCTGTTCTTTATGAACGCGCTCCCTGAGACGGGAAGAGCACTTTACAAGGTTGTTAAATACGTTCCGGTGCTGTTTTATTTTTTATTTTACTTATTTTTTTTTTTTCAAGTCAGGGTACTTCAATGCTACTTTAAGAGGGCTGGGAGGAGCTCTTGCAACCACTGGGGACAAGCTGGAACGCATCCAGTGCATGAAAGGAGAGTCAAGGACACCGCCAACCCCCACCGTCCCGTCGTTTTTTTTTTTTTCCTTTTTGCCGTTTCTCTCTTGTCGCTGACAGTGATTCCTCTATCTCCATTGATCACCTGTCAATTCTGTTTGCCAGACAGAACATTCTATAATCACATAGAGAGCGACCAGGGTCACCTCTGAGAGGTTAGCCGCATTACAAATGCAGCGAACATCGGCACATGCTGTCCGCAGGTAAATTCATTTATCTGAGAAGAAGCAATGGAGTGTGTGAGTCAGGGAGCGTGAGAGAGAGAGAGAGAGAGAGTAGAACAGATAAATGGAAGCCATATGTGCTCACCTGCATTAGCATGTTGTGCTTGTTGCCTTTTTTATACTAATCACTTTAATTAAATTAACCTTTTCTGACACTGTCTTTGAATATTGAATGACATCTAAATGAAGTCAGAAAACCAGTGGCAAAAAAAATCTCATATCTGATTTGATCTATATTCTTTTGAATGTCACTTCGATGTTCTGTTCTCTCAGTGCACCAGATTAACCAGCATGCAGGGCAATTATTTAGCAGTAATATTGAATTTTACTGTTCCTTGACCTGTGCCTGTGTGTATACATTAAGTATTCATGCAGTATTCAGTAGTTAATATACTAATTCCACTCTTTACTTCACTGTAGGGCTGCAAGAGAAGAGACTTCCTCTAGATTCCACCAAACAGGTCTTGAACTGAAGGACCTGAAGAAATGCCGAATTCAATTCCAGTCATAATAGGATTCTGTATTTACACAGGTCTGTGGCAAATGCAGACCAATGCATGTATGATCTTAGTTACACATCTTATTAAGATGTCTCTACCTTGGATACGTGAACGAATGCATATTTATTGGTGTGGGAGGAGGAGGAAGCCTGTCAGAATGACTGAATAAGACAGATTAAAAGAGTAATAGGGTAAAGCGTTAATTCGATGCTTGCATAACAGCATGCAACATTTCATTTAATGCCAAGTTCTGAGCTGGAACATGCTGTGTGTTATCTGACGAGGCAGAAACAGCTAACGCGGTTCTGTGAAAAGTTTGTGCACCCCTTGGGATGATGCGAAATTCTAAATCGCTCCTTAAAAGCAACCTGTACCTCATTTAAGTAAAATATATAATTTTTGTCACATTTACTGGCCCTAATGAGCCTACATACCTATTTCTATGATATTTGTCAGCTGATGTTGAATGAAAGCCTGAAGTCTATAAGAAATAAAAGGATTTTAACTAGTTTTTAATGTACAGGGACACAGCACACAACAATCTGATACTTTTGGGATTTAATCATACTTTTTAGACATGGCCATGTACAGGTAAGTGTACATGGCCTGTTTTGTTGTAATTAAAATGTCTCTCGCTGAGTTTACATTCTTCCTTCTATGAATCACAGTTACAAATTTTGATGTTTTGATGTTTTGATGTTTTTTCATGTTGCATCTGATTTGCTCTTCATTATTAACAATACACTCAGTGAAACAGAATAACATTTAACTCACCAGGCGAGATCCCATGTGAGCAAAAATGACAAAATCATAGCAGTTGCCTTGTCTAACAGTGGGGACTTTACTAGCAGCACAACATTACACTTCATCATAATTTTGAAGGCTTTTCACATAGATTTTTTCCATTGACTTTTCATGGATGTTCATTCATTCGAGGCCAACATTCCTGTAAATGTGCTTTGAATATGACGTTTCGTTCAAAAGAGGGGCACCTGTAAAACTGAGGTCTGAGACCCTGAATACAGAATGTTCATTTTTAAAACTAAACTCACACACACTCAGAAAATTCAGATTAAATTAGAAAAAGCATCTGACCATGTGCATGTCTGGAGACATCAAAGGTAAGGTACAAACTGTTTAAAAACAGCTATAATTCATGTTATCTACCCTGGCGTAAAGTGGACACATGCTTTATAGGTAAGGGTTGCATTGACGGTTGCGTTTGTGTTGGTGTGTACATGATCTTGCTATTGTTTTGCACCTCTATAGGGTGCTGGAATGAGGAGGGTTCTGACTGACCTGCTGTCAGCAATAGGTCATAATCTAGAGCTTGTTTGAGAAATGTATTGTTTGGTATCTTGCTGTTGTGTTTATTCACTCAAGGCAGGTCAGCGCCGTTCCTTGTTGATGTCATGACTGGTGGCTGGCACACACAGACGGAGACGCACATTCAGGAGTAAATCAAAGAATTTTATTATACGTGAACAGGAAAGCAGGGATAATAAGTCACACTTCTCTCTGGCTTGTATTTACAGGTTCAAAACAAAGTCCACAATCATCAAATCAAACAGGAGAGTCTGTGTGCCTGTGTGCGCGTTGCCTCTAGCTACAACTTTCAGTAGCACGGCCGGGTACATCAGTTACCTCAGTCCGAGGAGCAGGATTACGCCAGGTGAGTCAAGAACTCCCACTAAGGCTGCAAGGGGGAGAGAGAGAGCAAGCAGCGCTGAGTACCAGGCAGGCCAAGCATGATGGTGAACGGACAAAACATTTCAGGTCAGGCTGGGTTTAAATAGAGTGAGAGGAAGTTAGTGACAGGTGGAACTAATAATGACGGAGGGAGAAACTAATGAACCAAAGAAACAGAGAATGATATGGATGTGAAGGTAAGAACAATATTAATAATGACACAATAGTGGTGCAGCCTATGTAGAAAGATTATAATCTCTGTATTTGATGGCTAGTATAGTTTAAGACAGCTTAGTACAGTTTAAAACAGCTTACACTATGTACATGTACAATGTGTCGATAAAGTGACAGTAAAGTAACCTTGAACCTTGAACCTTACATTTTATAGAACAAATAATTGAACTTTACATTAGGCTACCATGCTTTACAGAACAAAATAAATTCTAGAACCACTTAGATGACCTGGTTTTATTTTTGTGTAGCACAAGCTCAGACTATGCAGAATGGTCAGAACAGCCACCGTGTAACCAGCCTTGATGTAACCTGTGCTGTGGCTAGGTGGGGACAACAAACATTTGTGTCTAAAGGACTATTACTTAATGATCTAGGCTAGTTACATGACCCAAACTTCCACTTACTGAATTGTCTACAGATTTCAGTTTTAATTTAAAAAATTTATATTATTAATAAAAAATAAAATAAACATGACTGTTATGTTGTTAGCTGGCGTAAAATGTCCTGGTTAGTTAATTAGTCCACAGTCCTATCCTGAATGCATAAAATATTGACATTTTAAAATTAATAATGGATCTTAGTTTAAATATTGGTAACTAATCCTTCTTAAAAGAGTTCCCATCATCCATCTGCTTTTCAATTTTTGAAATTAATCATTTTAATCTGAAATAAAACAATGACTGGGCCTATCAAAAACACAGGTGGGCCCATTTAAGCCTACTCCGATGAATAAACGTTCAACTTTTCTGTTTTTAAGTCATTATTACTGAAATAAAACTTTGTTTTGATTTTGTCAGAGTAGAGATTAATGTTGAATTTGTTGAATTCCACTGTAAACTGAAAAGCTCAAATGGGGGCTTTTTTCTCAATAATATACTATTTCACAATAAGAATTTATAATTGTTATCTTCATATTTAAATCCTCTCTTTCCAAATACTTATTAAAAAAACCTGTCTTTGGGTCAGGAGTGTATTCATTAAATAGTTTTACCTCATTTTCAGTACTTCAGTAATTTTAATAAAAGCTGTTGAATAAAAACCTACATAATGTTAATGGGAATGCTCTTACATATACATAATGTACTAGCTAGTTGGCTTTTCATACGGTTAGGTTAAGTATATTACAATTATCTTACCCAGTAAAGGTAAGAATTACCCTGTTTTGCCTCTCCATGTGCTATTTAAGATCAAATATGATCCTGCGTTACAGTAATTCAAATGCATTTTGCTAAATGCATTAAATATCTCTCATGGACATGAATTATTAGAATTATCCCCTATGGACCCCTGGCACAGGCATATTAGTGACTTTGTCTATGTCATGTGACATGCCTTGATTTATTGTGGAAATATAAGTCGGAGTTAAGGTGACCTTGACTTGTCACATTGCCTTTACAATCTCTCCGAGATGAATCACACTAGATGTATGTTGTAGTGGAGTCCTTGTGTAACCCTTCCATCACTTTCAATAACATGAAAGACAGCAGAAGAGAAACATACTGCTCTTCCTCATCCTCCTCTTCCTCCTCTTTGTCACCACTTTCATATGGACGCCTCTCCTCGCCTGTGAAAGTGTGGAATTAAAAAGGCAGCGTCTCCCCCACATTCCAGCCTGACACTGTCACATCCAAGGCCATGTGGTCAATGTCTTCCCAGGAGCACTTTGAAAGAGAGGCACGCATTCAAAAGCGGCCGTGCACCACTTGTGTCTTGAAGTGGCGTTCAGAGCTGCGTTTGCGTTTTGTTCATTCAGCGATGGCCAAAGGGGCAAAGTGCATTCCAGGGTCTGCACTGAGTGGAGCGGAGTGAGGAATCTCAGCACTCGCACACTGGGGGGATTGTGACCAGCTCTATGTCCCATGGATTGCTTTTCTTTCTCACACCAGCATTAGACTCATGTCACTCATTTTCACGGACACTTTGGAGACACTTGCACTCAAGCTCCTGAGCTTTCCGATATTGACGGTGGAATTTACTGTAAGTGTTTTATTTGGAAGTAAAGAAACGTATGAAATGACTCTAATACATGGTGGGAACACTCTACAGTTTCATACAAGTCAAATCATTTCAAGGCTATTAGAAAATACTGAAAAAAAAAACTGCAAAAACTGTAATACAGTTTAGAGGTGGCGAACAGACCTATATATGATTCCGCAGCAACTCAGATGATGAGGGATGAGAAAAAATACATTCACACAATTTATACAAAAATACTTTGCATTGTAAATCAGTTGCAAGGATTTCAAAAATGAAAGTAATGATTTTGTGATGGAAGTGACTGTAATGACAACTCAAACATGTCCGAGGGGTTTGGTAATAACCTTAAGGTTTAGGTGATTTAAGAAAAATACAGTAAACCTGATTAGAGCCAAAGGAACTGATCCACGCAAGCAGACTAAAAGCAGGGAGCTTTTTTCGTGAGGCTGAGAAGCAGAGTGATGAATAACAGAGAGGCAGCACTGGGGCTCCAGCTGCCAATGACAAAGAGAGACAAAGTGAAACATGACTGTAAGCTTTTTGCTGCAAAAATATTGCAGAAATGTTCTGTTGTACCAGCTGTGCCACTCTGCTACTGATAGACCAGTAACAGGCGTACAAATAGTTCTGACAATGTCACTAAAAGTGGCCTCTACTTTTAGTCTTGAAGTCTTTCAGCAAATTTAATCGACCTTGAATCTTCAATGCCCATTTTAATAATCAAAACCAAATTCAGTGTCTTTCTTTCTTCACAGAAAGAAAATGATTTGATACTGGACATTTTAATAGAGGTTAAAGGTTATTTTTGATTCTCTGTAGTGTGTAATATAGTCTATGTTGTGAACACAGTACATAGTTGGCTTAAACATTTAATAAAACTGGCCTGCTATTGTAATGCAAGCTAGTGGCTTCCTTTTTCATTTTTGTGAATTCTGATTGACCAGGGGGGTTAAATGGGGTCATGCATACACCTGAATTTTTTTTTTGCATTACAGGGGTTGGGGGGCAGGGAGTCAAGGGTGGGGTGGTTGGCTGGGGGTTACGGAGGAATCTGGAAGAAAACTTAAGCCTTCTGTCCAGTGCAGTGTATATATGTATATTTATATACACACATACAAAGACATACTATAGTGAAATGAAATTGCACTACTTAGAGTGACTATCAATGATCACATACTTGATCATGCTTATCAGTGGTCATGCTATTGGCCAGGTATTTTTGGATTTTTAATCATTTTTGGACATTGATAGTGTTGTGTGTAAAAACTGCAGAAACACAACTGGGCCTGATACACTCATGCCAACGCTTCACACACTACAATGCCACTATCAAGTCCACCAACCAAAAATGCTGTTTACTAGCCTTTAAACACTTTTCTTTTTATTATTTAATTCAGTTTCAGTGCATATATCTGCTCCATATCATGATGCTGTCATCACGTCCAATGAGATCATACGTGCAACCCTTCTTTCTCCAAATATGAATCTTTTTTGCCACAAAGTTTTATATTTCTTCCAAAAGAGTTTATCTAAAAGTTTGTGAAAATTTCAAATGTTTTTTTCTAGAGTTTTAGAGTTCTGCCTCCTGTGATGCAGTTTACTGCTTATTGTTTTTAGCGTAACTTTTGTTCCTGCTGATTTCAAATCTTACTGCAATTATTTTTGAGTGCCTGCTGGCTTCTCTCTTACCTTCCTTATCATTAGGCTGATAAAAGTGTCCAGGACTGATTAGCTCCATTCCATCAACTTTTCCCTTGGATATTTTAAAACCAATTATACTGACAGGGGTCTTTTCTAAAGGCTTTGCAATTTTTTTCCATTCAAGTGCTGTTTAATAAAATCAGAACTTTAGGAAGCTCCTTATTGCATGAAATCTTTTCAGCCATCAGCCATGTCTTTTATAATAATACCACTGGCAATTTGCACATATATCCTATATGCGGTATATATCTTTTCCCTATCAGTGTAGTTGTTAAACATAGATTTGCAGTGTATGCAGTAAGTACATAATTTTGTATTCATATTTTTAAATACAAACTCAAAAGAAATGTATGTATGGAATCAAAAGTGTGAAAAGTTGTTTCCCCTCAAGATTACTTGTTCCTTCTTTCTCTTCATTTCATGACGCCTGTATTGTTATTTTCTTGTATATCTAAACTTTCCAACTTTCCAAACTTTCCAAAGCTGCTCAGATCTGGTCAGCAGGTTAAAGGAAGATTCCTGGAAACCACTCACTCCCTCGACAAGAATTTGTTGATTTGTTCAGTTCACAGACAGAAAAAACAAAACAGATCCCATAAGCCATTCCTTCTCTTTTTTCTTTTTTCAAACTCAATATCCACTGTCCTTGCCTTCGCCGTCCTTCCCTCAGCTGAAGATGCTATTCTCTCCTGCCATGGACACGAGCTTTACACCGCTAATCCACACAATGACAGTTGCACACAGAAGCGCTTTGAAAATGGAGAATTCAAAATGCGGCTCTTGTCGCCTGTTATTGCAAAAAAAAAGCCACAAGGTCGGGATGGCAGCAGAGAAGGTAAACAGAAGCAGAATTTTAATGTCAGCATTGGATTCAATGGTTGCCAGGAAAAGTTATCATCTTTAAAAATCTTTACAAACTGTCAGGTCGATGTGATATTTCTATGGAGCGTGCAGCGTGCAGCTCACTGTAACAAAGTGTTACTCATTTTCTTCGTCTTAACAAAGGAGGATTTGAGGTGGATACAGGGGGGGAAAATCTCACTGTCTTCCCACTCCTAGTTCTGGTGTTGCTAAATACTTGTGCTCCCATAAAACCAAAATATATATTCAATTTGACACTAATGCCAGAGACCGACAGGACGGCCATACAGTTTGGCTGCGTAATAAGTATCCGATTTCTTCAATAACACTTCCAATAAAGTCCAGATGCTGTGTGTTTTCCTCCATCCCCTTGTGGCAGTGGCCTGAAGCTTGAAAGCTTATGCTGACCAATCTAGCCTCCCAGAAAGAGCTGCTCATATAGGCTTACTGGTAGGAAGTGTTGTGTGGGAACTTTCATTCATGAGCAATTAAGCAAAACACTCCACTGTATAACCAGACGTGTTTACTATAACCGTGTTAGGTAAGAACTGTTATTCTATAAGTAGAATGATATTCAACGTTTTGCTTCCTACTCCCCAGGCGTTATAAATTGGTGCAAAGGATGATTAAACCAGCAGCGGTCAAATCACAATGCTGAACAAATCACTGTGGTTACAGGAAAAATGCTCTTGTGGGTGCTCTGAATGGAGATGAAGGCGCTTAAGACATCTATACAAGGAAAATGCGAGGCAGGAACGTCTCAATGAAGCAGGCTGGGAATAAATTGATAAACACACTCACAGAGAAGATCTAATGGCAGCATCAGAACAGGCGACGCTATCCCAGAGCTTCACTCTGACGGCACCTGTTGCCAGGTAACGCCTGCCAGGCACCTCCTTATCTCGGAGAAGGCTGCAGAGGATGATTCTTGTCAAAGACGGGAATGAAACCCACCAGTGGATCCTGATGCCAGCTCTTCAGCTCCTTTGGCAATAAAGCAGGAGTGGAGGGCCTGGAGAGCGAATGCGTGCTTCAGGTTGAAAGATTGAAATCACATTGATGTCTCTGCAAGGGGGGAGGGGTGGGGTTGGTTGGGGGGGCAGGGGGAAACATTCCCTTTATGTAGTTCTGAGGCAATCTAGTTGAGTTCACATCCCCTGAAGTGTGGCATTATAGGTACACTTAGCCATCATGGTCAACGCTGCCATTTCCTCAGTGCCTGAACCTGTAGGCATATTGCTCAGGTATTAGGCTGAAAGCTGCACTGTGTTCTTCAACCAGTCTCTACTCATCAGTCTACTATATAACTTCTAACCAAAAATGCAATGATTTTGAGGTGCTACCCTGTGAAAACCTACTGAATTAAAACTACAACCCACTGTGCACTTGCTGAATTCCACCAGGGTTTATGAAAAAAACAGTATTTTCACTTTCTAATCACCCTCACCTTCATGGATTGTTCAGTCAAAGGTTTTTTGAAAATTAAGCCATGCATGTGAATAATAGGTTCTTGCAGAGATAGGACTGGTTTTTGTAATAGGTGCTTAGAAGTTATGTACTGTGCACATCCACAAGTAATTGAGTTCCAGATCACTGTGCAGCATGATTTCCATGCATGGTTTGTGGCCGCTTATATCCTGTTGTAAAAGGTACGAATTATTAGAAAAACTCGCTTTTTTGACATAAAAAGGATGTAATATGTAAACATTGTTAAGGTTTCAAAACATTCCTTCCATGTATGAAAACAATGCTGTAAAAATAACCAATTTTGTGTTTGTATTTTCTGTCACAATAACCAGTTCATTTACATCTATGCCTCATAAACCTACAGCAGTTTAGCCCCACCCATTCACACTGAAGGAAGCGTTTCAGACCAAAAAATCAGGACAGATATCACATACATATTTGCACAGAGACAGAAATGGCAGGAGAAAGATAGGTTGGAACATTGTCATGAAAAAATGGATTACAACCATTACATGAACCCACTCAAACATTACTTTTAGAGGGGGAAAAAAGATATAAACAGATAGAGATTAGGTTGAAAATGCGAGAGAACAGTTTTTATGCAGCATCTACTATTTTATAGTAACCTCTGTGAAAGTAGCATGCAAGAAGAATGGAGGTCTGTATGAGTTTTTAGAGTTTGAGTGGTTAACTCTAGACTAAATGTCAAAAGCACATATAAACAAGCACTCACTCTTGTCTAAATAAGCACCAAGAAGGGCATTAACCCGCAAGGCCGTAGACAAGCAGGGGCCAGACTTTTGGTTACAGTTTCTGGCCTTAATGCAAGTGACCTCATATGCTGTCACCTTGATTCACCAGCCCACCGGCTCCGATTCAGGAACCTCTGTTTAAAGCCTGGCCTTCACCCACTGTAGCATTGATTTTCATAGCCCTCTGATTATCTCCATATGGCCTTTGATGGCTTTCATTTTTTTTTTCTTTAATGGCCTTTTTTTGTTCAGCACACCCTCTTGCTGTACATCAGAAACAGTGGCATAAGTAAATTAGCTATGAATAAGTGCTAGTGGGAGCTCTCCATTAATCCGAGACACCCCGCTGTCCGATAGCTGTGAACTTCTCTCCTGATCCTTCAGCGCTGAATTAGGCCTGAGAATAAGAGACAGAAAAGTCTATTGTCGGACCTCCGATTATTCATGAGGCGACGAGTCTTTGATTACAAATTACGTGCGCCCAATTTGGGCCAGCAATTAGCTATGCTCTCTTTTACACTCTGCCTTTGACAAGGTACAAGATTTAAGGCATTAATCCTTAGTCACTGACGGATAGCGGCTTGGCCAGCAATGCTGTGACGTCAGGCTGCCACACAGAGCCACAGTGGCATTAGGGGTTTGGCTCCAGATTCATAGCTCTGTGCAATTACATGTACAAAGTCATGTTTTGCTTCCAGCATGTCTGATTTCATTTAACAGCTAGTGATCAAGCCCTAAGTGAGAAACATTTAACTGTAGAAGGAGGTGCTGTATGTTTTCTGAACAGTGGCACACGTTTGTTTCAATAAAAATAAAAAAAATAAAAAAATTATATATATATATATATATATATATATATATAGAGAGAGAGAGAGAGAGAGAGAGAGGGGGGGGAGAGATAGAGAGAGAGGTTTTCATGTG
>JBBPCZ010000012.1:3233284-3245072 GCA_037974445.1 Brycinus macrolepidotus
CTTCTCATCCAACATCAGTGCCTGACCTCATAAATGCTCTACAGAATGAATGGACACAAATTCCCTCAGAAACTCCACAATCTCGTGGAAAGCCTTCCAAGAAGAGTGAAAGCTGTTATAGCGGCAAAGGAGGACCAACTCCATATTAAAGTCTATGGATTTGAATGCAATATCATCAAAGTCCTTGTTGGTGTAATGGTCAGGCGTCCCAATACCTTTGTCCATGTAGTGTATTTTTCAAGTACAGCATCAGTCTTGGTTAGGTTTTAAGTTGGTTCCTACTACCCCAAGTTGGTACCACCAGAATTCTGCAGCCCCTGAAATATCAATTAAATTGCATGAAGCATAAAGTGTCTAAACTCTCTAAATTGAAATAAATACATTTATATGCTGTACTTTTCATGCACACACGCCCATCAGACAGAAGAAAGCTCCCAACCATAGAGATTTCAACTGCTTTGAAGATAGCTTATTAAAAAAGCATATTAAATTATTTTGATTCTAGTATAGCCAGTGTAAGATGTAATATAGTCCACTAATATAGCCAACAACATGTAGCCTCTTCCTTCTGACCAGGGTTGGCTGTTAGAAATGGTCTATTAGGGCTCAGCCCTCCTTCTCATTTAAGGACAAAAGGAACCATAATAAGATTTCAATTCTGGCATTGTTTTACTTGCTGCTAACAAATGACTACAAGCTGATTATTTTGGATCTACAAACAACAGGACCACCAAAGATCAAAAACTGCATGAACACGCAAATATAAACGTTTTAATTTTATTTACGTTGAGTAACAGACACAGCCAAATTGTCAGTCTGTCATTACATGGTAATGTTTAAAGCAGAACATTTTAATTTGCTTCATAAGAAACCAGTATTCATGTTTGATGTATTCCAGAAGGCTCAGAGCAGGGATTCCCAGTTCCAGTCCTAATGATCCCATGCTTTCTCAATATGGATTATGTCAAGTACAGACTCATGTTCTTGGGAGTTTGGACCCAAGAACAGCGCCTTGCACATTCACTTTTATCTTCACTCCAATTGAAATTTATAGTAAAATAGCATATAATACATGACATTTACTGATTTTGATTTTGATTTAAAATTATATATTAATTCAAATACTAGAGACACATTTACACAAGTAAATGCAGAGTGTGATTGCGTGGTTTAAACAGTTTCCAAGTGGTTGCTACGGTAACTGCCGTGGTTGGTAGGGTGTTGCTGGAGGGTTGTCGTGGGTTCCTAGGCGGTTGCTAAGGTGTTTTTAAGTGATTACGCTGGTGGTTGCTAAGGTGCTGATAGCCAGCTGCTATGCCAGCAAAGAGAAGGGGTATCAAAACTTTTGCACACGTCAGAGTTGGTGCCAGTATCTCAAAAGGGCCGAAGCATCTACAATAAAATGGGTGAAATAAATAAATAAATACATAGATAAATAAATAAATAAATAAATATATATATATAAAACTTGAGAAGAACAATAGTGTGTTTGCTGTAATTTTTGTGGAATTGTTGATCATACGTGACAGAGAACAGCTTTCATCTTCCTCTGATTAACAATTAACCCTTTTGGTGAACTTAACAAGCTGGGAGAAAGACCTTTATGAATGCTTGAATCCTCCATGGTGTGATTTCAACTGATGTAGTGCTGAACTTCATCCTGAATTTCATTCAGGGGCACGTTCACCCACTATTCCAATTCCTGAATGCAGCTATAGGCTATAATGTTATTGTAGAGAGACAGAGATAGAGAGAGGTAGGGAGAGACAGAGAGAGAGAGAGACAGACAGACACGGAGAGAGAGAGACACGGAGTGAGAGAGAGAGAGAGAGAGTGCAAAAGTGCGAAAGATAAAATGCTTGAGAGAGCGTGAAATTTATGTCAGCATTTTCCTTCAAATACAAACAAAACTAGTACATGAAAATCACACATTAGGATGGGTCGGGTAGCAGACCTCTAACAAACGTGTACACACACACACACGCGCACACACACACACTCACACACATACACACACACACACACACACATACACACACACACACACACAAACATACATACACACACACACACACACGCACACACATACACACACACACACACACACATACACACACACACACACACAAACATACATACACACACACACACACACACTCACTCACACATGCATACTCATATAAATGCAGACACACAAGCATACATGAAACAAATGCGCCCACTCAAATGCACACATACATACATACAAACACACACACACACACACACACACACATTCGCACACATACATGCTTCTACCAGCCGCCCACACACATACACACACACACACACACACATACACACACGCACACACTGGCACAGAAGCACACACACAAAGAAATGTGCTTTTGTGTTTACTGGAATTTGTGGTATTGTTTATATAATCCTCATCTCCATAAAAGCACATGAACCCCCTTGTTCTCTTCAAAGCAAATCTCTCTCTCTCTCTCTCTCTCTCTGTCTCTACCTCTTTTTACTGTCTCTTTTCCTTCTCTCTCTTTCCTGCTGCCCGTCTCTCCGTACTCTCTTTTTTTCCCTTTTCTCTCTCCTTATCACTCTTTCTCCCCTTTGTTTTCTCTTTCTCTGACTCTCTGTATCACACACACACATGCACACACACACACACACACACACACACTCTGCAGTGTGTATGGTCTGTTGTGTGCAGAAGCCGTGGGTAGAGCAGGACCCCTTCTGTTCAGCGTCTCATCTAATGTAATTATACACACTTTCCGCTCTCTCCTAACACTGCGATCCTGTAACATAACAGTTTGTATGCAGAAACACCTTTCGCTTCGAAGGAGCCAGGGAAAGAAAAACAGAACCAAACCGTCTCTGTGGCTGTAAATGTAGCCATGTTTATGTTCTGTCAAAGGTGAGCTAGTAGTAAGGACACATTTGTTTCATTTTAATCTGATTTAGGAAAAGAAAAAAATAGGAAATCAACTGTAAAAGGTTCCCACTGCTGTCCACCTTCAGCTGAGTAGAACTGCACGTAAAAATTCTCCTCTCATGTGTCCAGAGCAGAAGAAACGAAAATTTCCAACGCTATAAATTGTGTCATTTGTATATAGTATTACATTTTATATATAGAAGAGTTTATATAGATGACGGAGGAATAAGAGGAGTTGGAAAAAAGGAATGAAAGTCAAGGGGGAAAAAAAAAGAGATTCTACCGACAAAGTGGACGGAGTAATGCTGGAAAGCAGCAGAGCATGGACTGAGAAAAACCCAGAAAGTACTGCAGCCCAAACCTTTACTTTGGAAGTATAATAGAGTTATGAAATAATGACAGTTTGGGAGGAGGACCACACCTGAAGCTCCTCCTACTTGCTCTAAATTTCTGTCTTCATTTCAGCATGTAAATATGAAAATACGTTTAAATACACTATGAATATATATTTGTCTATATACCATAGTGTATTTTTCAAACTGAGATTTTTTTCTACAGATTTTTATTTAGATATATTTAGACTTGTTCTTGTCTCTGTGTCTTCGCAGTCATAACATAAGCAATTTCCCCCAGGATCAATAAAGTTTTCTGAACAGTATTCTGGATTCTGATTCTGATAGGCACCAAAGCCACTGCTGCATTTTCTCAAAAGTAAAACCCTAGGAACCTGACTCTTTATTATATTTCTAAGAAGGTTAAACTTGTGGACATGCAATATACAACGTACAACGTATGGCCTGTCAACTTTCCAGTGTCCACCACTCTTTATTTGACCAGATTCCTCCTCTTTTGATGTGAACTGGGCAGTCCTAATCTCAGGTTACTTATATTTCAGCAGTCCTTTCCCCAAGCACAGGGCTGATGTGGGTTGTCCACACAGCTTTAACACAACTTGTTTGAGTTTGAGCAAAAATTATAAAGCATAACGAAGCAAGCAAGCTCATCTGTCTGCCTGTTGTCTGTCTGTTCACTCAAGAGGCCATGCCAGCATTCCACAGAGCATTGGACGCAGCGGGGAATAGTCCTCCACACCGCCCGCAGGTGTAGTTTCACTCATTTCTCGTGATTAGTTCTGCTTCAGTGCCTTCACTGCTAGTCTTTGAGTGAGGGCCGTCAGTCACGGACGTTCATCAGTATATTAGGACCGTGACCAGACAGCTCTCATATCAGTTCTTAGATCAGTTTTCAGCCATTTTTTAGTCATGTTTTATTTATTACTGTATATTTCTAGCTTATTTTTTTCATTCAAATTTTGCTCTCTGTTTATTATAAGACCCAACAAACCTTTTAGACATCGTACATTGTGTTTCCTGGGACGGTCTCCTTTTTGATGGGCTCTAAATGCTTAATCTGCCGCTGTGCAAAATCTGTGTAGAACATAAAACTATCCCAGGAGGGCTGTACATTTACAAAAGTGCTTTTAAAACACCAGCCTGATTACACAGTGCTGCTGTTTCTCATGCCTGAACTATTTTATTTTATTTATCCATCTATTTTTTTGTATGACACATTCAGTTTAATTCATACAGCAGCGGCAGCAGATCTATCAGGCTTCAAAACATTCAGTACTGATTTAAATTTCAAAATACGCAAGGTTGTATAAGGTGCATTGCTCTTATTTGTTCTTTATGACAGTAAAGAGACACCATAATGACGTCATTGGTATAAAATCCATGTAGTTTGATATAAATATGAATGGTAGGCCAAAGCTTTCCTGGACAGCTAACTGCTGTTATCACACAGTGATGCCACGTCAGGAATTTAACAGTAAAATAATGGTTTAATGAAGACTTTGAACAGTATTGCACCATCCCTGTAATTATTTAATAGAACATTAATAAGGATTAAGTGTGTGGCTACTGTGACAAAGGATAATTCACATGAAAATATGTTTCAGTTTATATTTGAATTCAGATCTGCAGAAGTCTTTCAGAACCCTCTACCTATTCAAAGTCTGCGCATGCCGCTGATCTCCACCTCCCATTTTCTAGGAAAAACTTTTCACACTCTACCGCCTCCCCATCTCCCCTCGTTCCTGCCCCTCAGTTCTGCCTCTGATCATCAAGACTGGGCCTGGCGTTTGAACGTAAAGCAGAAGGCACCCAGGGCAAGTTCTCAGAGTTCTCTCCCCTCCTACAGTCTCTTCTCACACTACAACCATAGATAAAATCAGAAACTGAGTGGTCCGAACAGAGCGTCCATTGTGAGTCAAAAAAGTACTGAAAACAGTGCGGTTCATGCTGTTCACATATTTTTCTAATTTGACCATTTGAAAAAAATTGTAGTAGTCCAGGCTGAAGCCCAGCTGCTCATTTGTTGCCTGTTGCTGCAAAAGAATCCATAACTGGAGCCCACTGGTTTAGAATACGGCATTTAAACAACGTTTAGAGTAAAGTAAAACCTTTCACTAATTTCATAGGCAGTTTCAATAGAATGAACTGGACAGTTCTCGTCGGAGAACTACGGATCAGTCAACAAGCAGCAAACTAACAAAAGCAACAGCAAAGTGGAAAGCTTCAGTTCCTCCTGAGAGCCTCCACTGTAACAGGAATTCACGAACTATCTGAATAAGAGTGAGATGGTACAATAACAGAGAAGTTGGAACCAATGACTGATACATACAATCGTATGCAAAAGTTTACACCCCGTGGTCATATTAAATGTTTTGTTGTTTTTTTAGGGGAAAATGTGTATACATCCTCCACAGGGAACTTAAATATGACATTTCCCCCGCACTGTTTTCATTTTACAATGTTTTTATTTACCTGCTGAGTTTAATATATTGGGGAAAAAATTTTACAAGCCACATTTTATGTTTGTTTTCCAGCATGTTAAATTCAGCAGATAAACAGTAATTGTGCATTAAAATATGCAGAAGTGTGTTCCCTGTAGAGGAAGTGTACTTTATTGAAATTAATAAATACATTCAGATGAATCTTTATTTTATCCAATAATATGGTTGTAAAAAATATATTTTTCAAGCGTAAAAAATTAAGACAAAGTGATCAAATATTATAAATTACACTAAATAATACAATTAAACAATTATGCAATTAAAAACAATTAGTGCAATTAGTATCAATAGTGTGTACTGTGAAACCTGACATGAATAATGCAGGCATAATACATAGGGCTTGCAAAGACCATTAATGACAGTTGTTAAGATCTGTTTTGACACATTTGTTAAAAATGTGATCCGCTGAATTTACCTATATAGTACGTACTGGTTTTCAGTTTTTTCCACACTGGATTTCACTGTAACAACATTAAAATAATGAGAAAACTCAGCAGTAAATGAGATATAAAGCTGCCCCTTTGAGAAGTTATTATACAGTGTAGAACATACCAGAAAGGGGGAGAGGGAGAGAGAGTGAGAGAGTGAGTCGTATTTTGTTCTGCACTGCCTCCATTCAAGCATTCATAATGTATTATGCAGGTTCTCGTTTCTGTGGACAGGCAGAGAGTGTGTCGTTTCTGTTCGAAATTCAGGTATCCTCATTACTGTGGGCACCTTTTGTTTAATGCACACTGTAATAAGGCTGTGCAGCGTTCATGGGAGGCTAGCAGTGGTTTTTGTATCTCTGTGATATGGGTTTGGTAAAGAATTTTGTTTGATGTTGTTTGAAGATGGACATGAAATAATGAAGGGAGGAAGAGAAAACACTGCGGAACACACACCAGCGTGGAGATCAAAGCCACATCGCAGCGCTTCATTTGAACCACTCTTAGGAGAGTTAATTTGGGATTCCATCAATCAATCATTAAACTCTCAATAGAATGAAAAGTTGCATATCAACTGTCCTTGACAGACACTTGAGGGAAGGCGGCCCGCTGGCTTCTGGGAGCCACTGGATTCTCGGAGCAAATGCAAAATTGATTGACAGCTCATCGCTGCCTGCCAAAACAGGCTGACTTGACAGAACGGTGTAATAACGCTTAGCCGTTAAAGCCCGCAACGAAGAGCGGCTGCGACTGGCAGGCATTATCATTCTGACACGCCGACGGCTCAAACCACTTAGTATTTCTAGAGGCAGCCCTCTTACGCTGATCTGAGAGCAGTTTTCCAGCTTCTCCTAAAATGGGTATAATTATACACTGGTTAGGCCCATTGGGGGGCCCATTCTGCACCAATGTAATAGCTGTCAGTTAGGTACCTCGACTCTTTCCTTCATTACAGGCCTAGAACTGAATAGTCACAATCACTCTTACATGATTTTACACCTTCCCAGACTCCAGCAAAATCCATACAGGTGAGGTTAGTTTTATAGAGTAGTTACAGTTTGTCACTGCTCCGCAACTTCAGGACAGAAAACGCAATTGAACTTTTTGAGAGATGCACACAAGTCATTGACATTGAAGTGACCTGCTGGACAAAACTTTTAATGAATTTTTGGATGGCTTTTAATGAATGTAATTGTCCTAATGACTTTTAATGGACATTAGTGTGCCAGTGATTTTTAATGGATATCAGCATTTCAATGACTTTTTATGGGCACCAATATTAAAGTGACTTGTAATGAATATAAATGTGCCAATGACTTTAAATGGATAACAATGTATCAATAATGATTAACAGATATCAATCTTAATAACTAATAAAACATCAAAGTACAAACGACTTTTCAAAAAAATAGCATCTCCAAGAGCTGAAAACCATTTTAACATCATTATTCACTCAGTGTTAACATTTCCAGGTGACTTAATTGCTTTATTGAGAGAGGGTGTGGCTTAAAATGTGGCTTTCAGGGGGTAACAAAACAACTGAAGCTGCAAAAATGTTTAGAAGTTAATTCAGCTGATGTCCATTAAAATGTTATGATCATTGTACAATCAGTAAATTTGTGAGTGTGAGTCCACAGGAATGCAAAAAAAAAAAAAAAACGCACTGAGAAGAAAATACCTCGAGAATTTCCCAGGAACCTTTAAGCTTCAAATGCAGTCATCTTCCAGAACTGCAGCGTCCCTGGATTCTGCAGAAGCACACGGTGCTTCAGATGACTGGCAAGGTCAGAAAGTCCAAAAACAGCCTATCTTAAATAAATAACACAGGTGAAAGCATCAAGAATGGACAAGACAATGCATGAAGACAGATTTTTCAAAGCCTTTCTGGACAAATGAGATGACAGTGACACTAGACAGGTGGGCCCTTGGCTGGATATCTGATGGACACGGCACACCAGTTCAGCAAGGTGGGGAGGATGATTAAATGGACTGGGATTATCTGCAGTGGATTGGTAGGACCATTTCAAGTGGAAGATGGATTGAAAATGAACTCCAAACTACTGCCAGTTTCTGGAGGCCATCTTCCTCAAACAGTGGTACCAGAAAAAGCCAGCATCATTCGAAAGGTCAGTGATACTGATGCAAGACAATGCTCCATTCCAAGCCTCCAAGTACACCAGAGATTGCAAAGACAGTAAAGGGTTCAAGGATGGTAAAATGATGACTTGGCCCCGTTGCTCATCTGATCTGAACCCAGTTGAAAACCTGAAGGCGTCCCTAATAAGGGTGATTTACAGCCAAGGAAAACAGTACACAGAGAAAACTGTGTGCAATAACATAAAAAATTGACAAATTCCATGAATATGAGACTTATACAAGTGTTATAAAAGAAAGGTGGCTGTACTGGCCAATAAACATATTTCCAAAAGGAAAAAATGTTTTTGTTACCTGTTCAACTACTAAATTTCTTGCTTAATTTCTTAATTGTTATTTGCACATTTGTTAGATTATACCAAAAAATACTTTAATGTTGTTTGTTTATGAAATAAACTGGAAAACATGATGTTTTTCCCAACTGCCTAATAATTGTTCACAACAACTTTATGGACAATTTTCCTCTTGTAACATAAAATCTGTGTTTTTCTTCATATAAGGAATGAATTGGGGTTGCTTCTAATTTTGTGTCCTTTAAAAAAATGTATAAAATGTACGTGTGTGTGTGTATGTGTGTGTGTGTGTGTGTGTGTGTGTGTGGCTTCTTGTGGCAGGAAAAAATGTGGAAGGACCAGAAGAGACTTTTGAAAGTTTTTTAAATGGTTAAGTTAAACGATCTTGCCCAGTGATGCTCATTAAGTAATTCCGCTTGGCTTGCTCTGATCTCCTGCTACTATAATGTTAAAATGCACCTCTAAAGACATGCAGCATAGAAAACCCAGGTTAGTTAAGCAGTAGGCTGACAAATAGAGAGACAGGTGCCAGCGTTTTATTCCCCCATGCATGGCAACATCAGCCTCCCCCAAGCACTATTCAGCTGGCCCTGACAACAGCCCCCCGCTGTCAAAATTGTCGTAATCAGAACTTACATAAAATCCTAACGCTGTCATCATGCAAAATGGACAAGACGAGACCATTGTCAGCAGTCTGGATCCAGCAGTTAATTCGCTCCATTCCCCACCCTAAGGGTGATAATTACATAGGAACAGAATGGGACAGGTCGTAATCCAAACCAACAATGAGCCAATATATATGCATAATGCCATATGAACTTTTAGCGAAACAGATAAGAGATTCATTAAGCTCTGTTTTGTCTCTCACAGATCCACTTTCATATGCAGCATCTTATGGTGTGTGTTACGTTTATGACTCTTTCGTGTCCCATGTTGTGGCTGGGGTTTATGTTCCAGTCCCAGTCATGGTATCAGAAAAATGTTAATTTCCCGTGTAATGACAGCTGGGTTTTTAGTGTGTGTTGCCCGGCAGATTTTGGCTCTCTGGCGTGTCAAGGTGTCAAGAATTCACACACTTCCTCGCTCTGCCTGGCCAGTTTAAAAAGGTTAAAAAAGTAATTGAATTTTCAGAGTCAAATTTTAGCATTTTTTAAATAAAACTGTTAGTCCAGCGTTCTAATGGTCTGAAAGCACTGCACTCTTGCAAAGAGTTTAAGAAACCTCTGCTTATCATGTATGGTTGTCTGTTGATTCTCCAGCATTCATTGTGCTTTTGTTAGTTTCAGTAAACAACAGCTTATTTCACACACATCTTTTCTAATCATAATGTCATTCTTAGTTTAAACATTACACCATAGAATGATTTATAATATACATGCGGCAATATTCAACACGCAGAATATTGTTATTACGAATAAAGAGCTAGGCTTTCAGTATGGAACATAAATATCAAAATATGGGATAATTTCTCCTTGTGCCCCTATGGGATTCTAGTAGTATATTAATACCAAGGTAATTCCACTGCATATGATTCTGCATTCGTCATTTTGTATCCTTTCTTGATGTAATAGATTATCAAGCTTGTAAAGATATCCCATGTCTTATCTAAAGCTTGCAACATACAGTGAACTTGTACTTATATATGGAGCATTTCTATAGTGACTCCTTCAGTAAACAGTCCTACCATGGAACTGCTACTGTTTCTCATCTGTAAGAAGCCCATTGTTTACATGTATTCTCAGTCAGTCATGTATCTAGAACCACTAGCAAACCTACAGAGGCATTTTTAATCATGAAATTGGTCCCACACAGAGTAAATCAGAGGCTTATTGACTGATACCTCCATCACTTCCTAATTATGCTGGTGGTTAATTAGGCACTCAGCCCAGTGTCTATACAGTAGGAAGCCACTGTCTAACCAATATGAGAACTTGTCAAGCTGTATCTGCCCAGATACTACAAAGAAAAAAATCTGATTGGACAATTGAATTGTTTGCCAGTGGAATGTAACCCCATTGTTTCCAACCAGCATCCAAGAAGGAATTGAGAGTGGTAGTGCAGTACATGCCAAGTTTATTTCAATTCAAAAATTATTCTATTAAATTATTCTAACATTATTAAAAAATGAAATTTTAAGACATGTATTTTTTTTTTTTAGTTCCCAGAAATCATTAGGCCTATTCTGAAGGCCTAGGAGGTCCTGTGGGTTTAACTCCATTTTTTAAATATGCAGAATGGCCTTGGAGCACCTTCACAGCTCATCATAAACAATGCAGTGCTCTTCTTTCATACTCCAAAGACATAATTCTTATGCTGTGAAAGTAGAATGGGCAGCATGGTGAGGCGCTGCTTAGTGCTGTCACCTCACAGTGAGAAGGTCCTGGGTTGAATTCCAAAGGCCAGGGCCCTTGCTGTGTGGATTTTGCATGTTCTCCCTGTGTCTGTTTCCACCAGGAGCTCCGTTTTCCTCCCACTGTCTAAAGACATGTGTGTCAGCTGAAATGCTAAATTGCCCCTAGGTGTGAATGTGTTTATCTGTGTTTGCCCTGCGATGGCCTGCTGACCTGTCCAGAGCGTTTCTCTGTCTTTTACCCTGTGAGCGCGAAGACAGGCTCTGACACCCCCCGCGACCCTGGTCAGGATAAGCAGCTCAGAAAATGAATGAACGAAGGCAAAACTGGCGTGGACCTCAATTTCACAGAGAAAGTGTTCATTTTAAAACACTCTGGGCTGATGTAACACTGGAAAATTTGCCATGCACCAGACATCCCGCTGAAGGTCAATTCCTTATTTCTAGAGCAAATATTAACTCTTTCAAATCAAGTGATATGTAGAGAAATTACTGCATGTAGCACTCTTTCTGGATCCGTGATTAAATGAACCCCTCAAACTCCAGGCTTACTGTTGCTATTATTCAGTGAGTACTAGGATGCTGTTGATTATATTACTACAAACAAAAACCTTGAAACCCTGGTTCACCCACAGAAACACATTAAAACACAGTAAAGATGTTGTGATTGGTTAGACAAATTTGCATACTGCAGCCTTATCAGTACTGTAATGACAAATGTCACAATAACACAAACAAAAGATACACTTTGTGCGGTTAGTATAAAACAATTGTTTA
>JBBPCZ010000012.1:3253211-3269176 GCA_037974445.1 Brycinus macrolepidotus
AAATTAGGAGAAATATTGTCAGCAGTTCTTAAAAACTAAGGCAAAGCTGTTCAGTTCAATACTTGCACCTATAAAAGCTAAAACCTGAGAAACTGAACATTTTTGCAGTGGTCTCTTATTTTTTTCTGGAGCTGTATATGTATATGATATATCTGTACAGTAGCAACATTGTCATTTCAAGTATTTTCTGACACCCATGATGATGATACTATCAATAACTCTGAGTCACATATCAGCGGTGCTTATGACTAGTTAGCCCACTCCAGATTCCAGTCCTGGAGGGACGGTGTCAAGCACACTTTAGGGATTTCCCTGCTCAGACATGCACGGTTCAACTCATTTGTTTATTGCCAGATTTGGTCCACACTTCAAAATAAGGGTTCCAGAAAGGACAGTGCTCTAAAATTACTATTTTGGTTCCTAAAAAACAATTAATAGTTTTAATAATGAGCTGTGTGCATGTGAAGAACATTTTAAATCTTTAAAGAATGTCCACATAACGTAAAGGTTCACAAAAGAACCCTTAAATTGGTATAAAACATTTATATTCTGTTAAGCGTCTTTACACTCACATATCTCTTTTTCAGACACGGTGCTTTAGGGAAACGGCTCTTCTAGAACATTAAAGAACTGGCACCCTTCTTTTGAAGAGTGCACTAAACCTGCCAATTAACAGATGAGTTGAACCTGGCATGTTCGAGCAGGGAAATCATGTTTGGTGCTGGGGCAGAATTAAAGATTTAAGTGAAGCTTAATTGGCCACATACAGAACCTGAAGAAACCAATGCAGATGTCTGAGGAACTGGCAAAATAAAATAGTGTAAAATAGTGTAAAATCAATGCCCTTTCAGAGATTTGCTGACTGCAAATAATAATAATAATAATAATAATAATAATAATAGTGAATTACTCCTGCAGTGTTTAGGTGGCCATGATTATAGAGTTTCTTCACTAAATGATCCCCTGACACCGGGCCTGCATCTAACAAATGTTACTTTACTATGTCCTTAACAGTATGTCAATGGACAAAAGAGCAGCCATTAAACCTTTAAATGCACACACATAATGCATGTAGTCACATGAAAAAGCAAGCTGCCACTGTAAATGAACATTAGATCAGAAAAAAAGAGGCAAAGAACGAGGCAAAGACCTCATGAACCATCCACAGAAGAAATGAAAGCGTGGTCATGATGCACACTTACAGCCAAATCAGCCCATGGATTCCAGTCAAGCCCGACCACACACACTCACACACACACACACATACACACACACACACACACACACACACACACACACACACACACACACGCACACAGACTTATGTATGCATACAGACACCCACACGCTCAAACACACCCACACACACACTCAGGCGGGCATGCGGGCGTGCAGGCGGGTGAGGTGAGGTGCAACAACTCACTTTGCCACCACTCACATTATGTGTGTCTGCTCAGGCTAGCTGGCCTGAGAACTGCCGGCCGTGCCAAAAGAAAAGTGAAACAACGGCGTTTTTAAGAATCGCAGCAATGATAAACAAGTGAGAAAAAACAGCAAAAAAGAAAGCTTTCAAACTCTATGGCCCTGAATTCAATCCATCCAGTCCACTATTTCTTTAAATGTATGATTTTTATACAAAGCAACAGACCAAATAACCAATACTCACTTTGTTTCTCTCAATCACATTTTTGTTCTCTCACGTGGAGTGGAAGCTGAAAATATTCCCCCGCTGCTTAAAACTTGTAAAATCAACAGTAATCACCGCATTTGTGCAGATCGTAACTTTCTTCAGTCTTTTACTCCATAACTGATGAGCTATGCTTAATTTTTTTTTTTTTTTAAAGATTATTTCTGTTCATGAATTGAATTATTCCAATCGTAATGGGCCTCCTAGACATAAAATGCATTTTCTGGATAAATGACACAATTCTTAAATATAAATAACACATTTAAAACCAAATAATTTGTTCCCTCACGTCCCATAATAAATGAATGGCGGAGAGTACGATCAATAAAACATGGATCCATATGGAGCTGAGTGGAGCAGCCCCCTTTCATTGCAGTAATTATTACTTCCTTCATTACTCGTCACTTAGTTCATTTAATTAACGAGCACCGGATGGCTGAATTCAGGATGTGGCGTGTGTAAGACTACAGCAGCAGGCAGTCACAGCCTCTCTCTCTCTCTCTGACAGCCCCACTAACAGTCAGGGTGGGTGTTTCAGCATCTACAGTCGCCTTCTCGGACCCGGATTAAGCCTAGGCCAAGTCTAAGCAGGAATTTTAACCCTTAGAAGTCACACAGATGATAATAGCAGGCTGTCATAGCATTTTGTCACAGAATACAAACTAACAATATAAATATTTGTATTTATATATATAATATGGTGATTCCAAACTTTTGATGGGCAGTGCAAATGCAGTTCTTTACATTATGTGACTACAGTTATTTGCAAAAGGTGCTCCTAGTTTATTGATTTTTGAACACACCTTCTACATCAAACACAATTATTTTCACTTAGACAATTACGGAAAGCAGGGATGTGTAAATTTTTGTATATGACTATTTGTAAATACATTAAAGTAGTATAGCAAACTATACAGTATAGCAACAATTACGACAAATGATTATCTATAAACAGAATCATTTTAAAGGCAAGTTCGAACAGCACTCAGTTCTCATGTGTAAATGTCATTTTAAATGTTAAAATTATTCTTTCCTTCCTTATTTGGATAACATATATATTTTTAAAGATTAATCTAGGGACGAACATTGCAAATTAGTGTATCTCTAATGTTCATGGCATCATACTATCCCCGGTAATTTCTCTTGTAATCTATGCTTACGTACCTGTCACTAATAGGTATGCATAAAAAAAATAAATAAAATAAAAAGACTTCTAAGGGTTAATAGTGAAACACCACATTGCAGTGCAGCCCAAGACGAGGCTTAGTCCATGTGCGAGAAAGCAGCCAAACAGTCAAATAAGAATTACAAAAGCAGACAAAGCAGTGTTCCAAAAAATATCCAGTTTCAAACAATCACATTTATGGATCCCCATGTCTATGTGATGGAGAATGGAAAGGCAATGTATTGAATGACACAAAAAAACAAGAGAGGATGAGAAGAGGGCGAGAGAGAGAGAGAGAGAGAGGAAAACCGAGAGGACGAGCGAGAGGCGCAGGATGAGAAAGCCACACGCTGTATCGACTGCCTGCTCCACTTCACGCCCTGCATAGGATGGGATTTAAGTCGCTCTAATTTGAACAGAAATGGGTGTGAGATTGCAGCAAAGAGAGGAGGGGGAGCAGAAAAAAAAAATCCATCGGTGTTGTACTGTGACACGCCGCAGTCGAGATACGACGCATCTTCTTTGTAGACGGCGAGAAGAAACTAAAAACAGACATCAAACGAGTTTTGCTAAGGGGGAGGGGGGTGAAAAAGAGAAAGGAGGGGCAATTGTGGAGGGGGGCTACTGCCAGTGAAACATGGCTACTGCCAGGATTATTTTGCACTTGTTTATGCATCAGCAACCATTCTAATCCAGACAGGTATTGTCTGGAGAGCCCAACAGATGTGTGTAGAATGCAAGTGGACGTGTCATTTCACCCCCTCTCACGCTACACTAGCACAGCATCGCCGCGGAAAAGGCCCTTCACTGCATTCCAGTTATTAAACACCAAACATGATTAGGAATACGCAGCACAATAATGAAAAATTTTGCCAGGTGAATATGCAAAGCAACATACTTCACCGTTCCTGAAGTGATGAAGTGATATTGCTATGCCTACATAGGTCATATCAGCTTCCCGACTTGCTATTAAATTTCGCCCAGCAGTACAAAAACTCTGTTTTTACATAAACCCTACTTTCTTGGTATTTCACTTTACTTGTCCTTCTAATTAGGTCTTAGTTTAAAAAAAATGCTTGTACATCACAGTACAGCTATATTGAGGATACAGGAACTGTCAAGCTGTGTTCATCTTCCAGACCCCCAAAAAGAGGGGTGTTGTCTATAAAGGCTTTTACAGGATGATTTGTGTGATTTGATCACATGTAAACTTATTCTGAACACATTTTTTTAAGATGGCTAAAATGCAACATTATTTTATTCACGCTGAGGTTTTTTTTTTCTTCAGTTGCGGAATATATTTCAGTAGAACATGCATGATGATTTTTGCCTTCATAGCTCTACATATTTAAAGGTGTTTTTGATATATTTAAATGCTGTTTTATGTTGTGGCAGACCATTTTTCCAGGGCACAGCCGTCTATGTGGAGAGGTGAGAACTGTTTTCACTGCAGGGAGTTTTCCATCCCTCATCTCACTCCCTCATTACTCGCTAGCAGCTCAACACAGAGTCACAGCATTTCACAGAGACTCCAACTCCTAGTAAATCTGATGGTCAAACTGGATTCCACTAGTGGAATGTTCACTCTAGGGCCTGCAGAAAGAGGTTAGTGAGCATAGGATGCTCCACACGTGTAATCTCACTTCTACAGTTAAAACAAGAAACACTTGGGTTTGAATGGTAGTCATCGGTTATAGAACCAGAATGGGGCCAGTCCATATTTAATTTACATTTGTGGCCAAACAGGACAATTTAAAATGTATCTTATATAACGAGATGAATGACATTATAAACAAAACTTGTGGTATTGCCATAACATCAACCAGGACAGGTCAGTTGTGTCCCAGGCACTAGAACTGTTGGATAAATGTCAAAAGTTCTACTTCATCACACATGAGACTAGCATCTTCAAAACCAGTTCAAACTGAGTTATGGACATTTGTGGTGTGGTCAACAACTGGTTTCATCTCCTAGATGAAGTGAGGTGAAACTCCCAAAGCTCCTCTCTCTTTTAAAAAAGTAAATGAAGGCATTCTGCCCATTTAGCACATGAAGGCATTCTGCCCATTTAGATTTGATGCGAAAAAAACACTGTGCTCAAATATTTCGCATCACATTTTTGCATTGCATCAATCAAAGCCGTTAGCAAGTTTTGTTATTTCGAAATCATCAACTCCTAACACTAAAATGAATCATAACTGAAGCTCGAACAAGGACATAATCGACTAGCTTCATGCACAATTACCATTAAGTGATGGCAGCACAGTTTTTGCTGCTCACAGTATTAGTTGGCAGTCACTGTTTACACAAATGTTCCATTGACTGAGACTGTGTCTCCTCTGGCTTTGAAAAATAGCACTGGCATGCCTTCTGAATGGCTGTTATTTTCGAAATAGCACCCTACTCCTTACTCCCTACACTGAAGAAATGTGGAACATTAATATAGGAAACTGGATGTGCCATCATTTCCAACACTAAACAATTTCCAACACTAAATGGTTTATTCATCATTTTGCAAGGAGACTCACATTCCAAAGCATTCACGCCATTAAAGCCTCTTGACAATCACGCTGACCATTTTAAGTGTTTAAAAAATACCGAAGGATTTATTTACTCAAAAACAGCTGCTGCCAGTAATTCAGAAAAGGGCAACTCTTCATAGAAGTAGGCCAAAGTCAATTTATAGATTAGATCATACAGTAATTAGCCTATTAGCTACACATTATATTTAGAGCTCTCCACATTCAAGACCCTGAGTTGACAGGGATCAGGAGCATAGGTCATTGTCTTCAAAACGGCACAGTTCATTACAGGTATGCTCTACCTGCCAGTGTATTTTATTGGGATAATTAATGTGATACACGGTGGAACATAATCACAGTGGACATTCAGTACTAAACCATGGCCTTCTAACACACTATTGTAAAATGACAGAATTAAAAAAGAGTGCACTATTTTAAAATGATAGACTGAAAATAGTGCACTGTTATAAAGTAATGGGCTTTGAAGTGCACTTTAAATAGTAAACAGGTTGAGGTTTTGGACTCAGCAGTGTTCTCAATGTGTTTTGTTTTGGGGTTTTTTACAATCCATTCTTTTATTTTGGGCATCACTTGGACCACATCTTTGTCACTCTAATCAAAACGCAGTGCAGACTGTGAGCACTGTGACTTTAATTCCATATTTTCGTTTGCTTGACCCTTGGTGAGCTGCAGCAGAGGCCGTTAGTGCACTAGCAGGCTGTGCTTTAGGTGCGCATGCGTGCAAGTCATCCTCAGGTTCCTTTAAGTGAAAGCTCAGGGGAGATGTGGCTGGAATTCCAACAGCAGGCCCCCTCTCCCCCTTCCTTGTACACACTGCTGCATAAAAAACTTTGAAGTGCCGCTGCAATTCTTCTTAAGCAATCTAGAGTTATGATAGCTGGTTAGCAGGAGGCTTAAATGCATGTAACAAAAGAGTCACTAGGGTTTCAAGACTCAACATATTAACATTCAAATACTTGGACACTGGTCCCAATATGATGCAAAAATCTACAAAGCTACACTAGAGATCCTAAATGTTAAATCATTGCGAGAAAGCTTTTGGCTTTTCCTTCTTCGTTAACATAATTTCAGGATCAAAGAGTTGAAAGTCAAAGGCACCTATTTATTTTGCAGCTTGCATTTAAAATGGCTTGAAATAACATGAAAGTGTTTTAATCAGATATAATGAGTGACTCAAACGTAGTGAATGAAACTCTTGTCTGATTAGCACGCTAACAGCAGCAGCACTTGCCACCTGCTAGTTTCACTGACAGGGTGAGCCCCTCTTATCTGCCTGTGATTCCTCTCTGGGACCACTGAACTGCCAAAATTGCTCATGCCCCATACTGAGTTAACACGAGCAATCGAGGACTATCACTCATTCCTTTACCGTCATCATCCGCGTTAAGAAGAACGTGGCAAAGCTGGTTGTGCTCATTTGTAATCTCTACAGTGTCAAATGTTTAGGGATGCCTAGCTGTGCTTCAAATTCCATCATTTTTTCTACATTTCAACATTAATCAGGTCACTGAGATGTAAACAAAGTCATTTGGAGTGGTTTGATATGAAATGGCTCATTATAGAGAAAACTTCTCACTTGGTTTTCTTTAAAGTGGTGCTCATAGAAAGCAGGGATCGCAATGTCAATCACACAGACCCCTGTCTTCTAAGAGTTTAATGTCTCTTTGGTCAGCCTACTACTGTTTCTTATAAATGTATCTCCCCACCATGGCTCACATGTTTTAGGCCAAAAGCTTCTCATTAACTACTATAAAACAACATCTTAGCCATCAGGTAGTGTATTCATAACCATTTTATTTAATAACTTTTGTGAGGGAGCTACTAGAGGCATTAGAAGCATTATGTGCAGACATAATGTGCAGACATTCATAGAGGTGTCTGCCAATATACTTCAACGAAACATGAATGTGCACCACAGGGCAGTGTTTTAGTGGCAAAATTTACAGGAAATGTAAATGGTTCTCCTTTCGATCCAAGAATTAATATGTACCGTACCTCACTGATGTGATACTATGATATAAATGCTTGTACATCACAACCCTCATGCCAACCAATTCTCAAACTGCCCATTTGGTTTGTACTAATTATGGCTCTGGAGATATTGTTTGGGTCTCTGGAAAGCCAACAGGCATTTGCTTGACGAACAAATCTGTGGATTCGCTCAGTGTGTAGCTGAGATTTTCGAGGTGTGCATGTTTTGCCCTCAAGCCTAATTTGTAGTTGTACGCTGTAGCCTATGTAATCTGTTGTGAGCATTTACTCTTGTGCGCCTGTGTGTCAACGTCATTCTGCATTTAACTTCTTTTCTCTTTGCTGTGTTGCAGTATTTTCAGTAAAAGTAACTAGCGTGTGTGACCAGACGGAAATGTACAGGAGGAAATGCAATGCGACAAAGCAGACCAGTCACAGTAGTTGCGGTCTGTGGCACCTTGATGTGCAGTTACATTTCTGGAGAGGTGAGCATTAGGCTATGGTGTAGGATACATGGCTACACCGTACCTAAGCTGTAACAGTGCCATTAAATATGCTGCACCTATGCTGTACCTATGCCATGCCTACGCTGCACCTATGACATACATATGCCATTCCTATGCCATACCTATGCTGTACCTATGCTATTCCTATGCTGTACCTATGCCATACCTATGCCATTCCTATGCCATTCCTATGCTGTACCTATGCTGTACCTATGCCATTCCTATCCTGTACCTATACCGTATCTATGCCATTCGTATGCTGTACCTATGCCATTCCTATCCTGTACCTATGCCGTACCTATACCATTCCTATCCTGTACCTATGCCGTACCTATGCTATTCCTATGCTGTACCTATGCCATTCCTATCCTGTACCTATGCCGTATCTATGCCATTCCTGTACCGTACCTATGCCATTCCTATGCTGTACCTATGTCGTACCTATGCCATTCCTATGCCGTACCTATACTGTACCTATGCTGTACCCATGCCATATCCATGCCATACCTATGCCATATCTATGCAATACCTATGCCATACCTATGCCGTATCTATGCCGTACCTATGCTGTATCTACGGCATACATTCTACGCAGAAGTATAAATCAGCTTCCACTCTGAAGATAACATGCAAATAAAGAGTTTCCTCTTGAAAAATGGTTTCCAAATCAATGAAATTATTCAGGTAAACTAAATTATTACTAAACTAATTTTTATTATTATGTTAACTAAAATATCAGGGATGTTGTTGTCAGTCCTTTAGAAATACTGACATTTGAAATTTAAACGTTTCTTTGTAGGACTAAATGGTCCTTCTCCAGCATTTCAAGTTTTCTCCAGCCTTCCATGTAGCATCCAAAATGGTTCCACTATTGTTACCAGTCAAATAATGTTTTCTGGCTCTATATAGGAAAGTGCAGAAAAGAACAGACGGCACAGAGCTCGGTGAAGGCCTGCTGTCTGAATGGATTCTCTTCTAGCATGAACTCATCTGAAAAAAAGGCCCAAAGTTAATTTGGTGTGTTTCCATATGCTTGTTTTTTGTCCCCTGAGTGTGCATTAAAGACCGCTGTGAGTGACAGCAGCCATTGAGCAGAGTGAACACTCCGCCACACAGTGAAAAATAGCCCTGTCTGTCCTTGCGAGAGAAAAAATCAAGCTATCCTGTATGCGTGTCTTATTTTCAGAGCGGTGATTAGCTCCATGTCCATCCGTGACAAGTGACGTGATGGAAACTGCTTTATGAAATGTACACAGATGCATCCAGCTTCGCTCTTCCCTTTTTTCATTCATTTATTTATTTATTTCCTTTCATGTGTCTTTTTCTGTTCGCAATATAAATGCAAAGAACCCAGAGGAGTGCTCTTAATTACAGATATGCAACATTCTGCATGTCCAAAAAAAAAAAAAGCAAAAAGCAAAAATGCTCGCAACATAATCGTCGTCTGTCAGACCTCACTAAAATCCATTCTCTCCAAATGACCTCCTTTATTTTCCCCCTGTCTATCTCTTCATGTCTCTCTCCCCCCATCATGTGGTCGTGAGACACTGCCAGATGCGACTGTTAGGTTAGCGCCGGCTGATGGAACATTTCAACGTCAGTTAAAGCTGTTTGTTTCTGCAGGGTTTTTGAAGGAAGGACGAGTGTTATGCAGAAACTCCCCCCAGTGAATGCCAGTCACAGCTCCTCTACGGCCACAGGAACAATGCAAGACGGCGAGAGAAAAATAACAGCCCATCTGCGCATTAGCATGAGTATGGCATAGCAATTGCTACATGACTTATGAAAAAAAAAAAGGAAAGAAAAGAAGACCTGACTCCAAATATCAAACTGGAGTGAGAAACTGCTGAAAATGGTAATATGTAGCATTTAATATTTATAATAAATAGTCACTAAATCAGAACAGTTTAACCTGTAAACAACATTGACAACTGCAGTTTCCCTTCATTTCATAATTAATGGACCTTTTGAAAAGGCCCAAATTTTCTTACATTCCTGACAACTACAGGGTTTCATTCCCAAATCCTCTGTATCTATTTCTAACAATATAACATTTTTGGAAATAATCTAATGCATAATGGATTTCTTTTATTTCTCTATTAAAAGTAGTATAAATCATAAAGACCACTCCCAACAAAATATATCATGAAAAATATAATGCAATTTGGAGTGAAATACTATAATAGAATATAAATATATGTTGCATATGTATTAATGTGCTATACATTTTAAATTATTCAGTAGGCACTATTTATATAAGTATACATATAAGCATATATATATATATATGTGTGTGTGTGTGTACCAACTGAATAATTCAAAATTAGAACTGAATAATACGCCTTTGGTTTAAGGGGTTAACATCCTGTTGTTTTTTTCTTTTTTTGTTTTTGTTTTCGTTTTGTTTTTTTCTTTTCGGTCTGGTTTTGTCTTTGGTTAATAAAAGAACAGGAGGATAAATAAAAGAATGAGAAAACGTGGAATGGGGTCCATGCAGCATTTCCCTGAAATAAAACACTCTACACGGTCTCCAAAGATAAACTTCAGAGAGAGGAAAACAGAAGAAGGTGAGGAGAGAAGCAAAAACCACTGCGAACGAAAACCTGCAATGCTGTTCATGATCCATGAGAAAAAAGGGCAGGAAACAAAACCAAAACATAACAAGAAGTACAAATAAAAACCCAGTACAGTTCGGCTGGAAAAGCCAGGAGTTTTGCTCCAACCCCGCGCAAGCAGAAAGCCACACAAAAACCCACCCAGACCCACTACACACACGCACATCCACCCAACCACACACACACACACACACACACACACACACACAGCACAGCAGCACAGCTTCTTTTCCCATGCAGAAAGAGGAGAGCGTGGGGCACCTGGTGAGTGGAAGACGGGCGGGGAGGGTGTGTTACACACGATGGTTTCAGCCAGGAGGTTATTATAGGGGTTATTAGTGTCGTGTGCTCGGAGGAGGGGGTTAGTTAACAGATAGTTGCCAGTCATTCCTGCAGGAAGAAAGTAGGAGGAGGAGGAGGAGGAGAGGGAGGAGGATAAAAAGAGAAAGGTAGGAGGAGGGGGGGAAAAAAAAGAGAAGGAATTCAACAAAGAGAAGGAATTCTTAGCAATAAAAAAGTGCCCCGTACGCCCACACATTTATTTATTTTTCCAGTTGGGATTAAACAGCAATTCAAAAAGTGTTTTCCTGCCAACGTCTAAATTACAAAGCAGGTTTATATTTGACCTACCTAGAAGGAAATTATGATTAGGACACACACACACACACACACACACACACACACACACAGACATACACAAACAAACATACACGCACACGCACACAGACACACACACGCACACACAAACACACACACACACACAAACACACACAGACATACACACACACAAACAAACACACACACGCACACAAACAAACACACACACACAGACATACACACACAAACATACACACACTAAACACACACACACACGCACACACACACACACACACACACACACACTAACACCCACTAAAACACACACACACACGCATGCAGGCACACACACACACACACACACACACACACACACACACACATGCTCAATCACTGAATACCTTAAACCCAATCAATGCAAATTTCATATAGTCCTTCATCCTTTCTATAGAACACACACACTGGGTTATTTCCACACTATATGTGTGTATTGCTTCGAGAGCTGGTATAAATATGTGGAGTGTGACACTCTCAAAGCAGGGGAAATAAAGGCCTGTAATGGGATCTGGTTGCAGTTGTTGGTGTAAGTAAAGTAAATTGACCGCGGATGATGATGTTCTTGTACATCGCTTGCTTACAGTGATAAACTCCCGCTATTGAGAAAATATGTCCTCTATAAAAGAATGGAGATGTTCATGCCGAATGGCTTCAAGGCCCAATCAGAAGAGGGGCCAACAGCGGCACAGCTGTCTCCGATAAACGCACACATTACTGCGACATGTTTAAACCTTATTAAACGGCCAAACTCAGCCTAGCTGGGATGTTAAGGACACAAGGACACAGCCAGCAATAAAAATAAAAATAATAAAAGAGTAAATGTAACTGTCTATATCCTGTAGCTTTTTTTCTCCTTGAGGTCCACTTTTGACATTTGTGTGACTTTATGTTCCAAAAAAAGCATATTTCATTTTTATATGACCATTTTCCAACCTTTCTATATCCTTTAGGCCGTGTTTGTTACTGTGCCTTTAAGACTGATCTATGTAAATGACCTCTGTTCTGATTGGTTCTCCTGTATTGGGCCTCACAAACTGCTATAGACCGAATAGGTATGTGCGTGTGTGTGTGTGTGTGTCTGTAAATGTCGTGAATTTTGTGACATCACAAAAACAATTAATCCAAAGCTGTTTTTGTGTAATGGTTTTTATATACAGACCTTATGGACTGAAAAGTGAAAACTTTACACACTACATCACTGAATACTCTTTTTTATTTAAAAAAAAAAATTCACTTTATTGGCTCATTAAATATCAATTCATACTCTTAAAAGCCTTTTTTTTGCATGCATTATTATCATATCTGTATATTATTATCTGTATATTATTATCATATCAGTATATTATCATCATATGAATGAATTATTGCTGCATTAATAAAGTTTGCCAGACATGCAGCAAACAAAAACTAGGTGTTCATTAGTGATAATTAGAAAACAGTACACAATTAAAGGCATAAAAACTCAGTGGGGTGTGTTTTCATATAGCTAGACACTCTTGTCACCACATCAAGCTCCACAGCCTCATTCTTCTTGCAACATCAGTAAACACACACACACAGACACACACACAGCGTCTGAACGGCAGGTGATTGAAGGGGCGATTACGTAAACACTCGCAGCCTCTGTTGAGGGAGCAGCTTTCAGATCTGCGGCAACTTTTGAAAGGGCCTGACAAACTTTTCCTGTTAGCCGAGTGTGTGCGCTACCTGGCGGGGTGTTTTTAGGGCCAGCGTGTGACTCAGAGGCTCTGCTAGAGGCGGGCTGCGAGACAGGGGGTCGCGCAGAGTTGAACATCATCTTCTCATCAGCAACACTCTTGCTCGGTCTGAATAATTGATCAGTCCATTTTTAAAATCTGACAGGTGGGAGCAGGGTTCCTCCAGCGGGGGGAACTGAAAGCAGCGCTGTGAAAGCCCCACTGATCAGCTGAAGAATTTCGGCGATGTATTTGAGCTTTTTGCGCTTTCTGACATTGTTTCGACATTGTTAGGTTAAGAGGTGATAGAAAAAAATCGGACATTTTTGTTGTGCGCGTTACATGAAAGAGAGCTAGGAGCTGAAATGTTATTCTTGGAGAGGAAACAGAAAGACATGAAAGCAGAGTAACAGAGATCAGATAACAAAAATGAGATAAACACATGTAAAACCTCTTAAATTCTTTTTATAACTATTGTGTTTTATTCCATGTTTGGAATGTTACTCAGCCTTTCTCCCTGAATTAGTCGCCCTCCCTGAATGGCCTTCCCTCTCTTCTCATCACTCTTTTAGGTGATGTAACAGAACTGACACTCTTCCTACAAGTGTGTTAATCTCTCCAACTACGATGCGTAAGCTGCAGTTTAAGAAGATGCCGTGGCTTGCATGTTTCTGAGGGGAACTATGAGCTAGACTTCACCCTCCCAGCCTAGTGCCATGTGATATTGAGCTCCCTAGAGAGTAGGACTGGTTGTAACCAAATCAACCAAAAATTGGCTAAAACCCCCAAAATAAAAAGTTAGGGTTGCTATTTGGCAATACTAACAATAATAAAAATAATAATAATGTATGAGCGCCAATCATCTCACCATCATCATCTCAATACTGTAAACAAGTTAAGTTTATAAACAAAGTGAAATCACTGATATGAGTATTTATATGTTACAATTCTTCAACTGGTCCAAAAACTGAAAGTGAATGTGAAAAGTAATGTTGTCCTATTATCAACTGACATAGCAGAGGCAATTATATAAAATTTTCTATAGGCGCAGAAAAGCTTCATAAACATAAAATCAAATCATACTCTGCTTCTCCTATTAAAACAGACCCTTGAACGAGGTGAAATCTTTAAATGTGATTTTCTCATTTTTGGATTTTCAGAGCCATATCAAACAAAGTATTGGGGATTAAGTGCAATAAGTATTTAATTATACATTAATTATTTTTCAGTCAACAAGCAATCAAATTCAGAACTTGCATTTTCACAAAATATTATCAAATGTAAGGGCTGAACAAGCAAAATATCCCCCTGACATGAAATAGCAGGCAAGCAGAGAAGTAAGGCCTCATCACTCATACACACACACACACACACAGCTCATTTCCTTCATTTTGCTTTGCTTTCCCTCACCGTATACAGTAGTAAATAGGCCTCACCTTGGTTTAACGTGGACGTGCTGTTAATGTCTCCGGAGATGAAGGACGACTCCGACTGTTTCCTCACCGTGTCATTCCACATCCTCCTGATGCGGCTCTGTAGCAGCACACACACACACACACACACACACACACACACACACACACACACACACGCGCGCGCGTACGTTCGGTTAGCTAGCGGTGTGCACAGCATGCAAAAAGGACATGCTAATAATCTGTCATGCAGTGGAAGGTAAGATCTATCATTACAGCCTTCATCGCAAAGACGCAAAGCAGCTACACACAAAGAATTACCAAAATTCATATTCATATTTATGGGTGATATTGGAAGCGCGGCGCTGCCTTATTAACATCTGTGGTAACGAGTAATTGCTAGAAGCGCTACTTTGCAAAAAGCAATAACAATATTCGCTTTATAGTGTCATTACAGAGGATGAGAAGATATTAATAATGCACTGTAATGTGAAACATGCTGTGCTATATTTGGCAGAATCTGAAGTCTGACACAAAACTTTATCACATTGGGGTCTGAAAATGATGTGGCTGCTAATTAACTGCAGTAAGAAAAACTACAGCTGTGAAGTGGATTCACACCGATGACACTGATATTTCAACCATGACAAAAAGGCCCTGATTTGCTAAGAGGGCCATTCAATGCAGCTCATTTAGCTTGAGTAGGAAAATAAATCCCACTTTTGCAATTGATTTACTGTTGCTGGCAACCCACAAACCACAATTATGTACATGATAACATCTGCACCGAATCTCAATTAAATTGCAGATTGAGATTTTTACTGTTTGCGCAAATAAGCACATTCCAGTTATGGAGTCAAAATCAGGTCTGAGAAAAAAAAATTAAACTTATTGAGAATTTGGTTTCGCTGAATTGGGTTAGAGGTTCATTATCCGAAGTTTGTATGAAAAAGATGACAATTTTCCAAAATAATCAGTGTTAATGAGGCCTGTGCCAGGTGGCACAGGTAAGAGCCCCCACTCACAGTAAAAACTCATTACCACCATGACTCATTTAGTGATTTCATGCCAAATATAGGAAGACACTAGTGTTCTCACTTGAGCACATCTCACACCCAGGCTCCCTTCTGGCCTTAGTCAAGTGTAGTCAAGCTAAGTAAAGTCAAGCAGATTAATCTTGGGTTGTCTGATCTCATTATGCTTGGCCCTGCATTTTATTTTGTCATTCAGGAGGGCAAAAAAGTATTCTGGGCATCAGTTCTGTCTCTCCAAACACTCTTTGATTTGTCCTGTTTGTTCACCTCTAAATGTCATTATGGAAGGAAACCCTTCACTAAACCAGGCCCAATGTGTCTTGATCACTTTACTAAGATGAGTTCTGTGCCTAAAGATAATAAAGACATGCCTAAAACAAGAACAGAAATATATAAATAGGTAGAAACGATAGCAATCATGGCCTAAAAATGGCATTTGTGCTATAATAATAATAATAAAAAAAAATTGCACCTGTCACCAGCGTTTGAAGAATCATGTTGTAAATAAGTTTTCTCACTCTCTGGCAAGTCAAAAAGTTCTGCACAAAAGTGCAGACTCTGAACTTTCAATCAGTCCAACAATGTGTCCATATATAATACTGTGCAAATGTTTTACTGTGACAGGCTGCAAAGTGCCTAAAGATACAAGGAGCCTAGATAAAGGTGTTCCAACCACTCAGC
>JBBPCZ010000012.1:3282970-3300428 GCA_037974445.1 Brycinus macrolepidotus
CTTCATTCGCTGATTGTACTGTCTGTGTGTTTCTAGCACAAGTGCACCGCTGGTGAAATGTTTTCGTTCTCGGCGAGACCCGTAAATCTGTTGATAGCAGTGTCATTATCTATGTTTTTAAGAGCGCCAACAGAAACACGGTGTTGAGAAGCCTTTACAATTAATTAACCGTGCCGTTTTAAATCGCGGTTAATTGTGAAACCGGTTAATCGTGACATCCCTAACCGAGTCGTAGGGCTGCAGAATATGTCGTCTGCTATACTGACAGAACGCTGACAGGACAACCAGTCACAGCTCCAGGTGAGTTACTAGGTGTTCTGGTGAATCAGGGTCCTCATATAATCCAACAAAACTTTAAGTTTTTTCAAACCATTGAAGGTGTTGGTGACCTGTTGCATGGACAGGGCTAAACTGTTCTAGCCAGAATAAGGGATATATAATAGTGTGGGTGAGTGATGGTGGAGGAGTTATAGAGTCTGATGGGTGGGTGTGTGATGGGGGAGGAGTCTGATGGCAATGGGGAGGAAGCATTTTCTGTGGCTTTCAGTGGAGTGCTTCTCTGTTCGACCACAATATTGTAGAGTAGGTGATCAGCATTGTCAATGAAGGCCTGAAGTCTATACATCGTTCTCCTGTCAGCCACAGTTCCCAAGGTGTCGAGTTCCTCACCCACCACCGAGCCCCAAGTTCTGAAACATAATCACTGCTAAAAGAGCAAAAAAGACATGTTTATGTCTAGTAATGTATAGTATCACAATTATGTATGAATGGTATCATAACTGTGCTTGATGAATGCCTATGAAAAAACAATCAAAAATGAATGATGCCTTTAAAAGGGCTGAAAGCAGGGGGAGTTCATTATAGTGGAGGAGTTCTTCATAGTGGAGGAGTCCTTTATAGTGGCGCCGGGCGCTTTGTTAGGCACCGACTGCATGTTAATCCTGTAATCGTGATGGTGATAAAAGCAACTGTGCTCAAAAAGATGCTCCAGATGTGAATCAGGCAGACTGGTAAATCACACGAGATCCATTCACCTTCGCAAACAAAGGCGTGACACAGTTCTCCTCTGTTCTGCCTGCAGGTTTGAGTGCTTTACAATTCACTCAGCACTCAGAGAAGCCTCCTGTGCGAATGGAGGCTCTGACGTCTGTCGTGAATTCAAGCTCCTTTGCCTTTTCATTTCTCTGGCTAAACTTAGCCTTGCTGCATAGCTAGGCACAGCACAAAATGTATAAAATTGCCACTGACACTGAGCATGAGTCATGGCTTTCGGAAGTCTTTGGCAAAAGGTTCAGTTGGCTCTCGGCACTGGCTTGAGGAAACTCAAGGACACTGCCGGGTGATTTACAAAGTAATAGGCTACATTATTAGAGACTGTGGTGAGTTAGCATCGGCTCCGGTACATTAAAGGCCTGATTTCAAAGCAGTGGAACAGGAGATGGAAATTTCTCACGGAGAAAATAAAGGCAGCATCGGCCTATTTGTTGTCGCCTGCTAGGTAACCAGACCCCCTTTTTTAAGCAGTTTGCGATAATGTAATCTGTAGCTGTATGATTAATACAGTGGAACACTGTGATGAAAAAACATGGACACTGAGATAATAATCCATTTAAATGTTATGCACAGTCTGAAAAACGGAATTTTTCGAGGCCTCCATTACTTGAAAGTCAAACCACATTCCTTGCTCACACTCTCTAAGAGGTTCAATCTGTTCCAGCACAATAGTTGCAATCCATTAAACTACCTGTCCCCTAGTGGTGTTTCAGCTCAGGCACATGTGTGGAGTAGAAAGTGTCGACAGAGGACAGAAATAATATGGAGCTGGGCTATAAGGTTAATGGAGTTTGTCCCTGCATTGTAGACTGTTATGAGTAGATTTACTCGGTGTTCAGTGTCGTCAGAAATAAAAAGCATGTACCGTACAAGATGTTGTAAGAGAATTTATTTTACCATTATTGTTTTATTTCTTATTTTTTTATCATTATGCTTTATAAGGAATACTACTCATGCTTTCTCTTCTTGATTCACTTAATAATGAAATTAAATCAATAAATATGAGGTATTCTGACTATTTATTTTATTATTTTTATTGACTATTTATTTTATTTCAGTGTTATTCAAAAATGGGATTTAATTTTTGGTCAGGTTTTATATATATGTGTGCGTGTGCGTGTGTGTGTGTGTGTGTAAATGCAAGTAGAGAAAATGCATGAAATCACAAATCCTGTGAAGTTTTTAAATGCTTCACTCATAAATTGTTCATCTGAGTTACACAAACTACATGGGTATGGATACATTACGCCAGTTTATGTACATTTTTGTACTGTAAACTATAAAGCTGTTGTGTCCTGCAAGAGCTAAGTGAAATCTCCCCATTAGGAGTAAACTAATTATTATTGAATGTATTGACTTTGCAGGGTTGTCCACTGGTGTTCTGTGCCCTTCAAATACAGACATAAAGTGCACTTTCTAGTCATGCACATCTATAATAGATGAACTGTCTGGAAATGTCAACCCTTTTAAACATAGTTCTCCAATTTAGGAAACCAAAGTATTCCTTTGGATGCTCATTTTTTTTCTTGGCCAGCTCAGTTATTGCATCATTAGTATTTTTTGCATTTTAAAATTCTAAATAAAGGTCGAGGGTTGCTCTAGTTGTAGAATTTTAACAAAAATCAGTTGCTGTTGACTCTCAACATAAGAATCTAACAAATGTCATTATGAAACAGACATTTAAAACAGAATTTGGTGTAGTTTAAAACAGAATAAATCAACACTATGGGATTACTAACGCGACATGAATTATGATGACTGTGTCTGATTTCGTTCTAAAGATGTTTTTGTTCATTTTAGCCAATTTTGTTCTATTAAAAAACAAAAAACAAACACACTGTCTATTTGATTTTCATTCAAATCGAGCTCAGGAAACGTGGTGGGTTTGGTAGGCCTAACATATACCTATGCACACACTTCAGCCAAAGCTTTCAGAGTAGCAACCATACTTTGTAACCACTGCTCAAAATAAACAAAGTGAAACTACTGGTGAGTGTAATTTGTTAAGTGTCGCTGCTTGATTGTCTCTCATGAATGTTTGTCATGAATGGTAGTTAATGAAGGACCATTCAAATGCACCATTTAACTGAGTGGTGCTAGCTCCTGCTATAGTACCTAGCAAACTGGCAGCACAGTAATTAACTGTGTTAATGCAGAATAATCAAATTTTGCAATGGGAACAGCACAGTTGCTTGACTCCAATAAGATAACTGCAATATTAAGCCTTGACGTATTGTAAAAGGCCCTAGTTAATTAGCCTGTGATCATGTGTTAAGTTTAAATCTTAATATTTCATCCAGAATGAAATAGTCATGCTTCCTATAGCAATGTGTCTAAGATATAATGTGCCCCCCTCCCCCAACAACACTGAAACCAGGATGTAGAACCCAGGATGATAATGAAAGGGAGGGCAGTACATATGTGTACAGCTGGATTCTCATTTTGTTTTGCTAAACCAAGCAATTGCGACAGCACAGTTCTCTCAAAAGGTATATAGCAGACAGACGTGAGCCAATAATTGAAGAAGCCATTAAAGAAATGCTACATACAAGGTAAAATACATGTTAAAGTGTCTGCTAAAAGTTTCCAATAAAAACACGGAATGTCTTATACAAGCACCAAATATCAATACTTAGGCCAATATTACTTATCTACTACATTATGTGCAATAACGGACTCGGTATGGAGAGCAACTCCAAACCGCTATTTGTGCTACTGGTAAATTATGTAGCAGTAAATTACTTTTCTGTAGTATTTATACCTCAGTATTTTATGTATATAGCATAGCATATTCTGCACAGAATATTTTAGGAGTATTTCTGCAAGAACTCATATATTTACATTTATATAATGTTTGCAGTGTACTTTTTTTATATACTTTTGTACTGTCCACTTTGCTGCTGTAACAATGCAAATTTCGCATCCGTGGGACTAATAAAGGGTTCTTTTATCTTTTCTCATCTTATCTTATTTGACTTTTTTTTTAGACTTTTTATTTTATGTTGTTCTCGTCTCTGTGTCTGTGCAGTCGTAACAGAAGCGATTTCCTTTGGGCACGATAAAGTTTGAGAACAGCCAAAAAAGGTTACAAGGTTTTACTGCGGTGCTGACATTACTGACAGTGTAGTTTCTATCTGTGTGCCTGCAGTGTAAGCACAGCCTTACACTACTCCAGTTCAGTATTGAGCTACTGAAACCCCACAGCATTTTGACTGCTGAATTCAAGGCCTTGCAACTATAGGGTCAATAAATGAAATTATCATTGATTAAGCCACTGTGAGTTGTGGGCTGACAGATATTGACAGGCTACTGACGGATTGGTTTCTCTTGTTAAGACTTAATGGGGTGCCTTTATTTTTCCAAAGCTTCATCAGTGATTTCAACCTAGTGTACTGTCAAGAACCACAATTTTTCTCCAAATCAAACCAGACTCAATAAATTGGGCATGTTCTCAGTTATCACTTTCACATTAAAAAAACCAGGCCGAATCTCTCAAAAACTGCAAATATGTTGATGTAGTGCAAAGAAAAGGTGTACCATTTTAAACATAAGGATATGCAGGTTGCATAAAAAATAGGTTGCTGAAATTAATATGCATTATTGCCTTAAAACGAAATGTGTCATTAACATGTAGCATGCATTTACATGTGTATGCTTGTGTATTTGTAAGTATTTCTTTGTGGAGACAACGCAGGCTGAATTTGTGCTGGCCATTCAGATCACAGGCCCTGATGGACCTAATGCAGGCGCAGTATATTCTACGCTGGCGGCTCATTAAGTTAAGTGCTTCTTGGCTTTCCATCATTCTGGCTGTAAGTGTAGTCAGCATGCCGGAGAGCCATCTCCTCGAGTCTCAGTCATACATGAAGAGCACCGGGGCCTAAGGTCACACACCATTACAATCGGCTCATTTAGAAGACAAAGATCGAGGCAGCGCTATTCATTTCACGGATGTGTATTTGTTTAATCAGTGCTGCCCTGGATTGAGGGTTCAAATAATGCGATGTAAAAATATATGATACTACATATGAGAACGTTTGCATTTATTTTGATTTTTTGATATATTTGTAGAGGACTTCATCCAACACATACGCCAATGAGTCAGTGTACTGCTTCACTGCTTTTCTCCAAAAGTATTTTCTGTTTGGTCATTATTATTATAATTATAAAAGTTATAATTATATATGTTATTACATGCAAGGATCCAAGTAAGTGGCTCCTCTTAGTCATTAAAGTGACAAAAAGACAATATTCAGACTTAAAATATTGTGGTCGGTGGTCACTGGAAATTATAGCAGTTATAGCAGTGCCATTACGTTTAACACACACACACACACACATACACACACACACACACACACACACACACATATATATATATATATATATATATATATATAGAGAGAGAGAGAGAGAGAGAGAGAGAGATAGAAAGATATATAGATATATAGTTAATAATAATATTTTGAATATTGCAAAATGGCAAAAAATGAAATGAACAGTTTATGGGTAAACCTACAGGTAAACCACAACAGCTTTTGTGGGTTTGGCAAAAAACAGAGCAAATGGAGTTTCACATCCAAAATACATACATCTCCTTTCACATCCAAAATACATACATCTCCTTTCACATCTCTCATACATTCTCATGCATACATTCATGCCCATATCTCTGACAATCAGAAACTGCTGGAAACTGAAAAATGCTACAGTCATTTGATCAGAAGCAGCTTTTTAGCCATGGATTCTCAGAGCCTGCGGCATTTTCTGATGAAGCCGACTGGTGGAGAGGTAAGTGGGAACAGAATCGTAGCTTTCGGGTCACAAGGCTAAATTCTATTGTTACGTTAAGAGAATGATCAATGCTCAACTAACTACACAGTGGGAGAGGAAGATCACTGAAAGATGCCTCACATAGCCATTCAGCTTAAAGGACTGACATTAGCATGTTTTACACTGTTTGTATGTTTGTATGTTACTCACTACAGATTCTGATCTTATCCCACTACTGCTCACTAAACACTTTCGTCCTCCAGACCAGTCTGACCACCATGGATAACCTGCATGTGCAGCCCACTCTCCTAACCAAAACTACTACTACTCACACAGACTCCAACAGAAGCTACTGCAACTAATTACAGAATCTAATTCATCCCACCTTTGTTAACTAGAGACTCTATTGTCCATCAGTATGTATATACACTAAGGCCTCTTGGTCATTTCCATGGTGATATTCTTTTATTCTCTCTCGCTATCTGGTATCGACCAGAGAAGGATGAGTTCCCCTTTTGAGTCCTGGTTCCTCCTACGTTTTCCAGCTTTAGGGAGTTTTTATCAGTTATCAGAATCATTCATATTTAAACCAATATGACTATTGCTGGGTTTTCTACTGTAATATAGAAATAAAAACAGTAATCATCTCATCCCTAATTATCAGCAATAAAATGATTATCAGCCCAAGACTCCAGCACCTCTATCACACTTACATCGAGATGTTCAAGGGTGAAGACCACCGGCTCCGTAACAAAGACGCGGCTGGACTCTTTGTTGATGGAGGCAGACAGGATGTGGGAGTTGACAGTCAGGGTGTGGTTCCTGACCCCACCTTCACCCACCAGCCTCAGGGTAGCATTCTCTGTGGTCAAGAAGTGGCCCAGGTGCTTGTACAGCACAAAAACCAGCTTGGCAACACCTGCAGTGCAGTAAGACGAAACCAGCAATCAGAAAAAAGACAGAAGCTCAATGAACATATAGATGATCCCTGGGAGCAACGAGGTCTTTTCAGTGCAAGTATCTTAATCTAGTTTAAGTCCTGCTAATACTACAAGCACTGCAGGGCAATGAACATAAATTAAGTCCACTTCTTCCCTTTTGTCTCCTATAACGATACCGTTAAAGAAATATAAGGTTTTCTTCTGACAGCTATGACAAGCAAATACATAATCCCTACTTTGTGGGATGGAACTGAAAGTACAAAAGATGAAGACAAAGACGTAGGCTACAGCATCAGCCCCTAATCCTGTGAGCTGAAGTTCATGCTAAACCAGTTGTTGCCATTCAAAAGGCTCGTCCACTAAGCCTCATTATTTCCCCTCTCACCGTTCTTGCTGTTGAGTTTGACGGTGTTGGCTGAGAGCTGGATGGTGGCTCCTCCTTTGCTGCTCTGTGGGAACCTGAAGTCCTGAACCTGGCCGTCAGTGCTCAGCACGTACACGTCCAGCACTGCAGGAGGGGGAGGAAAACGTAGAGACAAGACAGTCGATAAAGACAGCTGACACAGACTCAGAGGTCAAGAATCATGGATCTGATATATTGTGATTGTTTTTAAGTGGTTTTTAACCCATTAAAGTCATGTGGGCCCACGCTTCAGTTCCTCATTCTCATAAGTACATACTTTACATAATATTCTCCAAGTCATTTCTAGTAGCTACTGGATAATAAGCCTTAAAGCTAAGAGTATCATTTATATAATAAGCTATATATTGAATAAAAATCTTTTTGCTCTATTATTAGGTGAGGGGGGGGGGGGGGGGGTTAAGTCAATTTTCTGGTAGGTCTAATGAAACGACCTTATGGTCCAACTTAGGCAGCACTGGTTTACAACCTAGTAAGCTTCACATACCACTTTGTTTCTTCCAGGTATGTTTTTGTTGAAGCCCCTTTTTTCATATCAGTTAGACAGCCGTATTAAGCAACAGAATGCAGCACACTCTTTGCGGATATGCGAATCTAGCATGCAACACAACCAGTAAATATTGAAAAAACCCATCCTTGTTAGGTTCATACATGCAGATTAGGAGTAGTCTTGCCCTAAAATCCACTGTTGGTGAAAATTCACTATTGGAAATCACTTGTAATCTCTGCACCTGAAAGCTGCATTTAACTTTATTTGAGGCCACTACAATTCAAAAGGGAAGTTAATGATTTCTCAATGTCACAATGATGTCAATAAAACCATCATTCTTAATTCTGTCCTGAAAGGTTTGTTGAAAGCTTCACTGACCTACTACCTCTTTCAGTTACAATCCCGGTAAAGCATTACCAGGATATTATTGCATCCACTACTATGTGCTGAAAAGAAAGATACGGAGTGTTTACTTATCCGGGGAGAGTAGCCGCCGGAAGAAAACATGCCGACACACACACACACACAGACGCACAGAGACATATACCCAGAGTACCTGCTAGTGTGTGAATGTCAAATATAGCCAAGATCAAACCTATCACTAGACTTTTACTGCGCTTCCCCCTGTGGCTGCCGATAAGTCTGCGCCTTCAGCCTGAGCTGATTGAGGCCCAGACGGAGCGCCGCTCCAGACCATTCACACTTCACACTCCCTTTGATGTATGAAAATACAGTGAGGTCAGGCTCTAGCATTAGCACTAGCTCCCTCCTTTCTCCTCCAGACAGTTCACACTTGCCGTCTCTCTCTCTTTCTCTCTCTCTCTTTTCTCCAGCCTGCTATTTTCTGGCAGTTAGGAATAAGGGACTTTTGCAATTTGCCTCTCCTCTCATGCTTTTCTTCCAGCGCCCACTCGATTCAGCCCTTGAGCACTTACCTTGTGTTGTGGTCTGAGTTAAATTATGCTAATTGCCATACAGACACACAGAAAGAAAGAATGAAAGAGGGAGGGAGAAAGAAAGAAGGAAAGGAAAAGAGAGAGAGAGAGAGAGAGAGAGAGAGAGAGAGAGAGAGAGAGAGAGAGAGACAGAGTGGATGGTTTTAAAAAAAAAAGTTCCCTAATGCGCTCCAGGGCACATTCTGTCAGCCGTACAGCCAGCGGGCACCAGCCTGCATTGTTACCACATCTTACACTCCTCAAATGAAGAAGTGGAGAGAGACTGAAAAGGCGAGTATGCGTGTGTGGTATGTGTGCGAGGCCTGTGTGGAATGGAGGGACATGGATGGGTGAAGGTGGAGGTAACAAAAATAAGTAGAAAGGGAAGTAGAGCCATTTAACCCCTTAAAGCCCAGGCTTACTATTTGGTTATCGCCCTTAAAGGGCCTACTGAATGTTTTTTTTTTGTTTCAAAATCAAAAACATACGATATCACGATCTATATTTATCAATTATAATTGATGTAATAGTTAAACATTGTTTCATACTGTGCCATTCATTCACCAGCCCAAACAATCTATATATGGAAACGGGAGCGTAAACAGCTTGTCGTGAAGTCAATGCTTTTGTGATGTCATAAAAACCAATACTGTGTACATATCCACCCATTCTGCCTACAGTTTAAACAGTTTAAACCACACATGTTTTGCTAAAATAATGGGGTTTTTTTTCAGTCTGGAATGCTTTTTATAAAAGTGCAGCCAACCAGAACGGAGTTAATTTACATTTATTATCTTAATGGTACAGTACTAAAAAAAAGCTGCATTAATAAAGGGTTAAGAGAAGTTGGAAAATAATCATGCAACAAACCACAAGAGAATCACAAGAGAATAACAGTCAAAATACAATAAATATATAGTGCAAGAAAGATGTATGAAATGGACCCTTTATCATTTATTATATACTGAAGTGTAAAATACAGTCCTATTCATATTTTGTTGCCCAAAATGTCAGTTTATGATCCAAACGAAATAAAAATCAGAATTTTCAGCTTTGTTTGATAACGTTCTTTACATATCAGATAAATGCAGCAACAGGATTGAGAAATCAAGTGATTAAAGGAGAAGAGTAGATTATAAGGTAGAAACAGCCTTGACTTTTTATCTCGGCATTAGAGAGTTAGTCTAGACGGTTCTTTAAAGTTCAGAGTGCTAAGCTTGGTTTGGTAAGCTGTTTTCAGGCACTTGGCCGGAAAAGAAAGCAGCGCACTTATCAGAGTACAGTGCGGTAAAAATAGTCGTACTATTATTCCAGACTCCTGTCCCCAAGCAGCCGCACTGATACACGTTCTTTATGTTTCCCTGCCAAGACGTGATTTACCTCTATTTAAGGCCTAATTGCTGTTTGTGGAGTTTAATCAGGTGTCGTAATTTTTCTAAGCTGCAGCAAAAACATGTAGTGTACTTCACTCAGATACTGGACTGTGGATCAACCCAGAATATTCCATGAGTCGTCCGTATAAAAGTCCCAAAGGGTTATATAACTGCGTACTTTTTTTGAACGTGAAACCTAAAAAGGGTGCAAAATTAGGGATGAATAAATTATTCACCCCATTAATAATAAATCCTAGGCTTATTATTCAGTTATAAGTCTTATTTTGCAACTATTATGAATTTTTCAGCAAGTTGTGAGATTTGAGCCACATATCCTTAATGGACTTAAATAAATAATAAAAACAAACCACATTAAAAAGAGAAAGAAATACAATGTGTGTGTTTTAAAAATAAGGAAAATATTGTAATGTAAATAAATAAATAAATAAATAAATAAATTTGTAAACATTTGTTTATTATATATATATTAAATATAATTAAATATTTAAATTTTAATAAAAAATAAATAAAATGTTTAAAAAATCTAAATATCATTTGTAAATAATAGAGATGTTTGAAGTAAAGAAAAAAGCCTAGGCAGGAAGAGATTTCTGATGAGCCGCTCCTGCGTCACTCTAGAGGACAGTAACTCTTTCCTCACATCTGCTTTTCGAATGGCGCCTGCGTCTGGTTTTGAAATTCTGATATATACTTGTCCTATCCTTGCTTTAATAGTAGCTGTGTGGCTCAAAAGACCTGATTGAACACGGAGTAAAACAGGTGCACGGGCTCAATGTGAGTTTGATGAGAGTTTCCATGCAGCTGACTCTGGAATCAAAAGGCTGGAAGGCCATTGAAGGAAAGGTTGAAGGCAGAACCATGGCAACCCAAAGGCCTGTGCGCCGAAATGACAGTCGAGTGCGCAAAGCTGACTAATATGAATGAGCTCACATCACTAATAAAGTCTACTGGCACAGGCCTGTGTCGGCTTTTCTCTGAACGGGGCAGAGAAATCAAACCGGCGGCACGCTGAGGATCGGGCAAATCCGCTCTCTTTCAAAATCCCCCCTCTTTCCCTCTCTCCCTCTCTCTCTTGAATAAACCCTCCATCGAAAAGACTCTTTTTCCAGCACATCCATAAAACAACTGCTGCACAGCCTCCATCGCCCTCCAGACTGCTCCCCGCTCTCTCTGATGTATTAGTGACGACCGAAACTACACAGACATCACCCTCACCGCCTTACGTGTCAGAAAACTGAATTTTATGTTGGTTTAACTTCAGCAAAAGGTTTTACTAAATGTATATTTTTCAGTTCTGTAGATTCAGCACTTAGAGAAAGCTGTGGTTTTATGCTTGTTTAGCATTCGCCAGGCAAATCCCTTCAACATCTTCACCAAAGCAGATAAACACCTTCTGTCCAGACGCAAACTGCCCTTTACTGTAAATCAGCCTCATTCCAACAACCAGAATACAGCTCATATACTGTTTATTACAGTATAGTGAAGAAAAACAATGCAGCTGTTCACAGATTCAAATGTTTTTGCCTTTTGGAAGCCTGAATGCATTCAGAATATATTCATAATGGAAAAAAACCCCCAGACAAATTAGCATTATAAAGACCTCCTAACCATACTGGTCTCTTTTACAGGAGGAAACTGATGGACATATATATATGCGTTTTTGGCCACACAGTGCTTTATATTTTTATGAAGTCTTTTTAAAAGATTTTGAAGCTTGTTTAAAAGTATTTTCTGAAAATCTTTGGCTGCTTTTTTGACTCCACAAAGTGTGTAAACTTTTTGACACCAGAAAACTTAAACTGTGCTTTTAGCATTGGCCCTTCAGTCCAGTGCTGGAGGTTTTTTGGACCTGCTCTGGACCGGTACCAACAGGACCTACTGGTACTTGAGGAGGCACTTTTTTGTTAATAGAGATAAGGCAAGGAACATTTAATAGATATGCAAATGTGCAAATTGTTATTTTTAATATTCTGACAAGGTGATGTAAGGCAATACTAACATTATTACCTTCACTTACATGTTTTAGTTATAAGTACTTTCACACTTAACAGCGGAAAACTTACACTTGATTTGATTTTATGCATGATTTTCTGTAATTATAGACATAGAACAGTGCAGTGTATTGTCTCATATCAGTAAAGTTAAACTAACAAGCAAGCAAGGTAGATAATTATCCAAATTAGACAGTGTTTAGAATGGAGTAAAATGACTAAAAAGACTAATTGTTATAACTGTGGCAGTTCCAGATATTTCAAACAGATATGTCCCATTGTTTCTTGTGTATCTGACTGTAAAGTTGAAAAAAAAAAGCATCATTAGAAGCTCGGCATGGTTTTTAATGGCTCAGCTGAATCCATTTTTATTAATAGGTCTGAAAATCTTCATTACTAAATGAATGATGAAGTTAATCGTTTTTTTTTTATTCCTAATACAATCAATAGTGACCAGTGTGGCGTGACTAATACGGCACTAGTGTCTCTCTGGAAATAGCAGTGCAGAACATGGTGTCCTGAACAGCTGTGTTTGTCGGTTTGTCAGCGATGTCAAATGCACACTCCTACACACTTGCTAGTGTTTCAAATAACGCCAGAAATTTGCAGGAGGAATAAAGGTTCGCATTAGAGCTGAAGTCCGTCCTGCAGCTCATTTCAAAGTCAAATTCAAAGCGAGAAACTATAAAATTAAGCTAATTTGGAAGCTGGAGGCGCTGGACCACTCGGGAGAAATGTGCTGCTCACACATCACAGGCAGCTGCAAAACAAGCGCAAGCGCTCCATTTGCTCTTTGGAACTTTCTGAAAGGGTCATATTCGGGTTTACACGTCTTGACAACAGACTTTTTAATGAATATCTGCAGTCTTCAATTTGCAATAGTGGGTCAGAACAAGAGTCCAAGGGGTCATGACCTTCTCAAAGAGAAGCAGTGAATATTAAAGCAACAGTTCAGCCAACAATCAAATTTACACACTTTTTCTCTTAACCCTGATAAAGCAGACGGCCCAGACGTGTTTGGGGTCTGAGGTTTGCTTATTTGGTTTTGCACCGGAGCTGTGAGGCTAATGTAGCAATGTAATGAAAGGTTATGCTTCAGTACTGTGCGTTCTAAAGGCTACCTTTTCTGTCTGTACTTTTCTTTTAATGAACTGTAGACTAATGGCCCAAAGCCTGCAACCCTGATCTGTTTCGAATGGCATTTTTTCATAAACACCAGTGAAGATGTGTGTATTCCATGTTTCTGGATTCTTCTCCCCAGGTTTTTCCCACATTTCCATGTTTTGTACAGAGCAAGGCAGTCAGGAGCTCAGTACTTGCGTATTTGAGTTTGAGATATTTGTTTGTGCCCGACGGGACCCAGCCTCTCATGCTGTGCTCAGACGTCATTTTCCAAATATGTGTCTGGCTCTGCTTGGGTTCAGATTGTGCATTCTGTTTCTCACAGCCCTTCAAACACATTTTAGTGTGAGATTTGACCCTGCATTTCCCCCCTCGCTTTAGTTTTTCTTCTCCATACTTGGTGCCTCCTCCCTGCTTCCATTACTTTACAATAGTGTTTATTTTCCAGGCACTCTAGAGTCACACTCTTGTGTTGCGGACAGAATTTAGATCCACGAGGCCTACACTCGTGAGAAAAATGGGGAAAACAGCAGATTGATTCAGGAAAGGACAGATTAGTGCAGACAAAAGGATGTTCATATTTCATTTGTTAGGTTTTTTATGATATAATTAACATACGCAAAGAACATGAACTAATGACAATTCTTATTGTCTCTGACTGGCACTATCATATCAGGTCTAATTCAGCTCTATGGGTGACAATAGGGTCAGTTTCTTGGTTCAGAATTGTGTTGAACTGAGGTGTCAAAATCGAATGGACATGGATTGGGTTGGGCTTAGACAGAAAAATCTTGGGCTGTATTTGAGTTTGTAATGCACAGCTTGGGAACTGAACCTCAAGTCATTAATCTGTAGTCGTCTTGCCCATATTAGGATGGTTTTATCGATTTAACTGGTTTTATCCATGGAAAACATTGTCATTTTCAAAAAAACACCCCTATTGCTCCCTGTGGTAAATACAAATGCTCTAAATCCAGAAAGTTTTGTTGTTAGTACGTTTCCCCTGAATAAACTGAATCTATGAACTATGAGGACATAAAATAGTTGAAGCATTTTTTCCGTAGTGCCTTGAACTAACATCATGTGAGTGGCAAATCACAGAAACAGCCACTGCAAACCTGTGAGCTTTGTTAAGCTTTGTGATAGTTAAGTGGCTTTGGCAGTAGTAGCCTACAGTTGAAATAGCCGGTGGTGTTATATAAAAGTGTTGAAGGTTAATAGTAGACTCACTTTTATGCAACATCCATTCAGTGTGCAGAAGTGTTAGTTTGCTTGTAGCATGGAAGAAGCAATTTTCACATTTCGACTTTGACTTCTAACCAGCTTCATAATTCATGGGATCCAGTGATTTCAGAGGGAAAAAATGAAAGTGGTTTTACCTCGGGGTGCGACACTGCTTAGAGTTGTGGGTAAGGTGCAAGATGCCGATTACAGAGTGATGCATTACTTCAGAGGTTTATTGACACTGCCTTAACTAGTGTTCATCTTATATTTTGAGAAAAAAAAGATAACAACCAAGAAAATATAGGACATGGGGTCTTAAAGGGGTAAAAGAGGACATTGTCAATTGTCCCTAACCCTTTCATGTCCCTAACCCTTTGATTCAGGCTCAAGAGAGCCCATAATAAAAAGACAGCATGTAAAAAAGCTATCATACTCTGACATGTGGCTCAAATCTCACACATAAAGCCTTGTCAGTGACTTTCTTTTTTTTTTTTTTCCCTCAGCATGCCTGATGAAATGACTCACTTATATTATCGGCGGGCACTTTGACCACGGCAGGCTCAATCAGGTTGTCTGCGAGGACAAAAGCTCCTTCCTCCAGGGTATCCAATAACATGGTGGCGGCGTGCGTTTGCTCCGTAGAATTCATGTCCTGCCAGGACTTCAGGGCTTCCGGCCTCAGGAGGTTGTCCACTGTGTCCACGATGGCCTGTAACCGTGGAAACAAGAGAAATGACAGGCACTTGATATTTGCCGTTCCCTTTGTGTGGAGAAATGGGAAGAACAAAAAAAATAAAATTCCATACATGAGGTACATGAGGGGGTAACGAAAGCAAATGAAAGTCATGACATGCAAGTAGAACCATGATTGGGGGGGGGCGGAAAGGGGGGGGGGGGGGTTCAAGAGTGGGTCTTTGGCCCAAACAAGGCTTGGTTTAGTGCCTGGAATTGCACGTGTGCTTGCGTTTGTGTGTGTGTGTGTGTGTGTGTGTGTGCAAGTGTGTTGTGTGTTACCTTTGTCATTTAACCATCACAGGGATTGTTATTGCAAATTGCGGCGGGAAACTCGCCCGATGCTTTCCAAATAAATGGAGCATTCTTCTGCCATTCACTGGGCCTAAGTAGGCCTACTCCTACAAAGGCCTGTTTTCTAGGGAATAATTATGATTACATTCCATAACAGGATCTGACCGCAGTGCCCTCAGAATGTATGCTTTTTCCTGCGAGGGGGAAACGGCTTATCGGGCCGCAGGATCTGCTTGCAGAAGCCCAGAGGACTGGAGGGGAAAAAAAAAAAAAAAAAAGACAGAGACGTTCACGTTCCCGTTCTCGCTCCTAATCACAATCCTTTCATTTCCTGAGGCCTGGAGCGAGTGCTAACTGAATTAAACAGTTCCAGGGCCCTTCCCTACCTTTATTTAAACGTCGTAGACCAGCCCGCAACACCACATGGCGGGTTCTTATTGCGCGGTGTCACTCCAGGCGCGCTATTAAAGAGGAAAAAGAAGATAGCCTGCCAAGCTTCCACCGAGTGGTCCTCGATGTACTGGAGATAAAACGGAATTGAGATACACACGAGTCAAGATTAGCTGTGTCACGGTGACACCAAGCTCTTTTACTGCTCTGTCACCATCAATAAGTGCAATAACGCTCGCCGCTTCACAGCTTTATATTTCCGTCCTCAGCTATATGTGCACACCGCAAGCTAGAGACAAGTCTGATTAGCCTTTAGCCACCGATCGGAACACTTTAGTGCCTTCCTTGAAATGCAGTCGCAGTCAAAAATGTGGACACACCTCATGAAATGAATATTTATTGCCATCATAAAAGCTGGTTAAGATTAAGCGCAAGAAATGTGTTTCTAAGACAAATATAAACAGTAAAGTTGATGCACACAACATGAATTTATGTCCAAAACTAAACATTTGAGTGCAAAAGCAAGCCCTTCAGCAAACAGAGCATCTCAGCATACATTCGAATGCAAAAGTTTGGGCATTAATAGGACCACTGACATGTTTTGTTGATTTTCTAAGCTAAACTAAGGGAAAAAAAACTAAAATGTGTGCAAACGTTATGGCAGACTGTATATTTTATGTTTTACTGTTTTGTGATATGTTAAATGTTATATTAATCAAATCAATAGAAAGGGTGCCCTAAAGCTAGTACATTCTTATTGAATACGCTCTCTGTAGAGGATGTGAACTTATTTTCACGTAGAAAAATCAATAAAACGTGTAATTTGACTGGGGGTGTTTGACCTTTCGCGTATGACTGCATATGGAACTTCCCAAGTGGCTCCTCATGAAGCCGCTTGAGAGAATGCCAAGAGTGTGTAAATGTGCATCAAGACAATGAGAAAATAGATTTTTTTAAACATGTTTGGTCACTGTGTAATTTCATATGTCTTCCTTTATTGTCTTGGCATCTCCTTTATTGTTCTAAAATATGGAAAACAGTAAAAATATAGAAAAAAACCTTTCTTTAGTAGGTGTGTCCAGACTTTTGAGCAGTTCTTTAACTGATTCAGCTCTCTTAAACTTTATGGGCTGAATCAGGTGTGTTAAAACAGGAAGAAACACTTAAAGGGTCACTGGTGTGACCTTCCAGGGCTGCAGTTTCTCTTGGAAATGCATCAGAAAGGAACCTGCACTGCACTTGCGCTTCCAGCAGGAACCGGACTGTTTACAAACAGAAAGTCCAGCCAGCACTTTTATACTGTCAGCACAACGTAACTGTAGCCATCGCGATAATGATCTAACTGTGTTTTAGCTTCACCCGGCAAAACAATACAAACCATCGACTCTGCACTCCAGACCCTGGCATGGCTTTTTATTTATTCTGGTGGTCGTTGGCGGGCACCCTGACAGACACATCTGTTGAACAAACTGCTTTTAGCACAGCCAGGGCTTCTCCGCATCTCTAATTTGTCTTTGTTTTTGGAGGTATTCGGTGCCCTCTTTAACCCTCAGAAGTAGCAGCTACTGCCAGAATTCATGAGAGCAAGGTGTGATCTTGGGATCTTATAGTAATAACTGGATACCACTTTACAATAATACTACACTTAAAATTAAAATGGGGTTAAATATATATAGATACCAAATGATATATGGGTTA
>JBBPCZ010000012.1:3308410-3335693 GCA_037974445.1 Brycinus macrolepidotus
TATATACATAAGCCTACATATATAAGTAACAAAAAACAGCCCGTTTAATTCTAAGATATAAAAAGATGTTGGAAAACAAAATTGAACTGTGACTGTTTTAAGTACCACACAAAATTGGCAACAGGGGAGAATTAACATGCAACAAAAACGGAAGATATAAGCCCTTTAATTATTTCTCACTGTAGATCAGATTTCTGTCATTTTCTGACATAAATGAAAAAACATTTACAATTACATGAAAAATGCAGTTATAATTAATTATGTAACTGTGTAATTAATTATTTAATAATGTAATTACTTTTATATGGGACTTGAATGAATAGGAACAATAACTAGACTTTTAAGACCTAACAAGGTCAGTATAAACCTATTCATATTTTACAATAATAAAATATTTAACATTGTTTTAAAATCCATTATTACTGACCTTTTGTGCCACCTGTGTGACCCAGTGGGAAGTGCAGTTGCTGAGATCTGGCCCTTTCGGGTTCCATGTGCCGCTTGTGGCTGTGCAGAGGAATGAGGCAATACCTGGCCATGGGGAAGCAGAGAGAGAGAGAGAGAGAGATTGAAGGGGAGTTAATAGAACACTGCTGCTGCCCAAACCTGCACCATTCACTTCTGTTCCAAAGCCAAGTCCAGTCCCCTAAAAGCTTTTGGAAGTGAATCAGGGGAACAGACAAGGGTGTGGAGAGGCCGGAAGATCACATAATCCAGTGTTTCCCAACCCCAGCTGTGGAGCCTCAGATGCACTGGATCGTTTTTATGCTCTAGCACACCTCATTCAACTCGAGAAAGACTAGATTATTAGCTGATTATATGACTCAGATGCTGAGAAACATGAAACTATGCAGTGTAGAGAGCTGCTGGACTGAAGTTGGGAAACACTGGGGTAATCCACGGACAAGCTGTCACAACATACAAATCCCCCCATTCTACCACACACAAACACACGGCAAAATCACTGGTGTTGACTGAAGTCCTACAGTGTTAAATGGACACCTGCAAAGTTAATTCCAGCCTAGGCAGCCCATGGTGGCCTCGAGTCAAATCAGACACAGTAAACACGACATTTTCCATTTTACCCATTACACAGCTTTCACCCACACACACACACACACGCGCGCGCGCGCACACACACCTCTTGTTCCTTTCGGACATGGCCGCTCCACGGTCACCCCCCTGTGTGTCTGTGGCCAGACGATGTCCCTGATCTCTATGCTCTCGCAGAAGCGTCTGCTGGAGGGGGGAAGGCTGAAAATGGTGGGATCTGTAGTGCCGGGCTGCTCCACGCCAGGGTCCAGCACCCCCTTGCCTTGCCTGGGGTCTGCGGTGGCTGTCACATTAGTCACACCCCGGTGTGTGCTGCTGGTGCTGCTGCTAATGGTAGTCGTGGTCCTTCTGGGGAACATGGTGGACACCACATTGTCTGGCACCGTCGAAACTACAAGAAGACAGCAGTGTTAGCACTCAAGTTCAGGGCATAGTCACTGAGATACAGCTATCCAGACAAAATGCCCAGTGATCCTACACCTTCTGAGTTTTTATATGTAATAATTATAGTAACATACTAGTAAACCTGACAACATACATGTTCTTTGGGTATTTTGCTTCACAGCCCTCTATATGCACCACTCTGCCATGAATGCATCTTAAGAAAAAGTGTGTTTTAGGTTGAAATCTCATCACAAATGACTCAAAACATAGCCTCAGGCATCAGGCCCTATTTTTGCAACCACTTAACGCAGTAACTTTTTGTGAGAGAGCTTTCAGAGCTATTAAATGCTTCAAACGTCTGATTCCTCTCACCACCACCGTGAACAATTGTGTCTCATTAAGTTTCTCTAGAATGGAGCTTCACATCAAACCACTCTAAATGACTTTGTTTACATCTTAACACTTGAATTAGGCAGAAATTTTGCAAAATTAGCGGAATTCTCTTTAAAAGGCAAGCGTTCAGAATCAAGACAAAAAGAGGCGACTTTAAAGACATACTTTGCTTTGATTGAAATACTGAAGCTTCGCTCAGCTTAGACTATTGGAGCTAGGCCTTCAGGAGCCAGGTGAAACACACCTCTATATTAAGCTTACAGCATAGTACATGAATGATTTTCAGCAGTTCTAGATCAAACACAGGCATGTGAAGCTTGTAAAACATTCCAGGTTTTTATTTGAAGCTGGTAGTAGACATACTGACATATATACAATCTGGTATGTAGCATTTCTGGACTGCTTCTTTCAGTGAAGAGTCCTGGCATAGAGCTGCCACTGTTTACTGTCACCCACTGGTTATTATTCATAGTCAGTGACATATCTAGGACTTCCACAAGGCCTAGAGTGAAGTTTTCCCTCATGAACGGGGTCGTATCCATTGTAAGTCAAGCCAGGACTGGTTGATACCCCTTTCTAATTATGTTTGTGGTTGATCTGACATGGTTGGACATCAGAATCACCGGAAGGCCTGACCAATGAGAGAGCATACTTAGCTACAGTTACCTACACACAACTGAAAGAAAAATTCAGCCGCATAATATGAATGTACTTTTTTTAACTTCAGAAATCGTAAGTGCAAAACGAATATGTTTCTAGTGCAAAATCATATGATCATGTACAATAGTAATATATGTATCTATGGTGCAATATCCTCTTCACACTGTAATCTCGTGAAACATATGTATGGTGCAATATTATCCATCCTGTAAGTTTACATACACTTCCCACTTTTATGTCACACTTCTCTATTGTCTACTTACTGTATTGTCTCGGATTCATATCCCATTCACACTCCTGTTACACTGATGTATTGTCTATTTATTGTAGTGTTTCTGTCATCCCTCGCACTTTGTTCAATGCTGCTAACTGCCTCCTGGGCAATAATCATACTTATGGTGCAATTCTCACTTTGTTGACTGTTGAATGTTGCTATATGTTGCACCGTGGTCCATGGAGGAACGTTTCATCACGCTATGTATGTAGACACAGTTGCAAATGACAAAGTAACCCCGAACCTTGAACCTTGAATATGGCCTTCTCTGAAGGCCTAGAAGACCCTGAGGGTTCTCCTCTGTTCATTTCCTAGTTTTGATGTCTTCAGTATTATTACAAAACAGAAAACAATGGAGAATAGTAAAAAAAAAAAAAAAAACCTTCTACATCCAGAAACTGTTGGCTAATGCTAAATGTCAGGCAAAACAATATCATCAGAGACAGTAAATTAAAATTAAAAATCTGAATTAAAATCTGAGGTTTATTAATGTGACATGCTCATGGCAGCCGATTTAGTGTCTTTACAGCCAGCGATCAAGTTCTCTGAATATGAGAGCAGCTACAGCACTACAAAGTCATCAAGAGGAGTACGGCATGGGAAGATCCACAGCTTCTGCCAACTTCAAGCAGACAGCGACACTGATAGTGAAAGCGATGGTGACAGATGACCAGAGTAGAATGGGTTTTTCTCTTGCCTGTTGTCAAAAAATCTTTATCGTATAATCTGGCACGCAGCACGAGTGAACAGAAAAGGCATTGCATGGTTCGCTATAGAATTTGCAGAAGGAACTTACTGCCTTCATCTCGTACATCCAACACGAAGCTCACAAGACCACTGTTTTCAAACAGTTTGCCGCGACTGTCATTGAGGCAGCTTTTTCTTTTTCTACGGAACACAGGCCTTCCCAAAGTCCATCAAGTCAACAAACGTTTAGCACATAAAGCACCGTGCCTTGTTCTCTGATGATAGCAAACTTCCCTTTTGATAATGATTTGTGTAAACTGCACTGGAGGTCCTGACAAGGCCACTTCTTTCTTAGATGCGGCGCTAATTCAAAGCAGAAAGGCATCGCAACCATGCAAGACGAGTTGTTTCTCTTCATCTTCACCACAAAACTGATGGCCAAGCAAATATTTAACCACTCCAGCCTTTCATCCCCTGTACCACATTGTGCCCAAAGCTCATGAAAGGGAGACAACATTCCGAAGACTCATTCCGCATGGACATCATCCTCTCTTCTGGAGCCATTCGGTTCTCTGGCCTGATGAAATGTCAGTGGCCAAAGACAAAAGCAAGCCCTCATTTTATTTTTCTCCAATTTCATCTCTCTATCTCCTTTCCCCACGCTCGATCCCTCCTTCCCTGCGATGCCCCCCAACCCCCCCAGCCTAATTCTGTGATAAAGTGAATCTGAGGAAGCTAAAAATGCAAAGTCCTTGGGAAAAATCCGGCGCATCACAGCAGAGATAAGAAGGTTTTGACGCCGTTCAGTCTGACATATTTAAGAGAATTTGTGATGAAGTGCACAGCTTATATTTCAAATAACACACACACACACACACACACACGGGCGCACACATCCTCAGGCACGACTTTTCTCAAAGAAAGTAAAAAAAAGGAAATGGCTTCACGCAGCTGGGCGCCAGGCCATGTTTGCATCGTTCATGTATGTTTAAGTGTGTTTAAGTGAGAAAACACTTCTACCGGAGATGTTAACTGCACAGCACCAGGATAATGCCAGCAGAAGTGCAAATGTGCTTGTGGCTTGGCCAACTGCAGCTCAAGCCACTTGATCAGTGAGATCATGCCGGCTAGAGCACAGTAAGGGCCGATGGAAGAGATAACTTGCCTCAGAGGGTGGAGAGTGATTTCAGAGGGAAGGGCCGAATCGCATGTGTGGCAACCCATCATCGGACACGGGTCTTCATTTCCTCCACACGTTGGGCCAGCGTCCAACCCACCAATCTGGAACATCTTTTCTTTTGTTCCTTCATTCCGGCCAAATATGCAGTTCATTATGCCCCCAAGTACCCACCCACCCCGCCAACTTTCCCTCTCCATCATCCCAGCCGCAATTCCACTTTTGCCTGAAAAAGGAAAATAAGCTGGAATACAATGACCCACTGGGCTAAAAATGTTACTGCCTGTAACATCCTGACACTCCATTCCGCTGATTATTCAAGTGATTAGAGCACCCAAATATGACGGCTACATTCATGCACTTCGCTCACACATTCAGTCACGCTCCCCCTTAATTTTCTCAACACCCTGTATCTTCTCAAACAGTAGCAGCACATCACACATTAGCACCAGCTGAGGGCATTAAATGTCTTGGCATGCATTCTCCCCTATATCGTTTCTAGGGATGCACTGAAATGGCACTTTGCAGCCAATGTAGACGCCTGATTTTTTCAAGCACATATGCCATGTGTTGATGTATGTCCACTTATAAATCCACCTGGATTCGCAGGATGGAGAAACGGAAGATTCATTTGTAGCCGGACTGACACTATTTCAGATTTAAATACCCATAATATGTAATGTCAAAATGCACAACACAAAATGACACTGTCAAAAAAATCTGATGTTTGATGTTTAACAAAAAACAGTCATTTATTTACAGTTTAATTAACACCTAAGAGAAATAAAAATATATCTCCTGAATTTCTCCTAGACAATAATAAGATCAGATGGAAAGACAAGGGAACGTCTCCGGCTGCTCAGATATTTCTCCAGAGCAAAAGAAGCCAGTGATCTTATGTCTCCTCTTGAGTTTTAGTTGAGAACTCAGTGCAGTCACAGTTAGTGTGCTCAGATTTGGTAAGAAAATAACACTCATGTTTATCTGACTCTCATCTCTCAGTCTTCTCTCCTGCACTTTGTGTCTTCTTTTAGTCTAGTCCTATTTCTCCTAAGACATTTAGGACAAACATCATTACGTCTACAGAGATGCCAAAAAGCAGAACTGAGCAAAAACATTTCATTCTGGAACATCTTTTTCCTAGTACAAAGCTCTTTAAATGCTGGTATAATGTAAGTTTAAACTGGCGATAGCTTACTAAAAGAAATACCTGAATAGAGTACTGAATTGTTTGCGGTACAGAAAAAGCATTAAGCGTTTAATACTTTATGCAACTCAAGTTTGGAGAAGGTTATAAATGCAGACATGTATAAAATGTGAATATTTTAGAACAGAGGCCTGGCAATGTTCTGCTGTTCAGGAGTATGATAAATGTATCATCAAATATTGGTTTAAAATTAGAGGTGGGCAGTACTCCACAAATATAATGTCTTATCCATCTTGTAGAATACAATCCATTATAGTCAAAAAGTGCCACATTATTGTCAAAAACTAGCACAGTGCACTTTTTTTCCTTTACTACGCTATAGTACATCCAGTTAAACAGGATAAATTTAGCTTTCTTTGTAATAAAACATAGTTGGTCTGTGACATGACTGACCACAATAATATAATATACAGTCCACCCCTTGGTCAAATGTAATCATACGTCTGCTGTTGTTTCAAACATTTATCCGTCAATACTAATATAATATCAGTTTGACTGCGCATCTCTAAAAAAAGTCATAACAATGTTATACTTTATAGACCTCTTAAGGGAAATTTGTCATTTTGCTATCTAACTGTTCAGTCTGTGAGTAGCACAGACAGCAAGGCCGTGCTGCCTGGGACTGCTGGGTGAAGTTAGGTGTCTTATCTAAGGGCACAACCAGGTATACCTAGTGAGTCTTGGGATTTGAACCCACAACCCACTAGTTGCTGGTTCACCTCTTGCAACATTAGGCTACTGTCCACCCCAAGAGTAATCGACCTACCCAATTACTGAATGTAACATAGAAAGCTACTTCAATGTCCTTAGACTGACAAAAGCGTTAGCTGTGTGTGTGATAGTCTGTGTAAAAATGTATCATACTGTCCAGTGGTTTTAAACCCTGTGGTGATCACTGCACAAAACAAAAAACACATTGGATTATACAGAATTCTATACTCCAGCTCAGCCTTCCAGCGAACCATTAAGACATGATGTTCATCTTAGCATTTCTTTACTGGCTACAGATCTCCTTCACGAACTGAGTTATCCATTTGAGTCACTAGTCTACAGAAACCACATAAAAGCAAACAGATTAAGAACAGTCTCAGAATCCACAGGACTAGATGAAAGAACAGGGCTCATATCATGACTGTTCGGGTGTTAGAACAGTATTTCTCAACCAAGTCCTTGGGGTCCGACTGGATGGTCCACATTTCTGTTCTAATCTTGCTCACAGCACTCCTGCACCAGATATTCAGTGCTCTTGAAGAAATCCACCATCTTAATGTAAAACTGGATGTGGTTTAAGCAGATTGAAAGAAGTTTTGTGGATGTATTTACAAAAAAAAGGATTTGGGTGACTATTGACTTCAAGTGTTTGTTACACTTGCAACTCCAATACTTAACTAAAGAGTTCAAATTTAGATTCTAAACATGTCTCGGTAGATCAGCTACATTGTGTGTAAGTATAAACTTGTATAAATTTAATGTTTTGCAAGACTACTCCTTCAATGGCTTGAATCAGGTGCACTGGGAGCTGGAATCCAACAAAAAAGTAGGACCATCTGCTGAACTTCGAGGACTAGATTGAAAAACACAGCATCAAAAGCCTGCCTACGCCAATTCAATCAACTACAACCTTGTAATGTCCATCTGGCATAACTTTATCTCTCACAATCCCTTTCAGTTTTCTGAGCAGACAGCAACTCCAGGGCGCCAACTTGCAATGCTCCACCGCAAGTTTGAACAAAAGGCCATTTACAGCCTTACAACTTCTCAAACAAACACCTGACCGAGCTTCACCTAGAGATCGCAAACAGAAAGTTCTATTCTCCTGTGAGAGCAGCGGACAATGTGGACAACGGACTCGCTGACAAGCAAACATTAATATCATTGAATGACCTGTCAAGCGCCTATCTGACCCTGTCAGCCTATCCAAATGAAGCTCATGGAGCACTGCTCAATCCCAAAGCCACCTCTCGCCCTTCTTCTCGGGCTTCCATTGAATTTTCTCTCTTGTCTACTTAAACGGGCTACTTCGGCCCTGAGGTAAAGTGGGGGAAGAAAAGAAGTGGTGGGGGGTGGGGGGTGGGAGTGGGCAAGCATGCGAGGTAAAGCGCCTGTCAGTGACCTAGCCTGCCTCACTGTTTCATTTGACATCTCATGTCTCACAGCTCTACAATTTTCTTTTGATTATGCCGAACAATTTCACAGGCAGGCAGAGAGGAGGAATCTTGGGGCGTCTTCCAGCAGCACTCCGCCGGCAAACGAGGCTCAATTAGCTGTCATTTCAAGCGTTGGCGAAGTCACTCTCTGTGGAAGAATCAGAAATCAAGGACATATAGTCCGTCAGAGGCGAAGACCGCTCGTCAACAGGCAAGCGTTAGCAATAACACAAGCAGCGGGGGCGAGGAGGCTCGCCACGCTCTCCGCTGAAGAGTGGAATGAAAGCAAGTAAAGGTGGAGCGCTGAGCAGGGCACAAAGGTTATCGTTCATCTGCATAGACGCTTAAATGGACACACTAGAAGCAGAAAAGAAACAATCCGATCAAACCACTGCGAGCATTAAACCAACGGCAGCGTTCTGCCGGCTCAAGGCACGATTCCTCGCACGGAATGCAGATTTTCATTTGCCCACTCTGTTTGTCCGAAAGTTCCTTCCATCTCGAGTTCCCAGATGGCCGCCTTTTGAAGGAAAGGCACAAAAGCAAGTTATTAAATGTGTGGAAACAGGCTGGCTGCAAGACAACAAGATAATAAAAGAGGGATCAGTGTGTGTATGTTTAGTCTGGATGAAGCAAATCAAGCCAGAGTTCCTTAAGCAGCTCCCAGATTTCAGTGGAAGTGGATCTTTTTTTTTCCTGTCATGAGAAAATAGGTGCTCTCAAAACAGGCAAGAAACACTGTCAAGTCTAAAACCGTTGCTAGAAGGCGTCCAAGGCATCACAGTGGGTCAGTACTTTTGTCCGCGGTGATGGAAAGGTTCCGGATGGATTTGTAGCAGATTTGCACACGTACAAGTTCAACACGTAGAATAATAATTATCGCCTCCTTTCCTGGCCCAGCCCATGAGAATGGGCATTAACAAGAAAAACAACACAACATGGCGAGGCAGCATTTGGACTTTTATTGATTTTGAGGCTCCAAACTGCATTCCAACATTTAATGGGTTTTAGGCTCCAGGATTAGATATCTTTAAAAAAAAAAACATTTTGATTTACAAAAAAAATAAAAAATGACGAGGGGAAAAAAGAACTCCCTTGTAAATGTGTTCTTCTCTTTGGTCTCCCACAAAGAAAAACCACAGAGAAGAAAGTATAAAACATTTCTAAGAGATGTTGTCGCCTTATTTGTTTCAATGCTGGAAATGAAGTGGTTGTCACACAGACTGAATATAAAACATGGACAGCATATGCTCAGGAAATATGTGACATCAATACACCCCAAACCATGTCTCGCTCTACTGCGGTGAGTAAATAGTCCTCGGGGGGACAATTTATCAGCCACTCTTCACCCCTGCTATCGATCATGTGACCCAGTAGCAGAAGTCATTTATGACTGTTTCCCCAAGCCTAAATCAAACGGTGATTGAGACGGATGTGTGTTTTACCTAGCATTTGCGAAGCGCTCGTCTCAGCCGGCTGTCTGCTGAAGTAACTCTGGGGCCCGTTCTTGCTCTCTGTTTTACAATGGCAAATCTGCAGTCAGCTGAATCTACCGACCTCCACTAACACCTGCCACCCACACCTTCGGTTGTTAGCAGCCGCTCGACCCAATGCAAGCAAGTGCCGCTTCCACCAGTAGCTGATGACACACAACACAGCGTTGTGATGAGAGACACCTGTTCCCTTTATTTCTGGGAGAAACATGGTTTAATGGGGTGAATCATTCACCCATCACTCCAATCAGAACCCAAAACTACCAGTGGTTCTGCAATAGTGAAGTCAGCAGCACTGAAGTCGGTGTCAAAAGGCCCAAAATAATAGAACTGGAGTCCGACAGAGACACTGAAATCACTCCTTGTTCTTATGTGAACATTAGGCTACATATCTACTGTTGTCATGTGACATACAGTAATTTGCTTTACACTGTGTTCTGCTACAAGCAATTGATTTCTTAAATAATGGGATCGGATTCATTCCACTTTCCTCTGAAATCCATATCAACAAGTCTACTGGTAGCAGTCCAATGCTATGTATCTCATATCTACGTTTGCATTTCAGGGGTGTAACAATACACGTATTTTCAGGTTTCACACAATTTTCAGTATTTTGATTCTGAAGTCATGATCCAGTTACATTTTCTATACTTCATGATTCAACATCTAGACTCTACAGATCTCTGTATAGCCTGGGTTTCTCAGTGCCTGGTGCACCGCCCTCTAACAAAATAAAACTCAAAAATCACAAATTCTTTATAGGCTCTTCAGAAATAAAAGCCCAGTAACACCCACCTCCCACCTACTTTCCTCTGATATTAGGCAATCAGACCACTGGAAGTGGTTTCCACAAAAGGCAGTAAACAAGAGATTCTCAGAAAAAAGTGATGGGTTTATAGTTTTATATTTTGATATACTGTTTCCAATGTCAGTTTTTTGATACTGTATTTAAATCATCACACCCCTGTATGTATTCACTGTTACAGATGAGTTACAATAGTGCATGCAGCTTAAGTAATTACACACATGCATTAAATTCCCTTTTTACTCATGTAAGTGGCACATACGTTTATCCAAATATATAAACGTGTATTTACATAAGCTGCACTACTGAAATCAAGCTCTAACACTGAATATATTGCTATTGTTGCATTGTTGCTGCACGTATTGCTAAAGTGTTACTATACAGTTGTTAGAGATGCTTAATATAAAGTGTATGTTAATTAAGCTATTAAAAAGGAGTATATATATCGTTTTTTTGTTGTTGTTGTTTTTTTTGACAAATTTCTAAACACATAGTCCATACAGTCCATATAGTCCATATTCAGCAGCTCATTTAGAATTCGCTATTCTTGTGATGTCACGACAAGCAGCTCATTAAAATATATATCCCCTATTCAACCCTAAAGCAATTCAGTTCCAGTCATTCACAAGTTATCAGGAGTGATTCAGTCCAGACTGCTTTTTGAATGAGGCACAATTTAGAGCAGCCAATCAGAACAGAGCTTATTACAAATATCTGTCTTAAAAGCACAGCAGCAAAAGAAGCCTTTAGTTTAAGAGACATTGGAGATGTACTTATGCAACAATACATTATGACTGTTTCTGGTACATGAAACCATACAAATGAAATGAAGCCATTCAAAGCAAAAATTAAACGCAAGACAAAAAGAAGGTAAACGTGTACAAAAGAATGAGAGAAGAGCAAAAACGTGAACAAGCACGTGCGTTCGTGAGCCAAATACACTGTGTATCAATTTATGAACCTACTTTAGAACAAATAAAAAACACAGAGCTATACCAATCAGCATAACAGCAATGATTTATATTAACGACGCAGATTCAGTCACTCGCGCGACAGCTCTGTTTTTGCTGATCAACCTCTCGTAGTGATTACTCCAGGACCTTAACTGAATACAGATGGGCATTCATCTCACAGCTTCCACTACTCTTTCTCTCATAAAAGATAATTGTAGACTGGAAATCGCTTCTTGCTAAACTCATTAATTTCTACCTTATTGACTACTGCAGCTCATAAAAGGTCTGACACTTTTAGGTTCCAAAAGGAACCGCCTTGACGAAGCAATCAGTCCCTCAGAAAAGGCCGTCTTGTCCTTTCCTTGCATGTAAGCATACAACTTGAAACCATTTCCTGTGATTTGTTGCTCTGTCGGCCCACTCGACTAAAACCAATTAATATTTCTGGATGTATGACCCAGTCCTACCAAAAGACACTCATCGTTCTCAATCACTTCACACTTAACAGGTGTTTGCTGCTCCTCAACTACCAACTATGCCATTAGCAGATGGACTGCCATGCCCCTTATCTCAAGCTTTTAAAAGACCACAAGAAGATACAAGCCTGGTGGGCTGGTGCCAGTCTTTGGGAAAAAAAAAAAAAAAGGATTTACGAGGCCAAGGCACAGCTTATTAACCACGGCACTGACGCTTCGCTTCTAGTCAAACACAAAGCATATGAGATGGAGAAAGCGAAGGCAAACAGGGAGGCTGAGAGAGGGAAAAAAAGAGACACAGGCGGAGGAGAAAGGAAGAATAAGCATAATGCCTGTTTCTTTTTCTGTCCCCACTGTGTTCTGCCTGTTGTTTTCCCTGAACGTTTCATTTCCATTCCAGATCCCTCTCATGCTCCAAAACCACAGCAACGGACCCGGGGGCCCTCCCTTGTGGGGCTCTCTCCTCTGGGTCGTGACCCCTGACCTCGGTCGACTCACTTACTGGGCGCAATAATGGCTCTAAATGCGTGAGTGACACATACCAAGACGTGCTTTGTTGCCATCCGTTCACCAGCGCCGTCCTCGTTTTGCATTCCGACCCGATGATTAAGCAAACAAGGCAGGACATGGTCGGGTGTCAGTCAGCAGCTGAATGCTGCCGCGCCTCTACGAGGCTCTCTTCTTCCTGATGAAATTAATTAATTTTATGATTCCATTCTTTGGCTGTAAGATCAATACTGACTCTGAGGCAAATTCATTTCCTCTATGCACCCTGCATTAATTTGAAAATGCTCCTGGAAATTATTGGCGCTTGTGATTACGGCGCTTTAATTCTCCAGGCCAAGGTACGGCTGTGTTTGCGCATTCCAGACGGTCCCTTTGAAGTGTCACTGCAAGCCTTTTCATTCGTTGGTATTTAGGCACGTGTTTTCTTGGCAGCCTCCAGCTAGAAATGCCCTCAGAAGATTAGCCATCGTTGTGATTTCTTTTTTTAAGGCCATGGTTTCATTTGCTGTCCAGGTAACAGCTCCAAACCCCAGTAAAGAACAACAATGGCAACAGCTGACGCGCAATGTGTGAACGGCCAGCATGGCACAAGTAGTGCTTTGGGTTTGCCTTCTTAAAGAATGTTTTCAAGCCAAATGCTATTGTGCCTCTACATCAGAGTGGAAAATATTTGAAGTAATTGTATTTCGTTACTCCACAACATAGTATTATATTGGGGGACTTGTACTTTTCTCAAACATTTTAGAAACTGAATGCTTCTATTTATCCGCACATTTCCAGGACAAAATAGTTTTCATTTTCAAAAATATGTTTAACCTCAAGATAAACAGATCTTTTATTCTACAAGTTTGAGAATAAAAATCTCAAAGGAATTTATCTCTCTTTCATGATACTGCCTACACCTATATTAAATTGTCTTTGGGCAAAGATCAGTATTACCAATTAGTCACCACAACACACACCACATTATCACACACCACTAAAGAAAAAAATGTATTTGTACAAACGTATGTACATGAGTATGTTTAAATGTAGATACCTTTTGACTTTCACTCTTATTACTGGAATCCACACTTCCACCTTTAATTAAGTAAGACTGTACCTTCACAAGCAGGCTACTTGTAGGTATTTGCACTGGTGGAATGGAAATTTTCTTGGATAGTTTAATTAATATATAATGATATTTTATATCAAGAGATCGCACCAGGATGTACTATGGGAAGAAGGCAAGCCAGTGGAGGCAGTATGATGCTCTGGACAACGTTCTGCTGGGAAAATGTGGGTCCTGGCACTCAAGTGGATGTCATTTTAACACAAACCACCTGCCCAAACATTGTTGCAGACCAAGTACACCCCTTCATGGTAGTGGCCTCTTTCAGCACAATAATGCACCCTGCCAGACTGCAAAAACTCTTTAGGGATGGTTTGAGGAACCTGATAAAGAGTTCAAGGTGTTGACTTAAAGCATCTGTGGCTAATGTTTCAGTGTAGATACCACAGAGCACCTTCAGAGGTCTTGTGGAGTCCATACCTCCATGGGTCAGGGCTGTTTTGGTGGCCTGAGGGGGCCTACACAATTTCAGACAGGTGGTTTTAATGTTATGGCTAATTGATGTAATCCATTATTGAGATTTCTTTTTTGGTGGTGGTCATAACAATTCCAAACCCAGCTCAGAGTGCGCTAACAGCAAGTATGGGAAAAGAACTGCTTTTGCTTTAGTAGATGTTTTCTTAAGCATTATTTCTAACCAAATATTTTTGTGTTCCTGTTCTAGGTACGAACAAGCAAGATGACATTAATCACCGACTAGGCCTTAAACTACATGAAACATTGATAGTAAAATCATAATCTCTTCTTAAATCCTCTATGGAGTATATATAGTACGAGTAGTGTAAGGCTGTGGAATGAGCCTCTGTGATTCACCATGAAGTGTGGCAGATTGCAACACAGAAAAAAAAAGATTACTTAATTATCATGGTTCCTGACATTGAGAGGAACTACAGTACAGCACTCATAATCCATTAACGCATGTCTCAGCTGTTCACGGCCAGGCGGCGGCCAGTGAAACGTAATCCGAGTCTCAGAGCCACATTCCAAAAATGCTATTCTGCATAAAGAGAACTCCAGAGCTGTTGGTTTTGCTTTGCCAGTGTCAAAAGACATGTGTATTATGACAGAGCTCCGGTTCCATGCCAAGTTTAACAACCTCTCCATCCGGCACTGTTATCGTCACAGCTACAAGTAGCCCCCGCATGCTGGGAGCTCAAGAGCTGGTCTTCAATACCACATCAGGAGATAAAGGCTTCAGAAGGATTCTTGTCACATATGTTGCATTAGCATTTTCCTTTGAGGGACAGGTGTTAGCATCAGAGCTAAATCGTTACTCAGATTAAAAAAAAAAGAAGACCAGCCCCCAGTGGCAAAAAGGTGCATGTTCCCTTTGTGTGTGTGTGTGTGTGTGTGTGCGTGTGTGTGCGTGTGTGTATAGCGTATAAATTACCCTAATGACTCAGGAGCCATTCCATGTCAGCTTTTACCCTCGAGGAACATCAGAAATATCAAAGGAGGCCTCTGAATGGCAACATTCTCCCACTGACACCATTTCTGGCTTATGTGTTGTAAGACTAGGACTTTGCCTGGGATTAAAAGTAAAAAGGGTGAAAGTGCCAGTGCTGTTGTGCTGTTTTAAAATGATAAATGCCAAACCTGAGGACGAACCTTCATTTGGACTTTACTGGGTATATTATAATTAGGACGGGAACAGTAAACTCATAAAACAGTGGTTTTCAAATTGCAACATTAGGGGAACATCCAGTACAAGTTTTCCTCTTCATGCATTATTATTTGAATAAAAGGAGAAGAGGACATCCTTCTACTTTTATTCTGGTCTATTCTGCACAACTAACACTCAGGAGAGGCTAATGACAGAGTTAGTCTCATGGTTTTTGCCTTTGCTGCGGTCTCATGGGTTTAGAATGTAAATCTTATGGGTTATTGCACTCCCAGAGAAACACAGAAACCAATACTGGGGTTTGCTGCTTATTTAGATTGCGCCTCCTAGTTTTACTGGCCAGTATGGCCCTCTCAAATTAGTGTGTTGTGTTTTTTGCGAGCTGATATTCACAAAAGGCTCAAAAAGGGGAAGATAAGCAAAAACAACCAGAAGAGAAAAGGCCCTCATACATTAAAAAAAAAAAAAAAAAACCCTGAATGGAGAGTTTAACCTCATTGCAGAAGTAAAAACAGTGGGAAAAATGTTCATGTTGAGGTGTAAGTGAAGAGAGTTTACTCCTCGTCGTCATCTCTGCACTCTGACCAGCACTTGAGAGTCAAGCCCACCAATAATACAGGCCTTACGCTCATCCCTGACATTATTAATTCACTCAGTATTAGTCTGTACATCCCATCCCATGTCATCGCATCATCAAGATGTTTGTTATATTAAAATTTGATGTGTGTGTGTGTGTGTGTGTGTGTGTGTGTGTGTGTCTGTATGTGTGTGTAAAAGGCGAGCAGGGGGTACGCAGCAGGAGATTTAATGTCTAAGGGGGTAGGGGACTGCAAAAAGCGTTGGAACCGCGGAGATAAAAGCCTCATGTTATAGTATTCCCGCAATATTCAATATTCACTACAAACATGACACTCTTTGTATCCTGATAAAGGCATCACATTACAGCATTCCCACAATATTCAATATTCACTACAAACACTTGCTGAAGGTTAAGCTTTCCTACTGTCTGCATATTAATAGCATCGCAACACAGAGCGAATACCAGAGGTCCAAAGTACAGAATCCAGTCAATAACGCTTCTGTCAAAAATGTTAAACCCAGTCACGGTAGTAATTTCCTTACTCAGTCTAACAACGGCTATATTGTATCACATTACCCCGCTCAGAGTCAACATTACTGTAGCCAGCCTAATGCCGCGCAAACAAAGTACATAGAAACGATCCGATTCACGCCTCTAACCTCAATGTCGCTAAGGCTTTTTTTCCTTTTAATTCAATCAGTGCTTTGTGCGCAAGCAGTGTGTGGGACTTAAGCATGTACATTTGCTTAGTGAACCTTAATGGGCAACAATCGCTTTTATCTATGCTTTAAACGCTTTTTCCTTTCCACACGAAGACGCATTATTTCAGCGCCATTAGACGTCCTTTCAGAACCGGCTGTTTTATTATGATCCATAGTAAGCACGGCAATAAGGCATAATAACATTTACGGTTAAAGTAGCTGGAGGTGCACAGCTTGGTAACCTTGTAAACATTAATCAATTCTTTCCATTTGTACACTGAGGAACGGCTGCTTTGTAGCCTCTATATAATTGATCAACCAATTCCCTGTAAAGCTGGACTGTTTAAAATTGGAATCTCTTTTATTAGCCCCGTTCCCAGTGGTAAAGGAGACGGAGTATACATCCCAGACCGGGCACTCGTTTTTGCAAATTGCAAGCTCAGACAAAATGAACACGTGAACGTCACGTGACAGTTTGTGAGGTGTCACTCACTTCTGACAGACATCTCGTTGTCTGGCGAACTTAACGCACCAGGACTTGTTAAACCATCACTCGTAGAGGCATCTTGAGGTATAAAGAACGTAAAAAAGGAAAAAAAAAACAAACAAACAAGAAAAAAACACGAATCTTGTCATTGGAAACGCTTGGCAATCTCGGCAGTTCTTTGTCACGCCGCTGTGATCACCCGCGGATGGTAATTATGATAATTCTGTTGTTAATCACATTTACATACGTGCGAGCGTCAGAGCGAAAGTGGGCTGTTTGCATGCATTCCCCCTCACGCATGGTGGGCCCATTAAAATTCTAGTGTCTAGATCGACTTAATTGCAGTTTGTCTGAGGCTGCTCCTAGACTAAACCTCTGTGAGCGCCGAAGATGAAGCAAAACACAGATGATGCCAGGACCTACACGTACACAATAACCCAGATATGACCACTGTGGTAAACAAGACATTGTTCTCAGAGTGCAGTTTACAAGATAACATGACTTTCAGGAATAATTTGACCAAAAAAACATCCAGTTTACACTGTTTTATATCTTTACCCGAACAAGCGAAGTCGCATTTAGAGTCTTGGTTTTGCAATGGAGCTATGTAGGTAATGTAAGAAACGAAGGAATGCACACTAAAATTGGATTTATATCGGGATAAGCACATAATCGCTTTAAAATTATCATCATCGGCCAGATTCTTTCATATATTTCATTATGTGTATGAAGGTGTATTTATACAAACATTTTATGCATTGTGTGTGTATATGTACTGTATGCCTTACAAATGTATTACATTTCTCTGTAATGCTAATGCAGGTAGTTTTTTTGTGTTTTTTGTATCGACCTTGGCTGATATGTATATGAAAAATCAAATATGGCCACTAGCCAAAAATTCCCATCAGTGCAGGCGTCCTGGAATGGAAGCTTATATCCCAGCAGCAGCTAAAATATTCCCATTTAGCACTTTCAGGCCAGATGGAGCTGACTCACACTATGTGCCTGGCTACTACTGCCAGTGTTATAGGCAGATGCCAAATGGTTGTTAAGTTGTTTGCTAAATATGGCATTTTAGAAAAGCAAACATGTGACATTTGACTGAGAAAGACACTCATGGGGCTGGAGTGATAACAGATGAATGCGGAGTAAAAAAAAGGAAATCTCCAAACACAAAAAACTGCCAGCTTTGACAGATGTAAACAGACAGGAATGGCATCCAGTAACTTATGAATCTCTAGGTTTTGTTTAAAGGTCAGAGTAAGTCAGAATTACAACTGGGAAAGTCTGAGATCTGGACGCTACACACACTTACATTGTTGACCTTTCACACCATTCACACAGACAAGCTCCAAATGTGTGTATTTTCCTAGTATAATTGAAAAGTAAATACAAACACACAAAGATCTGCAGCTTCTATAAAGCAATGTTTCCTGGGCCTGGGCCTCGAGTCCCCCTGCCTTGCACATTTTAGTGTTTTTCATCTCTGTCCCCAAACACCTGATACCACTAATCAGCTCATTAATAAGCCACTACTGAGTCAAAGTGGATGAAGCGGGGAAAATGTGCAGGGCAGTGGGCGTCCAGGGCCAAAGATGGAAAACACTGCACTAAAGATTCCGTTCACATAAAGGTTAATCAGGCTCATTGTTTATGAGGTGATCAAACCTCTGATTTCGGTACTTTCCTCAAATAAGGTGGTTAACATTTCCAGTGGAAACGGAGTGTATCACTTGATGGAAACACCAGGTTAAGCTGCCAAAGGTTTCATTCAAGCCAACATAAATCCACATCAAATTAGGAGAAAGAGGGGATTCTTGGCATACCTGTAAAGAGCTTGAAGACGGGGCATCAGACGAAAGCACTCTAGAGAACGTAGGCCAAATGCATGTAAATCTCTAACGGTGAAAGTATGCCATTTCCTTTATAGATGTTTCCTCTAAACTCTCAATAGCTTCATAACCGTGACTTAGATTTGGCCCAACCTTAGTTGCAGTAGTGTTACAAATGTTCAAAGGCCTAAATCTGTATTTGCCGAGTGCCGCTGATTTGACATGAAATGGGGGAATGGGTTATTTGCATGACATATGCCTTCCGTTGCAAACGGCCATGCCTTGAGTAATATCGGCACGTACGCATGGAAAGGTTGCTACTTTTGAGAAGTGTAATGCTGCCCCCGGGGCGGAGTGGACGGCTATAGAAGTGGTTGCCAGGGTTTACCACTTTGGAAGGGGAAGGAGTGGCTGGGTAATTATGCCTATTATCCCACTGATAGAGGAGAGTTGTCTGGTGACACATCTGGCTCCTCTCAGATCTTAAGAGGTGAATTTCAAATCCATCTTACAAATGGCCCTCGGTAATTGAGCTCTTCTTCACCGTGCAGTCATCCTTCCAACCTTGTCACCACTGTTGATTTGTGGGCCCTGCTGGGCGCAGGCTATATGTTTGGCTTTCGCACTTGCCAAATGATGTCGGGGATTGTCCAAATCTCTTTCGAATTGTATTCGCTCAAGCAGCAGATGAGGTAGCCATGGCAACGGGCATCGCAGTCCTTTTAAAGAGCTGGAGGAGAGGAAGGGTCATCTCTAGGCTCCCTGCTGCATTTGCACAAGATAGCAATAGCATATTTCACATCGCAACGGGCCGTATGAGTGCCAAGGGAAGGTTAACAGGGCCGTGCTCATAATAGATGGGCACAGGGCCCCGAGATTAGACACTTGATGAGGTCGGAGCCTCTTTATGAGTGAAGCCATCCAGCTCACAGCTCTTCTCGCCCATAATCAGCCATCGCAGGCGGCCCAACTCATAACAGCGGTGGAAGTCAGCCCACGTCTTGCATTTCCTGAGCCTGTCATTTTTGTTTACAAGAGGAGCCTCTCTGGAGGACCAGCGCTGACTGCTACTCGTCCGCACCGCACTCGAATCACAATACTAAAGCAAAGCTCAGTCATCTCTAACATATCCTGCACTTCAAGCACAATTAGCCTGGACTCACACTTTCACACACTTGTCCAAAGTCCAAAGGTTACTGTCACATGATAAGCCTTACTGCTGAGTTCTGATCACATCCAGTTTTCCTCCCTTTATGTTTAAACTCATGTTTGCGAGTGGCCCATATCTGACATTAATGTGAACACAGTTCTGCCCTCAGAGCATGCACACAATTTCCAAATCTATAATATCACGTGCATGATTGCTGACACACTGCCAGCACTCGATGATGATGACAGTGATGTGTTTGCTCAGTGTAAAAGATGTGGCTGTTTTTATTATATCCAAAAGTGGTTTCAATCTATCACGATCACATTAAAGCAAAACAAAATCGGACCTATGCCACTTCAACCCTAAAATGTGAATGCAGTCTCTCAGGATTGTTTAGTCTAACACGGAAATCTTTTCAAATCAGATTTGAGTCACATTTTTCCCCTTACATATCATTGCCATAGGGTGGAAAGCCTGCATCTGAACAGAAAATTGCAATTGAGCAACAAAGCATTTAATGTGAACACAGCCAAGGCGACCCAAATGTGATTTGTTTAGGTAAGATTATGCATTCACACTAGGGAAGTAACAGTGTTGCATATTGTATTGTACTGAAGTGTATTGCAACATATAGTATTGTATTGTATCTTGTCATAGAATCGTGACTAGCATGATAGCTTAGTTTATTAGCCATTTATTAGCTTGTGGCTAGAGCACTATAGTAAGACACTATGAAATACAGCATTTGTGTCAGATATTGATACTCTGAATGCTCTAATAAACTGAAATATTAACATGTAAGGTACACTTTTCATTGTATCAAAAAATGTATTAACACCACCACATCATATCAAGTTGAGTAAAGAATTCTGTGAATCAATACATGATGAGTTTATACAGCTCTGAAAAATCAGATGTGTCCTGTTTAGTCAAAGCAATCAGAGTTATATTTTTGAGAATGTAGTCTTGATGAGTTCTGATTTGAATCTAATTTGAAAGATTGTTAACAATATGATTTGAAAGATTGTTATTGTAATTTGTAAAGTTATGTCAGCAACAGTATCAGGTTTGTACAATAACCTTGTAAGCCAAAAAATGCCTTACCTTCATCGGGGTCGGGGGGGCCGAACTCCAGGTCGTATCTCAGGACATAAAAGTTATTCCACACGTAGAGCTGGTTGTCGCGCGGGTTGTAATCCACGGCGGCAATATACTGGTACTGGTTGGGGAAGGGGATATCGGCGCGCTCCCCTTGGCCCAGCCGGGTGTTGTAGATGTAGTCGATGTGGCTGCGGCCCGCCTCGCTCTCGTTCTCCTCGTAGGTGGAGCGAACCACATGCAGCACGCCACAAACCATGAAGGCATTGGAGGCCGAGCGCTTGTCGTAAGAAGTCTCCCAAGTGGCCTCAAAGCGCAGCGTGTAGGGGTTCAGCTGGCTCAGGACGATGCGGCCGTTGTTCTGCTCAGTGGCGTAGATCACCCACAGCCCCCGCTCGTCCACCGCCAGGTCAATGTCTGTCTTGCCTCCCCAGCGGTAGGGTGAAGTGTCGTGGTAGTTGGCATTGGCCACAATGGCCTCTCCGCTCTTGATGCGCGTGCGCAGGTCAAACTTGACAATGTTTCTGGTACGCTCCTTGTTGAAGAAGACAGCACCATCGTAGGCCACGAAGCCTGTGCCGTCCACCCGGTGCGGGAGTTTGTACGTGGTTGTCTGCCGGCCGTTCCGGAAATCGTCCAGAGAACTATATTCTATTAGGGTGTCCGTGCGGTACGGGGTCCAGGGCATGAAATAGATCTTGTCGCCCGCCTGCAGGGGGTCCTTGCACCAGGCGCCCGCTTGCTGCTCTGCCTCGAATACGAAGGCAGGCTCCCCCACTGCTTTCAGTGTCCCGGGGCAAATGAAAACTGAAACAAAGGCAGGAGAGCGAGACACATGGTTAGAAATGCAAATGTTCCTGAACTCTGTATTGATTTTCTCTACAGGTATTATTTGACTCTGAGATGTGCGTGTGTGTGTTTGTGTGTGTTTGTGTATATGTGTGTGTGTGTGTGTGTGTGTGTGTGTGTGTGTGTGTATGTGCGTAAAACAATGGTCTCCAACCCTGCTCCTGGAGATCTACCATCCTTTAGGCAGTTTAGCTCCAGTGCCAATCCACCACATCCGATCCAACACATGACTGTCTTCATCTATCCTTGGTTAACCCTTAGAAGTCACTATTATCACCAGCAATAACAAGTATATAGTGTCATTTGATTCATGGTGTATTTACTGGTCGTAGCTCGATGAAACACGTGGAGCATACGAAGAAGATCTTTAGAACTTTGTATCGATACCACACTTTAATAGTCTTTTATAGTGTCATTTTTTACAATAAATCAAACTGGAAAAGTGTAGTGTGGATTTGTACCTGTCAATATATAATGTGATTTTTTTTGTAAATGCATAATTATACAATTACATTTGAAAAGTACAGCAAAAAGAAAAAACTGAATAGCACAGCTCTTGACATCTAAGGCTTAACCGAATGAGAGATGTCAGATTTGAGCTGAATCTGCAGGAAAGTTCATCTCCAGGAGCAGATAGTGACCACTTTGTAAAACGTGTCAAATATAGTTTATAGATTTTGCATGATAAATTCTTTTTTTTTTTGGTCCGTTTGGGATCAGGTGTGGCATGCATAGTTGAAGAGGAAATTCAAAGTTGGTTAAAGTGAGGCCAGCTCTGATAGGGCCAGTTTCTGTGGACTGAATTTGCTATGGCCTTGCTCCCTGAGATGTCTTAACACTGGGTGTAACTGAAAAAGGGAAAAGGGGACCAAACAAACCGCAAAAGAAGCCCCTGCAAATGAAAGGAGACGACAAAGATGACTTTCGGCCTTGCTCTCTAAGTAGGCATTCTTTACTTATTTTTAATGTCCAGCTGTACTCAGTATTGGGTATCTCGGGGAGGGATATAGGGTATAGGGTTCTACCAGCAGCGCAAAAGCCATACCTTTGAAAATAAAACACACATATACATGAATTATGTCTGAGGAAAGAACAAACAAACACACATGACACGCGATAGGAGGGACGAGGCAGGAGAAGGACGGTGGGGCAGAATGCCAATGCTGCTCAGGACAGATAGGATGACAGCGAGAGGGAGAGAGAGAGAGAAAGAGAGGGAGAGAGAGAGAGAGAGAGCGACCGGACTGATGTCGCTTTAAAAAGATAATGGGTGAGGGAGGCCTTGCCAAAGATAAAACAACACGTCCATCTCTGGCCCCTCGGCCATGTATGTGCATTCTGTGGTGGACAGCATAACACATGCAGATGGCTAAAAGAATCAACTGCCTCTCTCGCCCATCACCAACCACGGGGCCAAAAGATGTGCCACGGCAGGCGGTTGGAAGAAAGCCAAACAGACAAGCCAGAATTTGTCATCCACTGCAAAAAATGATACGCTGGTATGTGGAAGCGTCTTAAATATAAGTAATACGTCTAATATTTCTCACTTTGAGAATGCTATGGAAGCACATTCCTGCCAGGTAGAGTAGAAAGAAGTTTTTTTGTTGGGTTGTTTGTTTTTTCTCACTCTCTGTTTCTGGCAAAAGTATGTAACATTTTTAAAATATTTCACAGTATTCAAATTTTTTTTTTTACCTAATTTGCATCTGACAACATTTTTAAAACCCCATTAGCAATTATTATTACTGTTTTTAAGTCACAATAACTTTGGTTCTGCGTGACATAGGAACACCAAACAAAGCTCTGCATGACATCTGACACCTCCAGCATCAACACAAACCGGGGGCACTTCCATATAAGGAGCTGTTTGGCCATAGGACAACGATTTACCATTTGTTGCACTTCTGGCACGGATCCATGCTGCTCGTGTTGTGAGGGTCAATCAATTAACAGTCAAACCCCCCTGGTCAACACATGAAAGAGCCCCCTGGTCAGCAAACAACCCCCCCACTCCCTTACTTAAGCCCCAGTGTTAACAGGTGTGTTTTACATTGCAGCTAATCGTTAATCATATTCTTGTACAAAACATTTTTTTTTTTTTACCTAATACAGTCCTACTGTGCTGAAATCGTTGTCATTATTTATCTCATTATGATGTGATAATTTGGGGCATTACGGGGCAGCTGGTGGTCTAGTGGTTAGAGCGTTCGCCCTGCGATCAGGAAGTCATGGGTTTGATTCCCAAGACTGCTAGTCACCTCTGAGGTACCCTTGAGCAAAGTACCGTCCCCACACACTGCTCCCCCTCTACACACACTGCTCCCCGGGCGCCGTGTTCCTGGCTGCCCGCTGCTTCACTTGGTGAATGGGTTAAATTTAGAGGAAGAATTTCGTGCTGTTCACACTGTGTGCTGTGGTGTGTTCACGTATGACCGAATGATCACCTTCACTTCAAATAATTGTATATTTGACTTATGAGGTCAAAATAATGACTTAGTTCTTCAACATATTGACTTAAAATGTCAGAATACTGACTTATTTTAATGAAATGAGTTATTTTCTAAGGTATAATACCTCCTTATTTTGACACAGTATGACAGAATTTTACATTAAAAACTAATTTCATGTTAATAATTATTTTGATAAACATAAGTTATCTATCCTGGGGTCTACGGGTGCGAGGCAGGGACTCACCCCAGGCAGGGCACTAGCCCACAGCAGGGCGCGCACACACACACACACACCATTCACTCACACACAGTCAATTTAGAATCCCCAATTCACCTGATGCGCATGTCGTTGGACTGTGGGAGAAACCGGAGACCCCGGAGGAAACCCACACCACCACGAGGAGAACACGAAAAAACTCCACACACACAAGACCAGGACCTGAATTCAAACCCCCAACCCTGGAGGTGTGAGGCAACAGTGCTACCCACAGCGGCACTGTGGGGCCCAAGTTATTAATCACTTAAATAAAAACAATTAAAAAATTATTATTTTAAGAGATTGTCCGTTCTTACTATTGCCAGAAACACAGAGTAAAAAAAAACATTTGCTCTTCTTTACCTGGTGGGAATGGGCTTCCACAGATTATTCAGCCTATTTCAAGACACCTGGACTAATTCTGAATAACTTTTTTCAAGTGAAATTATCTCACTGAACTGGCGGAACATTTTGCTCCTTGCAAGGACTGAAGTAAAATTATCTGCCAGGGCAGAAAGATGATTTCACTTGAAAAGGTCAGTCTACAAAAGCGCAGATGTCTAGAAACACGCTTTCAACAATTTCATAATGAGAGATATTAGATATAATGCCTACATTTCTGATTTTCCCAAGCCAAGGTATCATTTTTGTTGCAGTGTGTACGGACTAAACCCAGTGAAACCCCAGTGAAAAATACGTCTGTGTTGAGGTTTCGATTTTTTTTTTTTAAAAAAAGAAAAGTGATGGATTTGGTGCAATCTTATGAGTCTCAAAAGTTTCTCCAGGAACTTCAGGTTGGACACCCCGAGACCAAAGCATATCTACAAAAAAGACGTTGATTACGGTGAAACTTCTCGTCCAAAAGAGCACTCGGTGCAATTTCATTTGGAATCAATGGAGCAGAGATCGTGCAGATCTCAGGATCTGAATATTGGATATCATGTGGGGGGAAAAGGGGAGGCAGGAGCAGGGGTGGGGCAGGGCAGGGGCAGGAAGGCGGGGGAGGAGGAGGGGGGAGGTCTGGGTGGAAGGCTCAGAACCAAACGACACAGAACAAGGAGCTGAGGACCGAGAACCAGAGCAGTCATTTACCTTTTTGCTCCACTTCTATTGAGCGGTGGAAAAAAGTGGAAAGAGCGTCAGGGGAGAGAAAGATTAGCATGAGTCATAGAGAAAATGTACAGGTATAGTGTATTTATACAGAGTGAGTTAGAGCGAGAGACAGCGAGATTTATACACATAGAGAAATGCATTAAAGGACAAAACCTAGGAACACACTTCAAACTACAGGGTTAGTTTCTTACACTGGTTCCCAAACTGTGGACTGTCTACTTTCGAAAGGAGTTCATGAAAAACAAGAGAATGAAAAGACTGTAGACACAAATATAAGTATAATTAAATTGCTGATATCTCAAAAATCTAAAGCACACAATTTTCTTCTTAACCCAAAAGTAGCCAAGACATGTTTGGACATTTTGGAAGTTTGCTTCTTTCTGCAGTGGAGCTACGAGGCTAATGTAGCTCACAGGTAATGGAAGATTAGAGTCATGCATAAGCATTGTATAAACATCACCACACCCATCAGACCCACCTCAAAATGTATGGAGGCGCATTCTCAATTGTATGATATTCTCAATTATACAACAGTCAGTCCCGGCAGTGCAGTCTGATTGGTCTACCTATGCTGTTATAACAGCCCTTTTTTCGCCTATGCTGTTAACCCTTAGAACTCAGTAAAATCAGTAAAATCTGATTTCAGTAAATATAAATCGCGTAAAACAGTCTAAAACTGGTGTTTGTTCTCCTACACGCTCGCCGTTTGCTGCTCTTTCACTCTCCGGACCCCCTCCCTCTACGGATTTTCTCCACCCACTTGTGGGCGGAGACTATCCTGAAAGTTCTCCCGAGTTCAAAGATCTTGTGTTTATTCCGTTCAATTCTAAGACCTAAAAAAAAAAAAAAAAAGAAATTTTGGGCAGTTTTGTTCTGTGTGTTCATTTATGTGCGACAACATTTTTAAAACCCCAGTAGCGGTTATTATTACAATAACTTCGTGACATAGAAACACCAAACAAAGCTCTGCATGACGTCTGACACCTCCAGCATCAACACAAACCAGCGGAACTTCCATATAAAGAGCTGTTTGGCCGTTTTACAGCAATTTACCATTTGTTGCACTTCTGGCACGGATCCATGCCACTCGTGTTCTAAGGGTCAATCAATTAACAATAAGTTTAAATCAGACCCCCCCTTGAAAATTGCCCCCTTGACATTTCATGGCTCTATCTGCAACGCAAAAGGCCCTGCAAGTTTGGTGGAAGGAATTCCAGACCTTAAAGCACAAAGTTCAGGGCTTCTTCCCTTTCCTTTTTTTCTGTATACTGTACGGTTCTTGAATAAAAGCAGAAGAACACGACAGGGAGTGTGATATCATGTATAACATCACAGTGATCATCTAGTGAGACTCGATCCCAGTCATGATGTTAAGTGTAATAAAACACTCCGTCTCGTGCTCTATTCTTCAAACAGACTTGCTTATGACACTGTATAACATGCTGTTATCATAACAAACTGACAAAAGTACACACAAAAATTTAGGCTACTGAATTTGCTACTGTAATAACATATTTTTATATAACAGTATAATACACTATATGGACAAAAGTATTGGGGCACACCTGTTTTTCAGGGTTTGGGCTAGGCCACTTACTTCCAATGAAGGGCAGTTTTATTGCTTCATTATACCAAGACATTTTGGACACCATGCTTCCAACTTTATGGATCTTGCTTTGTGCACTGGGTCACAGTCATACTGGAAAAGGTTCTTCCTCAAATTGTGTCCACAAAGACATGGCTGGATGAGTTCAGTGTGGAAGAACTTGACTAGCCCACACAGAGCCCTGACCTCAACCCCATCCAACACCTTTGGGAT
>JBBPCZ010000012.1:3335793-3350666 GCA_037974445.1 Brycinus macrolepidotus
ACCACCCCAGACAAATTCAAACTACACCCCCGTCAACACACCACCCCAGACAACTTCAAACTACAGCCCCGTCAACAAACCACCCCAGACAAATTCAAACTACACCCCCGTCAACACACCACCCCAGACAACTTCAAACTACAGCCCCGTCAACAAACCACCCCAGACAAATTCAAACTACACCCCCGTCAACACACCACCCCAGACAACTTCAAACTACAGCCCCGTCAACACACCACCCCAGATAAATTCAAACTACAGCCCCGTCAACACACCACCCCCAGACAAATTCAAACTACAGTCCGTCAACACACCACCCCAGACAAATGATTAAGTTTTGGTTGGAAACAAAAGGGTTAAGTTCTTAAAATCCCCACCAACAATTATCCAATCAGGACGTAAGATTAACCACCAGCATAATAGTAAGAGGAATCAGCCAATCACGCTCTGATCTACAGTGGGTGGGGCCAGTTTCATGAGGGAGAAAGCCACTTTAGGCCTTCTGGAGGTTCTAGATACATCACTTCCTGTGAATAGGAGCAGCGGTCTAACCAGCGTATGTGTGTCAGGTGGTCTTTCCAGTGTGTGTGTGTGTGTGTCAGGTGGTGAACAGCTCTATTCCAGGACTCTTTACTGAAGGAGCCTCTGTAGAAATGCTCTGCTCACGTCTCTGTTCACACGTCTGATATAAACCCCACACACAACACGGAACCACTTTTACACACTTCAGACGTCCGGGTTTAATCTAGAACCTGAAAATGTTCCATATGCAGTGCTATTAGCTTAATGCTAACATGATGCTAGAGTTCCATAGTGGTGCTAGCAGTATTTAGCCTTATCAGAGAGCTTGTTTTGACTGTGTTTTGAAACGAATGGCTCAAACTGAAGGCCTGTTTCTAGCAGTCATGGATCAACACCCACAAATATGATGGAAATGCCAGGTTGGATACATACTTCCTCTTAAAAAAGGTCTCTAGGTCTCCTGGAAGTTCTAGATACGTCAGCTGTGATGTAACCAGTAATACTCGAAGAAACACCAGCAACTCTATACCAGAAACATATGAAAGTGTTCTATAATATACGGAAGTCTCTGTTTAATCTAGAACACTGATGTGGATTCCCAATGCTAACATATTGCTAGAAGCGATAGCATTTTTGACCAAATTTGGACATTAATGGCCTAAGTTGTGGAGATAAAAGATCTTAACACCTAGAAGTGACACTACAGGCCGAAGGTTTGGAGATGAGCCGTTTCCCACGTTTTTATTTACAATAAAGCATGTATTGTTACTGCTAAACACATTTAGCTTGCCGTATTAGCATTTTTAGCATTGTATTTGACACCAAAATGATCCAAAAAGGGGAAAAACACTCCAGCTGCCGTGCTGAGGATCTGCAGGTCTACAGTAAAACGAAGCACTCCAGGACTTTTAAGACCCGCTGCGGTTTTATTAGGCTTCGCTAGCGTTCCTAACAAGTTATGGAAGCTCATATCCCACCAATTAGCTTCGCGCAAGCTGCACGCCCAGACCGTCGCTCTCTAAAGCCTGCAGGCCGAGAAGCAGGGGCGCGGAGCGCTGAAAACACTCAACGTTTACGAGTTACAAACTCCAGACCCAGATCAGAAAGCTCCGATTCTTTATACACCCATCAGGCAGAGTTAAACTACAGTCAGGATACACACTCCAGGCCTCCCCGACACACACACACACCCAAGCAGCCTGCGGAAACCATCATCTTTCTTAGGGTCCCGATGAATCCGGCGTTCCTGTAAACCCTCCTAAGAGCCCCGAAGCCCTCAGGCCTCTCCTTACATTCGGTTCCATTCATTCTGACTCGGAGCTCCTTTAAACAAGACTAGACATCACGAGGAAAGTGCAGATTCTATACCTTCAGTCCAAATCACATCTGTGTTTGTGAGATGTTGGATTTGAAGGTGTTGAAACATAATTGTGGTTTACATCGTGGTCTTATTTAGAGAAAAAAAACTGCTATGTTTGTCAGAAAGGGAGCCCAGACTCCAAACCGCTGATTCACAACAGACAGTTGTGTTTTGTTGGCCACTTTATTAGAAACACCTTTGGTTAAACTTTTTACCGCATTTATTAGAAATGCACACCTTCCACTCACTGGCCACTTTATTAGAAACACCTTATTCATACAAAATTTCAATATGTAAATATGAATGTAATTTATGTGGTTGTATCTATCAATCTATCTATCTGTCTGTCTGTCTGTCTGTCTCACACACACACACTGACACACACATTCTCACACACACTCACACACATTCACACACACTGACACACACTGACACACACACACACTCTCACACTCACACACAACCACACACTCACACACACACACAGTTACCCTGCCTGTCTGTGTCAGTCTCCACTCCAGGCTTTCACTTTTGTTAAACAAACACGCCGTGATGTCATTTCCTGCAGGGCCCGGCCGAAGCCCCCGGGACGGGACAGGAAGCCGCGTGTGTTCTACAGGAACACAGTTTTTCTCTCCTCTCTCCAGCGTCACGCTGTTTATCCTCCACCCGTTACCGCAGCAACCCACACCCTGCCATCACGCCTTCGCCAGCACAAATAAAACGTGACAAAGTTCCAAGGATTACACTTTTCATTAGACACACCCACCTTGTGCTTCCACTCACTGGCCACTTTATTGGAAACACCCTTCCACTCACTGGCCACTTTATTAGAAACACTCACTGGCCACTTTATTAGAAACACCCTTCCACTCACTGGCCACTTTATTGGAAACACCCTTCCAATCACCGGCCACTTTATTGGAAACACCCTTCCAATCACCGGCCACTTTATTGGAAACACCCAATCACTGGCCACTTTATTAGAAACACCCTTCCACTCACTGGCCACTTTATTAGAAACACTCTTCCACTCACTGGCCACTTTATTGGAAACACCCTTCCAATCACAGCCTCAAAATAGTCTCACACACACACACGCGCACACACACACACACACTAATCCGGTCTCATTAGTCTCTACACACTCCAGCACTTCCTATAAAACAGGAAATGTGTATGTGTGTGTGTGATTCCCCGACTGCATCACACTACACACACACACACCTGGGTTTGGGAGAGGCAGGTAACCACGGCAACGCAGTGTTTTTGGTAAGCGGCTGTCATTGTATCCACCTGCTCCAGTGTTTACACAGAAACACCCCACTGAGAGAGAGAGCGAGAGAGAGAAAGAGAGAGACAGAGAGAGAGAGAGAGAGAGAGAGAGAGACAGAGAGAGAGAGAGAGAGAGAGAGAGAGAGACAAAAGTAAAAGGGTTAATTATACAGCAGTATTTCAAGGTAAGCAAGATGGGGGCTTTTTGAGCGTAGTGTCAAAATGACATAAAGAATTGCTATTTGCCTGTGAGATTACTGTGAGAAACACAAAGAGCCCAGGCAGCTGATGCATCCAATCGGTTCTGATAACCGGAGCCCAAGTTTTTTCTGGCCAGAACAAATCCCTACAAGTGGACTGTCAAACTCTTTTCAATAAACATTCAAGGTAGCACAGAGCGAAGAGAAAAGCAGTCATTTCAGCTCGCAAAAGAACCTTGACAGCTTCTTCTATAATGTATCTCGCTTTGCCGACGACTTTTCTGAAGGGAAAAGTGTTCTTTCTCCACAAAAATCAATTGAACTGGAGATATAGTTGATGACCGTAGCCACAAATAAAGGCTTTTTTCACCGGCAATATGCAGTAGACCAGGTCCTCTGATTCACCACTGCTGCTGACAACCTAGAGGATTTAAAGAGCCAGGAGTGAGAGAAAAAGAGCATGTCTGGAGAAGAGATTAATGCGGAGATGGCTCGGTAGACTAGGCTTTTTTGGATGCCGCAGGATTCAACTTTCATAAAGGACAGCTGCAAACATGGAATTGTGCTACATCACAAATCAAACGCTGATGGAAAAAAAAACCTCGAATTAATAACTTAAGAGTAAGAGCAACCAAACTCTCATTTAAGAGTAACCAAGCTTCCAGTTAAGAGTAACCAAGCTTCCAGTTAAGAGTAACCAAGCTTCCAGTGTGTCTCAGCTTGTGGGTGGTGAACTGTTCTCTAAAGGATGCATAGTACAATTCAGAAGTTTGGAACCAGTGTTTAAATGATAGGAACCGTTGCTCAAAAGTTAGGAATCAAGATTTAGAATGAAACATATCCAGTGCTGTTGTCAAAAAATACATTGATTCAAAATATTGCCAGGAAGCTATAAACTGCATGTAAAAGATCCCAGAATGATGAGCAGTGGTGAATCTGAAATGACTAAGACAGCTGAGTAGCATGAAGCATAAAATGAATATCCAAAATTTACCATATTTTAAAAGCAATGATTGAATCGGTAATGAATTTAATGGATTCTTGTTGACCCCCAAATACTCAAAATGTTAAATAAAACATCTAAACATACCTTTTGGGGTCTAGTTTATACCATTTAAATCTACATTATTATTGTGCAAATGAAATCAGTATTAACATTAAAGGCATTAAGTGATAATATCATACAGCCTTCTAGGCCTCCAGAGAAGTTTTCTGAAAAAATACATCATTTTTGTTCATTTTTATGAAGAATGATGTACTTCGGTACTACTTACATTCCAATGCAGTTAAATTCTTAAAATGCTCAACAGAAAATCATCCAATCAGATTTTTTTCCATGGTATCTAGGTAGATATAATTAAGCGAGCTCTCCCATTGGTTAGGCCTTCAGGCACTGGACTGAAGCCCTGCCATGTCAAACTAACCACCGACATGATTAGGAAGAGGAATTAATCAGTCATGGTGTGGGACCAGAGAAAACATTACTGTAGATATACATTAAAATGGAAAACTGGAATGTCTTTGTTTGTGTTAAATCTAGAATGATCAAAAACATTAATGTGTTAATATTTTTGAACTAGTATACTACTAGCATTATAGAAGAGTTGTATTTTTTTTTTTAACATTTTCTGACCATCTTTTGATATTTATGGCCAGACTGAAGGACCAACAATAATAATCACAATTCGCCATCAGTTATAAGTGATTCCAAACTTTTAAACAGTGGTACATTTCTAAAGCAGTTTAACTTCTGCTGCCTCCAAGTAGCAAGATAACCTGGCCAAAACCACTTTCTGCCCAGTTTAAATGAGAGCGCAATTGCATTTACCGCCACTAACACCCGTGGCCTACTACATTTAAAGCAGGGCAAAAGTCAAGCTTCCGTTTATGTGAGTGCATTTTTGCATCATTTAGCACATTAGGGCAAAGTCAGATGTTACTCAATAATAAATGTTTCTCCTGAAAGCAGCGGGCCATTTTTTAAGTTCTTTCAATGCAACTAAACTTTAACGTCTGTCAGTGTCTGCCTTGTAGTAGCACTAACTCTTTTAATGCGGAGCAACTGGTAGCTTAGTTAACTAGACTTTTGCAGCAGCTTCAACAACGCTGCACATATCATGCAACATTAACATCATACATCACACATGGCATTTTCTGACACGAGTTATTAATGAGCACACATTGTTTTGCCATCAGACTACCCCAAAATGGAGGAAAGCGGGCTGCATAATTCCCTAAAACAGGCTTCAGCAGGGCTTCCACAAGACACCGAACATCAGATTCAGAGAAAAGACATTCAAACATTTTTTTTTCTTCCTAAAAACTGAAGTTAAGCCCGTTTTCTTAAGCTATTGTCCAGATGTGGAGGGGTGTGGCTTCCAACTCTCACATATTTCTCCACTTCTGCTGCTGAGAAGGATCTACTGTATTTGCACACAGAAAAATCAATAGTGAGGCATCGGTATCGGATGCTGCCCAAATGTGGAAAAATAACTACAGTTCAAAAAAGGAGGAAGGTTCAGAAAATCATTCTGACACGGCCGCGTGCAGCCGCGTTCTACAGAAGCACGTGTCAGCTTTACAGAAAGGATAAAAAAGTGGTTATTTAGTGCTCATTTGATACTAATTCAACAAAATCACAGGATTTTCTTTACAGATTCAAATCTCGGATCCACAACACTGAATGTTTTCATATGTTGTACTTTATAACTCACAGGGTGGGTTTCCCAGATGGGGATTAAGCCGATTCCCGGGGCCGTATTACAGTAACTTCCTATTTGTAGCCCTCAGTTGAGATCTGACAAGCTCAAGACAAGACTTTTCTTCACAAATTCATATTACAGAACAATTCTTATCTTTATTTAGGGATTATATCTTATCTTGCAGCTTTGTATCGTATCTCAAGTTAGGAAATATTAACACACTTGATAATCAAAGGACTGTTACCAAGCAACTGACAGTATATACCCAGCTGAAAATAACATAACACTGGTTATAGCTACAGAGCTAATGATGGGAAAGAATTGGAAAAACAAAACCAAACATGTGAAGAACTGGACGTTTTAATAACTGTAACTGCGCCTCCTGCAGCTGTTTAACAGGGGTGTCTCTCCCTAGTATCAGTTTCCATTTCCCAAGCCCAGTAGCCTTCCTTCACTGTCTTATTTCTCCCAAAAAACAGCCAACTATTTAACACTGTTTCACCATTACTCACTGCCATTGCTGCAGTATTTGGCAAGTTTTCATTGACATATGCAGGTAATGGTTGGGCACTGGATAGAAAGTGTCTTTCCAGGATTGTTTAAAATGCCACTGGGACTACCCTGAAGCTAGGACAGTATTTTGGAAATTCTGGCAAGTCAGGATGCTTCTGTAATCCTCTTTCTTATCTGTTACTTTCTTTAAAAAGTTACTCTATTAAAAAAGTTACTCTCTTAAAAAGCCCATGTCATGGAGAACCAAAAAGACTTTGATGTTGTTTCAAAATGTATATATTACTCCTCTGTGCATACAGTCTTTATATGGAAACTAAGCTGGAAAAGCATCCTATTTGAAATTCATTGTTTTTTTGATGTCCATTCATGTTGAAGTTATAAGGAGTGTTTCAATCTGGGCTGCTTTTCAAAGGAGACACAATATAGGACAGCCAATCGGAGCAGAGCTCATTTACATATATTAGTCCTAAAGTAACATAAACAAACTGTATAATACCATGTTATTAAGAGATGTCAGAAAATGGCTGTGGATAAATGAATTATGACTGTTTTTGCACAAATCCCTGAACAAGTCATGAGGACTTCAGGGTAAAAATATTGGGTATGGGCCCGTCAAAAATAGGACTGCCAGAAATGGTGCCACAGAGGAACCACTGCTGGTTCCCTAAAGAACTCTTTCTGTAAATGAGACGTGTCATTTTGAAGAACTTTAAAGAGCCTCCACATAGTTAAAAGGTTCTTGGAAGAATCCTTAAATTGGTAAATATCCTTTGCATTATGTCAACTTTGTTCATATCTTTAAAACGTTCATACTAATCTCATTATCATCTCAGTCTACACTATATGGACAAAAGTATTGGGACACACCTGTTTTTCAGGGTTTAGGCTAGGCCCCTTACTTCCACTGAAGGGCGATCATAATGCTTTAGTATACCAAACATTTTGGACATTTTGGGCACAAATTCCCACAGAAACTCCAAAATCTTGTGGAAAGAGTGGAAGCTGTTATAGCTGCAAAAGGGGGACCAACTCCATATTAAAGTATGTCTATTGAATGCAATGTCATTAAAGATCCTGTTGATGTAATGGTCAGGCATCCCAATACTTTTGTCCATATAGTGTAGTTCTTTAGGGAACTATAATGGTAATCTGTGGAATCACTCAAACAACCTTTTGTAGCACATTTTTATGAACTTAGCAACTGTTATTGTGTAAAAACTACTGTCCTAAAATTCATGTCTAACTGAAGTTGACATAAACAGATAAGATTTCAGTCTGAGGATGCTTCTGTTTTATGGCTCCTGAACTCCATTTTCAGCGGAGAACCTCCTTTCAGAACGCTTTGTAGTGCAGCACAAGGCTTAATCCCTATCTGGGAAACCGGCCCATAAAGTTCCCTTTACTGCTTCGCATGCAGAAGGATGGAAACGGCTTAAATGACTTTAACTTGTGGCTGCAGAAGACTATGAAGAACTACTTACTATATGGAACACACTCATATTGGACCTCCAAGTACTTGTACGTCCCAGGACAAGGATCTGGAAAGACATCGGAGCCGGTGATAACGACGCATTGCGTCCGGTTGTTACATCTGCAAAACAGACAAAGATTGGGAGCCAGAGAGTTAGAACTGAGCCCAGAGGCACTCATCACCATACAAACACACTATCAAATCTGTTTCAACATGAGGGAAATGAGAGTTGGGAAGACAATCTTTAGGTGGCAGTTACGTCTGGCTATAATAAAAGCATCATGTCGTTTTATATTAATTATTTCTCAGTCCTAGCTCAATGAAACAAGCTGAGAAACACTGGCCAAAAAAGAGCCAGTCAACTTTTAGACATTCGTGAGTAGAGGATATTACTATGATTTGAATTTGTTGAGGTTATTCTTGTACACATGGTCCTGATTTGCAGAAAAATGCATTTGCATTTGCATTTACATCTTTGCCTTGTTCTTGACATGCACTGTAAAGGTTTGAAGTAGATGTCAGGTGTCTACGCTTGATCTACAAGAGAAGTTCATGTGCATTGTATTAGCTTCACGCTATTGTAGAGGTGTTTTTTGACCACATTAGACAGTTGTGGCCAAACTGAAGGCCTAGCTTGGTCACAATCCACCGCCGATTATAAACGGGTTCATGCTAGAATCTTTTAGAGTAACTAGAAGAACTTGAAGTGTTTTGAGGTTTGAACCAAATTGTCATTATCACCCTTGATAAAAAAAAAAAGAGCTGTTTCATTTGAAGTATTTGGGTCAAATAAAGCCAGTTAAAACCAATTACAACACAAAGTTACTTTTAGAAGTTAAAAAGACAAAAAACTTTTACAGTGTAATCTGAAATGCCGATGTTAAACCCATCAATACAGAGTGTAAATCAAATGTAAATGGATTGAATTACGTAACAATGTAATTCATTATGCAAACATACAATTAATTATGCAACTATGTAAATAAATATTTAACTATGTAAATAATTATGTTACTGTGTCATTAATTATTTAACTTTATGATCATTATGTAACCATATAGTTAATTATGTAACTATATAATTAATTATGTAACTACATGATTAAATATGTAACTACATGATTAAATATGTAACAATGCAATTAACTATGGAATTATGTAATTAATTATGGACCTATATAATTCACTATGAAACTATATAATTAACTATGCAACTATATAATTAACTATGGAACCATGTAATTAACATTGGAAGTATACAATTAACTGAACTGTGTAATTAAATATGCAATGATGTCACTAACTTTTGTAACTGTGTAATTATGTAATTAAATATGCAATAACATTCTAAAAGTAGAAACATTTCAAAAGTGCTAAAACACATGTCCCAGCGATGAAAGGATGGCATTTCAGTGCTGAGTTCAAAAATAAAACGTGAGGAACATTAAAAAGTATAAGCAGCCCAAAAAGCCGTGTTTCTGAACGAGATTGTGAAATATCTGACAGAGTTGTGTCTACAGAAAGTTTTAACGCTTGTTTAACAAAACTGTCGACAGGCTGCGGGTCTGAAAAGAGGCAGCAAAGAGAAAGTCAGAATTTTAAACAGCGGCACGGGGGCGGGGTGAGGGCGAGCTCCTTCTCTTTTCAAGCAAAATTAGCCCGGTGCATTTTTACCACCTTTACCCCGTCTTCACAAAGAACTGTCAGATCAAAATGGATCTCTGCCTGTTTTTTTTTTTCTTTCTTTTTTTTAAGGTGCAGCAAGTAAGATTGTTGCTCCTTTGAGAATCTTTAATAGCTTAAGTGAAGAGACACTGATTGACAATGAGGCAGAGTGACTTGAACTTTAAGAAAAAAAAAAAGAAAAAAAATCAGCTTCGCCTCTCAAGATGTGCGACTCATCAGGCATGCGACTGTTGTGCTCTCGGCGGAATAAATCACCTTAAGTATTTTGAACAAGAATAATTTCTGCACTTGCATTCTACTGTTGGGGGATTCTGCTCCTTTACAGTTTTGCAGTGACCTTGACTATGAAGTTAGTCTTCTTTATGAATTGAAATGGGGGGTGGGGCCGAGGTGCGTGTCTGTGTGTGTGTGTGTGTGTGTGTGTGTGTGTGTGTGTGTGTGTGTGTGTGTGTGGGGCATGTGCTTCAGCATGCACGTGAGCACCAATGTGAATAAATATGAGCAAATAAATGATGAAATCAGCCAAACTTCAATCAAGCCTTCTATATGCAGAGGGATTGGTGACACAATAGAAGCAAACACAGCAGATACTCTGTTTAAAAAAAAAAAAAAAATAGAAAAAAAAAAATGATGCCTCTCGACAATCCGAGGTTGTAAATATTTCAAGAGATTGAAAGCAAAGTCGTCTTCCTCAGAGAACTTGTAAATGCGTTTTTGGAAAAGGACGGCCCCTGTCTTTTTGCACCAAACTGCCGTGGTGTTTATCAGACGAAGGGCATTCTGTTGTTCAGCCCCAGACGTGCATTTCAATGATTAGGCATGGGGTGGAAGTCATTTACCACAGCGGCGAGGCCTAAATATTTGTAAAAACACTCACGCGCGTCTTCTGGCCTTTATTAATATTTAAGACTGGACAACTTGGTGAGAAAGCCATGTGGGCTAAGATTATCTCTGGGTTGAAACTATTTAGCCTGTGCATGTTGTGGGGCAGCGATAAGGGAAATAAATTCTTGCCATATTGCTCGGCCCTTACAAAAATACAGAATATAATATTGTGAAACGGCCCCAGTAAGCAATTATTTCTTGTGGTATCTTGCAGCACTGAGAGCAGAAACAGGCACTTTGCAGTTCCCACATGTTTGGGAATGTCGAAGGCTTTGAAGGGCATGCGAGACGAAGCTGGTGTTTTAGCTTTGTGTGGCTCTTGCAGTTACTCAGAACAGACCCAAGAATCTCTGACAAATGGAAACGTGCCATAAATGTCAAGAAAGAGAGATCAGGTCCAAAAGTACTGAGCCTTTCATAAGAAACACATTTCGCATTCTAGTCTGGAGCTGGATTGTCAGAAACTGTTAGAAGACGACTGAATGCCACTATCATGAAATGGAAATTATAATCCTGCCTTACAGTCATGCTGAACTCCTTAGCAAAAAAAAAAAAAAAAGTTTGCATATCCAAAATCCATGAGCACAATCTGAAAGATTTTTTGCATTAATCAGTGGCTCACATGGATGTGTGTGCTGTATGATCCTGTCTCTGTAAATCTCTCCTGCTTCAAAACTTCATTGTCTGGCGTTCGATGGAGGATGGAGTCCCATTTTCAGTCTTGTTTCGTCCTCATGAGCTTTGAGGGCTCTTTCTTTTAAGTCTTGGGCCCTCTCAGTGTTTCCTTCTCATGATCTTAAGAAGCTTTTCCTTTTGAGTCTTGGTTCTTCTCAGTGTTCCTTCCTCAAGGTCTTAGTCCAGTCAAGTTTATTCATGTATAATATTATGCATAAAAATAGTAGGACGTAAAAAAGAAAAGAATAAGAGAAATAAAAGAAATAAAGAATACACCGAAAATCAATAAAAGAAGAGTAAAACTGCCAAGTAGGAAGTTTCTACTTTGTAGTCTTGGTTCCTTTCAGTGGTTCTTCTTCACAATCTTAGGAAGTTTTTCCTTCTTGGTTCCTCTCAGTGTTCCTTCCTCATGGTCTCAGTCAAGTCGAGTCAAGTCAAGTTTATTTATGTAGCCTGTTATCATGCACAAAGGTCATTCAATGTGCTTTACAGAGAGAGAATAAAAATATTAAGGATGAAAATAGTAGGAAGTAAAAAACAAAAGAATAAAAGAAACAAATGAATATATAAAAAAATCAACAAAAGAAGATTAAAAGTGCGAAGTAGGAAGTTTCGCCTTGGTTTCTCCTTAGTCTTGGTTCCTTTCAGCGGTTCTTCTTCATGATCTTGCGAAGCTTTTACCTCCGGGTCTTAGTCCTTCTCAGTGTGTCTTCCTTGTGCTCTTACTGAGTTTCGCCTTTGTAGTCTTGGTTCTTTGTAGTCGTGGTTCTTTGTAGTCGTGGTTCTTGCTCATACTCATGTTCTTTCATAACATCTTGGCTCATTAGGGGACGGTGGCCACTTGTAGAAAACATCAAATTGTCACAAAATGAAGTTTAATTTAGATTCTTTCTTTCCACTGAGATGGTTTAACACATTTAATGCTAAAATTCACAAAAGCTGTTAATGCCAGCAGTTTTTTTGACCATATTTGTGTAAAGCTGCTTTGGGACAATGTGGTAAAAAAAAACACTGTATAACTAAAACTGAACAGAATTTGGTTTAGAGTTGTGATGTCACCAATCAACAGTTTAGTTTCCCTCACATTTCTTACTGTTCTTTTACTATACAGGCAGTTCACATTACATAATCCCTTATGTGTAGTTGCATAATGATACGAACCGCATATTAACACGCAAATTTAATTACACGGGATGTACATTCTGTATCATCATTTTTGAGTGTGCACTTCTGATGTTTTTTCATCAATAAATGAATAAATGTGTCAAAAAAAAAAATGTAGTGCATTTTTTACGCACACTTTACAACTTCTCCGCTTATTTTGAATGAGCTATGAGTGAAAAAAACTTAATGTAAAAGTGCAATATTCTTTTGGTGATAACTGGGGCTTTTAAGAATCAAGCATCGTTCCAGTCAGACGAGTGTGACGACATACTTCAGAGGAGTTAATGAGGAATGGAAATGAGGCCTGTTAAACGGCTTCATAAACTTGTCAACAAAACTTCAACTAGCACGTTTTTATATCTTTCCTGTGAAGCAGCTCCTGAGAAAGGCTCGGCGGCAAGAGGGCCTTATAGTTAAAAGTCCCGCTGTGGTGTTTTAATTACATAAGCAAAGCCTACCAGTTTCACCCCCAACCCACATGCAAGAACGCATTTAAATTCCAAGTCTGTCTTCTCCTGCGCAACCACTTCAATGGCCTTTCCCCATACATCTTCGCTTGTTTTGTGTCTTGCAAGACGTGTTTGGATCTTAACATAACCCTTAATTACAATGTGTCATCTTCGCTGCCCTTTAAAAAAAAGTTGCCTCTTCCTTGCATCATCTGGCATATCATTTGAAAGGGCATGCTGATCTGTTCCATGCTCTCCCAAAGTACAGGATGCTGGTTGCGAGACGGTTATGGCTTTGGGCTACCCAAGAGCTCCATACTGAAAATATTAATTAAGAGAAATTTCATTATCCCTCGCCCAGGGCCATAACTTCAAGTTATTCTGAAGGGAAAGATAAAACAGAGGAGAAAGGCTGTCTGAGCCCAGAGGACTCGCTCCTTCAAAATCACAATGGGACAAAAAAAAAAAAAAAAAAAAAAAAAAACAAAAAAAAAAAAAAACGCCTACATTAATAAGTTTCTGTCGATGATTTCATTTCCCCTTATGTCACCAATGACATGCCAAAAGTGGGCGACAGGAAGGCACTTAAGCCAGATGAGACATCGCATCGGCTGAAGTGGAGCTAATTTTTTTGTTAGCATGCGCTGGCTAACAGTCTGCACTGGAGGACTCTTTGGAGAGATGCTGAATGACCATCGTGCAGTCGTAGTGCTGACCTTGGCACTGGCAACGTCAGCCGCACAGTAGCTCCGAGTCAAGTAGTGGAATCATATAGGATGCGACAGCTGGCTAATTCTAAATGGCTAAATTGGTATCAAGGTGACTCTCTCATGTACTTGAGAAACGAAAGTGCATTAGTGAGTAATTGTTGGATACAAAAGTGGTTTCTCTCTCAAGTACAGTCTTGTTTCAGTCAAAAAAAAAAAAACTTCAAAACTTTCCTCGTCTTGTTTGAGACTCAACTTTAGCTAAGTTTAACTCAAGTCGAGAGTCATTACTTTAATTCTTCTGTCCTATTTCATAATAAAGAATGATGTATTAAATCCCTTGAAACAACAGACATAACATGTAGTTTCGACATATTCTAGAGGTCCCTCGGATTGCATTTTTTTGCTGTATATATTTGAAGGATAAAAAAGAGATTAACAAAAAGCGAAGCAAATATCATTTCTCAACCCTCCACTTTCACCTCTCATTGCTCGCTGGCAGCTCAACAAATGATAATATTACATTTAGAATTAATATTACATTAGAATGAATTACATTAGAAGGAATATGAATATGAGAATAAATTATGTTGGGTTTATGCTTACGCATGTGATCATTTAAACATTTGATATCGCAATAACTGAGTACATTTTTAATAACATTTACAATATTCTCACAATGTTGTTTGAAAAAACACTGCTTGTGTAAGCTAATACATGTAGAAACGTAGTATTCTCAAGGTCATTTTTAATAGCTGTTATGTGTAAGGCGTCTGCTCTTTGTAAAAGGGTACAGAACAGAATCTTATTTTCAGGAATCTTTTATTTGTTAGTTTTAATGGGCATTGTGTGTTTGGTTTCTCCTGGATTTTTTTTTCAGGCTAGGCGGTAGACGGGTAGACCCTTGATACTCTAGACAGCACATAAAAAGAATAGCAGTGTGACCTTTACTGAGAGCTGTGAAGGTGTTCAGTTCAATATCACATTAAAACAGCTGTACTAACATCAAATAAAGCATGGGATCACAATGTGACAGTGCTGTGGGGGCTTTTGAAACCAGAGCTACTCTACATATCTGTACATTTCTCTGGTAGAACTGCAGCTTGTTTGACTAAAATGCAAAGGATAGTATTGTGTTGAATATCATGGAACACTATATGGACACTATAAGTATTGGGACGCCTGAAAATTACACCAACAGGGACTTTAATGACACTGCATTCAAATCCATAGACTTTAATATGGAGTTGGTCCCCCTTTGCAGC
>JBBPCZ010000012.1:3356241-3368459 GCA_037974445.1 Brycinus macrolepidotus
ACACACACACCTCCTTGAGCAAAAACAAAGCACATAACCCCATTTGCCTAGTTCCCAGATGAAGATGAAAGACAGAGTCAGTTCTCTCATGAAAGGGCATTCTGCAGACATCGACTTTGAGACAGACACTTTGAAGATGTGAGAATCAGTCAAATTAACACTGGAAGCACACATCCACACATTTCCTTCGGACAAGACAGGGAAAAATGAGATCACTGAAAAAAGCTAGAAATCGTGAAAATCCAAGACAAGATCTGCGAGACAAAGACAGAACTGACTGAACCAGAATGGAAATAATTCAGACCAGATTACAGCCAGGTGAATGCTCATAATGCCAGAGCAAAAGGAAAAATAAAAAAATGCACCCATATGGGAACCGTAGGCCAGTGCTGATATCCCATATTTTTCATGTACCAATGCTGATGCATACATTTTGCCCAGTTAGTTCAAAAAGGCTGAAAATGTATCTCTAATAATTGTAGATATAATACATTTTTTAAAAGAGTGGCAGCTAACAAGTAATGAAATACATTTGTTGTTCCTTAATAGAAGCGGTATTAATCATAACGGAGCTCATGTATGAAGCCCACTTCCAACAACATATATCATGAAAAAATCTATCAAAATGGTCTATAATGCATTCTGAAAAGAAACCCTCATTTAAAAAATGGCCTAAATATACTCAGATACTCAGAAATGTATTACAGAAAAATACAGGTACTTCTATTGGGTCAAAAATGAAGTGAAATTAATAACAAATATGCGGATATTTTATCACAGTAGCTTAGCGTTCTGCTGTTCAGGTGTATAATAAATGAGTCGTCAAACATCAGTCTGGGGTATCAATCAAAGCTAAGCATCTTCAATGCAATTTTTTATTGCGCATCTCTCACAATCTTTCTCAGTTCAGTCATTGTCAGTTCAGTCCTCTAGGTAGCTCCCACTGTCAGATGATGCCTCCACACTGGGAGGGTGGAGACCAGCGTGTGCTTACTCTGAGATGTGTGAAGCTCCTCTGTATCTTTCCAATCTACCACTAATGTAACATCACTGAATTGTTCAATGCTTGGAGGAGAACACTAACACAGCAGCCAACAAATGCCCATGTTGACTAGCATTGTGCTGAGTGATTGGAGGAAGAGATTGGGCCATCTTACCCACCTACAGAGAGTGATTATGTTGTCCTGGACCCCCACCCTTGAATGGCAAAGGTGTCAGCAAAACCAGTTTCACAATCTCCAAACAATAGTGCTGACTCTTAGATGGCTGAGGAGCAAAAACACTTGTACACGCGTATCTATCATGTGTTAATCATTACAACAGTACTGGTTTATGCACTACATATATTGCAAAAAAAAAGTGGCAATATGCAAATGAGGCCTTACATTTCATTGTGCACTCTGAGTACAGTTTTCAGCTAAAACAACATACACTAATGTTTTTTACCTGCCTCAAGGTGTTTTAATTAAATGCCCACTCATACTGCAATTATTGAGTGGCAATATGATCCCAACATGGTATTTCCTCTATGCCCTATTGGCTGTTAGACTTCTTTTTTAATAGACAGCCTGTAACAATAATTTGGCATTTTTTACACTTTTTCTTCATTCAACCATGGATAATGTGATGTCACAAGAACATTATATTACTTTTAAAACTGTATCTTGAAAAAAGTATCATTCCACACAAAGGCCACCCTCTGTCCAACCTTTATTCTCAAGCAACCGCAACTCATCACAAGCAGTGACGGCCAAAAACGCTGAAAGTTTCAGGGTGAGCACAATGGGTCTTTCATGGTTACTTATAGGTTTTTACTGTGTGTAATTTCCTACCACTAGTATACAAAAAGTGTACGAGAGAGAGGAAGAGTTATATGAATGGGAAGGAAAACTATGTGTGGATAGAAAGAGAGAGAGCAAGAGAGACAGAGAGGAGGGAGAGAGAGAGAGAGAGAACATGAATCCTAGCTGCATGAAGTGTAATTTAATCTATTTTACAGTCGTGCCGATCGAAGGAGGGACTGTCTGGAGTCCACACAGGAGAAAAAATCTATACCCAGCGCTGCGCAGCCAGGAGTGCAGCCAAACAGCCGTGCTTAGAGGAAAATTAACTATTTTGCTCAATTGCGTTCCCCTTCAACAAATTATTTGAAAAGGTCGTTTTTTTGCTCTTTTTCTTTTTTGTGAAGCAATAAATTGGCAAATAGGGCCTACTTCAGGTAGCAGAAAGAAAGAAAACTGGAAAGAAAGAAAGAAAGAAAGAAAAGAAAGAATGAAAGAGAGAAGAGTGTTCAGTCTGCAATACCAGATGCAGTGCAGTTTGCAGTGCAGGTTTGCTAAGCAGGGCCTAATTAAACTGGGGAGGAAGAAATGCACAAAAGGACGCAGGGAAAGAAAACAAGTGCGTTCAGATTGCAGCACCAGATGTAGTGCAGTGGGTTTGCCGTGAGACTGGAAAAACGCAGAAAGGTGCTGCAGTCCGCCTCCGCTTCAGAAAGCATAAGGAGACTGAATGAACTGTCAATAATCATAGTTGTTAGCGGCAGCCCTCAGTCCCGAGGGGGGTAGCTGCCATTTGTGTTTTCTGCTCCGTGCTCCCCAATTAGCCTCCTCTCAGCCTGTTGCCTCAGCAGGAAAAAAAAAAAATAGAAAAGAGAAAAATGCACTGCTCTTTTTCATCGCGCCATTCATTCTCCAGCCCTGCCATGTAAACCAACTCACTTAGCGCCCCGTCTCTAATTACAGCGGCTCGATCCAGTACAGTAAAGTGCAGGCCAGACACGGCGCTCGCACTGCGTGAATGCCTACACACACAAACACACATACGTTCACTCCCAGCACAACAGCTGACCATCACTCACAGCACTGATGAGCGCAGCATCGCGAGGTGACCGCTGTGATCTCCTCTGCTTTGACCATGTTTGGACCTTTTTAATTGTGTTCCGGGGTAAACTGCCGCACTTCCGAGACACAAGTTATAGTCTTGGGCTGTGTTCTTCAAGCTGGGTTAATGTAGGCACTGTGATTCTGAGCAACTAAGTGCAACTTGGGTTATTTATGTAATCAATTAAGTAATTTAAAAAAAAGATAAAGTTAAAGATGAAGTTTCATGTGTTTCTTTTTTGTACCGAAGCTATTGTTGAGAAATCTCTAACAGATTTTGTCTTTTCTGACATTCTACAATACATTGTTATCTCCACTGAAAGCTGTTACTAAGTAAAGTCTACAAATATCTCATTTGTGCAATTGAGTAAAATATAAATTTGTTGTAAATTAAGGGAGCTTAACACTACCAGTTGCACTTAAAAATGGACAAAAGTATCCAGGTTTTATGAAGCTCCACCGCAAAACTAAAAAAGAAACCTTTAGTCACACCACATTTTGGCTGATTGACATTTGGGATTAAGGGAGAAATTATGCATGCTTGATTTGTTTTGCCCAATTATCCCTTGAATGGGTAAAATGCCTATTTTCCTGTGCTTTCACAATACATTACTGTACCAGATATACTATGTTGGTTTACTGTAAATGTTTACTGTTAATTGTACTATATTTAACTACAAGAGAAATTCCAAGACATAACTAACATTATTTCATTTTTTTACTCTGTAAATGTGGGGCAAGTGGTTTCCTCAGCAAACTTGACGTGTTTACAGTGTACAATCTACTGAAAACGCTGTCTGAAAGCCTCTAGACCTATCCGTGAGCGTCTGGGAAATGTTTTGCATGATATGTCCATTGTACGAGTGAATGCCTCATGAGCACCTAAAAAGCATGAAATGTATGAATTCCACTTTGTTAGTATGACTGGCACAGTGGTTTTCAAAGCAGAGCTCAGTGTACTGTAACATTCCGCTTTCTGCGGGCTTAGGTCTGCCTGAGCTGAACACTCAACTGAGAGACCACAGCAGAGGTCACAGAGGAGCTCCATCTTAGAAAAACAAACCCAGATGAAGTAGCACTGTGGATAGGCTGACATTCATGTAGGAAAGCAATATCCCTCTTAGGTGTTTAGAGTAATTGTCATTTTTGCTGTACATTTGGAGTGCCATTCGTTCGTTCTACTTTCTGTATCGACAGAAGCAAGTGTTCACTTCGGACATGGCAAAAATGGTTAAAATATGGCAAACATCCAAAGGATGCCAACCCAAAAAAAAAAACTTTTCATCAAATTTTTGTCCTAAATTTCTACTCGCAAGCAAAGCTATGGCATCGGCTGAAAGTTCTGACTCTGAACTTTCCACAGAACCTCTCTGCTCCATGCCTTGAGCTACAAATGTAATAAAAAATAGATATCACTCATTGTAATGGAATTCACAGGCCGGTCAAGTGGATTTTTGAAAGTATACATTCGCCACACCTCTAGTCCACTGCTTATGTGACCGAGACAAACCTTAAGAAAATGGTGCACCGTTTTGGTGTCTGCCCCTGCTGACTACATCTATCCATAACTGCAATAAAGAGCTGTCGAGAATAGAGCCTGAGCTAACCCAGGCCCCTCCCTCGCTTCACCACAAAGACTGATGAATAGCTGGATGCTCGTTCCTCATGGCGGGGCGTGACAGGTTTATCACTCTTTAACGCTGTGCAGAGAGAGGGACTGTGCGTTTCATGGCTTTTCAAAACTCTGAAGAGATAAAAACAAGCCGCACATATTGCCTTTGTGCGGGACCACCCGTCACTGTGGCTCCCCCACCGTCTCCAACTCCTTCAGCAGAAAGGCTACCCGCATCCATCAAGCGTATGCGGTCTGATCGCAAGCAGCTGTCAACAGAAGGCCCAGGAATTGATGAAGCCTGGTGCTGGAGTACGAGCCTCCCCCACGCAAGATGCATGTCTCCGGGGCCCAGAGGCAAGAAACAAAAGTTAAATCAATAACAGGGACAGGGGAGTATGTGGACTAACCTGGGAACCTATCTCTGACAACTAATTACAATGCCATTCAGAATCAGGCAGTCAGTTTATCAAGCAAGACCCGCAGGTTAACGTAATCCACAAACAGCGAGCTCCGAAACACTCCGCCGTCTCTGAAAGCACATCTCAGTAAATCTTCACGCCACTGTGATTTTTGAAGTAGCTTAACTCGTGTCAACTAGTGGCGTATTTATTCACGGAATTCTTGAGGACTTGTGATTCTCCTCAGAAGCTCATGGCAACTTTCCTACTCAGTTGAGCCTGCCAGAATAAGACGGTTCTGAGACCCCATATAGAGAACGTAAAACAGCCTGAGCCTCAAGACATGTTTCTTTAGGTTCCTGACTATCGATCCTTGCATCTCGAGCTCTGTCTGTGAGTTAGAGGGGGGCAACAGGCTGGCAACTCCTGCTTTCAGCTTTTATAACAAATGAAGTGGCAAGGTCACCTCTTTCTTTTACAAAAGCACAGAATTCGAATTTAAAAATAGCCAAAGGAAAACAACCCTGTGGAGCTAAGATACTTAGAAAGAGTGTAGCTTTACTCATATAGCTGTACATGCTTGTATATGCTACCATATTCTTTTTGTCAGAGGATGGGGAATTGCCAGGGCTGCTCTCTGGCTGAAAAGCTCTGTTTAATTCCAAGCACCTGCATAGTTTTACAAGCTCAGCCAAGTCTCCAGCCACATATTGCCAGTAGCAGTCAAAATTGGAGATAAAAGGGAAAAGGAAGAAAGAAGAAGAAACACTGGCGTTTGCAAGAGAGACAGCCAGCGCTGCTATCTCTATTTATTTCCCTCTGTTTTAAATTAAATCATGTTAAGGGGGTATCCTAGGCAGTAAATAATATATTATGTGGACTGCTCAATCCAATTTGCCATGGCAGCTACCCTGGCCGTGACGTAATTGGCTGTGATCTCCCCCTTCCCCTGGCCTTGTTGACACGGAGCCTTATCAGGCATTCTGGTCAGTGGCTGGGAAAACGCAGCCTTTCTTATGACTCCTCTGGCCCTGCTCTCTAAGCTGCCTATTGAGCCCAGGCACGCAGTCAGCAGCCAATACAGTCACACAATGAAGCGCATTCTGGCCACCTCCCTTTTTTCCCCTTTCGGTCCACAGACTATAATTTACGGGTAAGAACTCCCACTATAATACAAATTTTGTTTTCTATCAACACCCTTGAAATTGGATGTGGCACTGGAGCTCAGATGAATGTATTTGGAAAGGAAAAAAAACAAGGGAAAAAAACAACAGAGAGAAAAATTACAACAGGCGCAGGCAGGGGTACACCATCACAGTCTCAGTATCTTAAGGTTGAACATGCCCATACATTGATTTGGATCTTCCGAGCCAGCAGTCAGTAACGAGCTAACACCGGCTCGTCTTTTGGCCAGCCTCAGCATGCCTCAGCATCGTCCAGTGGTCTGCCGCTTGGTCATTAAGATGCAAATGTTGTGTGGCCTCTAACCTTTAAAGCCTCCTTTAAGCTTCACCTCCAGAATGACAGAGTTTAAAGTGATGGTTTGGCTTGTATGTGCTTTTTCCCTTTCGCCAAATGCAGTCAGTCCGCCAAGACATGTTTGTTTCTTTAGTGTTGCTTGAGCTATGAGGCTAAGGTGGCTAAAAAGTAATGGAAGCTTAAAGCCCCCAATTAGCATCATGCAAATTGCATGCCTGAATCATCATACACTTGCCTCAAACTGTAATTTTAAATAGATCGTTAAAATTGGTAATACCATTCCACGCAACACACTGCGGGCAAGCATACCACACTACACCAAAAAGTGTAGCGTAAGTCCTTTGGCAGGACTCCTAATGCTACATTTGCCTACATGTGTAACATGATTAAAATATTCAGCTACACGGGACAAGAGCATCTGCCAAATGCATAAATATAAATGTACTTGCTTTTATTACTGTATGACTAGTTATTTTTAAATATGTTCTACTTATTGGCTGCATTAGCTTCGTAGTTCCAATTCAAAACCAAAAAAACAAACTTTAAACAAATGTCTCGACTGATTGAGGCCAGGCGGAAACTGATTTATGGTTGAAACATCACTTTAAGTACCAGTGCGCTGCAGAGCTCTGGGAGGTTGATAAAATTCCGGCCTGCTGCTCTTGGCCAAACAGAGTGGGCGAGGGTCGGCCCAGACGGGGGTCCAGGCGTTGGGCGACGCTTGTCATCCTCCATTAACGCTGCTTTGATTGGCCTTTGTGGCCGTGGAAACGGCAAACAGCTGCATGCAAATCTCCCGGCTGCCGACCCCTCCACCCCCTATCTCTGGGGGCCATCCTCCATTGTCCTGGGAATCCAGCCTCTGCTGGGGGTGTTTCTCAAGGGAAAGACGGGAGAGAAGGAGGAAAGGAGGGAGGGTGTCGCTTTTAGAAGAGGATGAGAGGCCCCCACTACAGGCTCAGCAGGGAACCCTCATGACTGTTTGTCTTTTTTTGTCATTTCATTCTGAATATTACCAGCCAGGAACATCTCAGGAAGAAAAGGAGACCATAAGAGTTAAGCGCTGCCCCCATCGTGCTCATGCCTTCATAATCCAGTATCCCAGCAAAAGCAAAGCTTACTGTACTGTACGCTGCCCGTGACAAAGTCAAGATTTTTTCTGAGGGATTTAGAGAAAAGGGGGGCAAAATCAAGAGCGCATTTTTGCCGCTTCTCATGTGAGAACAATGCACAACAATGCTTTGTTTCCCCGCTCCTTTCATCTTCAGCAACTAGACTTAGCGCTTTGCACATACAGCAAGTAATTAAGCTTTTAAAAAAGGGAAGAATACAAGTATTATGTACCTCATAAACAAACCTCAAACTGATTTTGCAAAACAAAGAGCTAAACCCCTTTTGACAGAAACTATATTCTTCAACATATCTGGAAGTATCTACACAAATAAAGCTGAAAACCATTTAAAAGTTCATGCACAAGTCTCTAATATAGCTCATTTCAAATGATGCCAACTGTGCACTTTTGATAAGGAAAGCACATTACCGAAACAATTTCCACCGCAATGCTAATAAGACATCGTGCAAAATCTGTGTTACTTGGGCAAGTCACTATCACACAATAGCTGAGAACAGGCTGGATTTGAGACTGCGGTTGTCGGAGGGAAAGTTGAATTATAACTGAGAAAATGCCAGACTGCGGTCAGGCCGCATTGGAAGCACAATGCCACTGCCCTGCCATCTCATGTAACATTCATGCCACCTTGCACTACCATGTGGTAAGTAGTTACTGGAGGAAACAGAGAGACGAGATGACTAACCCCGAAGGCTAAAGCCTGCCTTTCCCGGCGAGGTGCTATTGAGAAGTCTGAAATTCCGATATATGCGTTCGGAAATAGCGCGGGGGGAAAAAACGTAGGCCCTCCATCTGCGGCGCGAGTCCATTTTCCCCAGGCTGATCTTCCTCCAGCCGGGCTTACGTGCCACTAACAATGGCCTCGACTCAGGTTCCAGTCACCTCTGATTTGTATTCATGACAAAGGCTTTTCTCTTCATATAGCTACCGCACACTCTTCTGCAAACCAGCTCCTGCAAGACAGCCGGAGCAGGTCATGCTGTGCGTTTTGATTCTTGTCTCCAGAAAGGGAAGTAGGTATTCTTTGGGTGTTTTTTTTACCTTCTCTTTGCTTGTCTGGCTCAAACAAAGCATGACAGAAGAGAACGCTCAGGTAGGTCCTTCCGGCACTGACGTAGGTCCTGTCTGCATGGATGTAGGTCCTGCCACTGGAAGGTTCCTAGAAGAACCCACCCCCCTGATCCTAGCCCTCCAGCTTACATGCACGTATGAAGGAGGCCAGCCAGTACTAGCCTCTGTCTAACAAACCTGTCTTCTTTCAGCAAAGTCAAGGGTGCCACATATTTCTCTTGCCAACTAACATCTGCTTTGAGCTTGCAGCTGACTTACCACACCTTTCCACACATGTCTGATGCCATTATTTGTTTCAATGATATCAAAGAATAGGTGAATCAACATGACACAAAGAAGGGCTTGCATTATTTTGACCAAAATCATTTACTTCTGTTGGATTACATGAAGAGCTTGAAATACTCACCAGGAATGACTGATTGACTGGCCTCTTTGCATACTGATACCTTCTGCAATAGAGGTATTGCAATGATATTGCAATAATGATAAACAAAGGGATATTGCAAACTTATAGCTGCTTTCAGGCTTTCATGACTTACCATGCTTCAGAAATGAGAATGTGATAACATGTCTGACAACCTTTGTTCCAAGAATGAAGGGGGCGGCGTCATTTTACAAACCAAATGACAAAACACCACTGGGAAAAGTCCAAATAGAACAAAGGAAATTTGTTATTCAACAAGCCTTACTTATGCTCACCCCCCCCACACCTTTAACATGCCATCCAGAACCAACTCTGCCAACATCTGGTGTATCAAAAGGAGGCCATGTGTCGCATACGATTAGGTGCCGACTCATGCTGGTGTCTGAAAAATGATCAATATGGAGGCCCTTATGGCAGCGTAGCGTGTCTCCATAATCTGTGGCTCGTTTTCTCTATTAATGAAGTGCGTGACCTTTAACCTTCCCTCACTGTCACCACCGCCACTACCACATGCACCGGAGGAGAAAACGCTTTTCAAAACGGAGGAGGAATCATAATGAACCACGCACTCATAATCCTCGAAGGATTACAAAAGTAATCCATAATAAGACTCATCACAAAACCCCATAGAATTTACAATCATTAGAAGTCTTCCAGGAAATGAGATGGCTCTACCTTATTGCGTCGGCTCCCCTATACAGAAAAAGAAGAACGCATAAAGGGTCCTCACCTAAGACAAAAATGGAGGGGCAGCTATTATTTAGCGTAGAGATGACATATCGGTGTAGATGGATATCAGTACCAGGCAGCAAAAAAAGTCCAGTGTTGGATATCAACGAAGAAAAAAGCAGGATTCCGATCCAATCCTGTACCAAATCTATCCTGATATGACACACTGACACTGTGTGCTCTCCTGTTGTTAGCTGTGTTCCTTTCTGTGGGGTAGTGGAGTGCGTGAGCACTTCGAGTATGAGTCCTCTTAGATGCTCATCTCAAGTCAAGCACTTCAATTAATACACCTTATTTTGCAGTTTCACAGATTTTAAAAGTAAAAACACACTGGACTGGAACTGGTATTGGCCAATGTTGCCATTATCAATACTGGTTTCAGAAAAAGTGGTCATTTCATCCCTAATTTAAAGCCAGTATTTATTTAAATGAGAATTTCACTGAACAAAACTTTGCATCATTAAGTGGTTAAGATGTAAATAAAGTCATTCAGAGTGGCTTGATGTGAAATGCTCCATTCTAGAGAAAATTACCAGGTCAGAATTGTTCACAGTGATGGTAATGGGAACCAGACATCGAAAGAGTTTAATGCCTCACAAAACTATATGGACCAAAGGACTGGGACGTCTGACCAATACATAAACCTTGACTTTAATGACATTGCATTCAAATGTCCAAATGTCTTGGTATGCTGAAGCATTAAGATTATTCTTCACTGGAAATAAGGGGCCTAGCCCAAACCCCGATACTTTTGTCCATAAAGTGTACCTTTTCAGGAAGCTATTACATGGTTATGATTACAATGCCTGGGATGAATAATGATTGTTAATGTTTTAAGCATAGTTTAAAAAAATCCTGGCAGAAAGGTATACAAAGGGTGATGTAAGGCAAAATAGTTCCCAAGACGTTTTTTTTTTTTTTTACCACTATTTTACCGTAATCAACAGGACATGTAAACACTCAGAAGACATGTGTAGGTTCACTGGTGGTTTGGACAGTAATTAAAATGGCTATATTTGTGTTCTAGACGGTGCTGTTTACATCTCAACCACTGAACTACGCAGAAAGTTTGAAAATCCATTAAAATCCCCTTTAATCACAGAATAAACTTATTTATCTTTCCATATCAGATTTCATCTCAGTTCCTCAAACAAAATGCTAGTGGTTTAAAACGTTGCATCTATGAAATACAACTGTTTTCCCTGAGCGAGTTCTTTCATCCAAATTGATATTCAGCCGACACTCCTCAGTCACAGTGGGAGTCGTCTAACATTATGTAAGGAGCAATAATATGTTGCATATCACTTGAACTGGTCTCACAATAATGATATTGCAATTGGCGCATAATCCATGTGGTCATAGAGGCTCAGAAAGAAAGAGCATAAGGAAAAGGCAGGCGAGAGAGCCGCTGCTAAAAGTAACTGCAATGAATTATCAACAACAGAGCTACTTTTCAACAGCAGGAGACATGTGAGCTATGGAAATGCTGACTGCCCCGGCAGACTCCAGCAGGGCCTCTTTTACAAAGCAGAACTGTCAGGGATCATCCATTAATGCAGTTACATAGCAGAAAAAGCCCTATGTAAAAATTATTAGAACACTCGTGCTAGCGCTGAATGATACAGACAAAATATCATGATTATTTTGCAACATATTGTGAATACTTGCAATATATCAAAAATGCATTAAATGAAGGGCTCATTTGCACACTGCAGCCGTTTCTAATGGCAATATTACTATAATATTGCTATAATTACTATAATATTGCTATAATTCACAGCCTTAATTTACACTGTTCCAAAAATACATCATTGTTCTAAAATCTGAACACCTCAAAAACGTGAATGGCATCATGTTAAATGGAGGTTGCCTCCAGTTTCTCTACACAAAATGTATTTCAATTAACACTTCATGGGATGTTACACAGAAGTGTTGTATGACAGCCCCTGCAGTGCCACAGAAATTAAACGAAAACACAAACATAAGACAAATGGTTCTTCTTGCATTACTGCAAATATTCAAAAGCGTAGTGTGAAGATTCACACCGCTCCACATGCACACTGCTTCAGCGGGCTTCCTCGAGCAAGCTTAAAAACAAGAGGAGCTTATCCACACTTACACTGTTAAAGCATTATTAACACTCTGAACTTACAGTTATGCGGGATGGCAGTGCCACACCTACCCATGAATGGGTGATGAAAACCTCTAGGCTCCTAACATGCACATCTGTCGGAGCCACTGAAACAAAACAGTGTCTAGTGCTTGTCCCATTGCAGCCTCAAGCATTGGGAGCATTAGGAAAGCTGCAGTGAACTTACACACCATATGGACAAAAGTATTGGGACACACCTGTTTTTCAGGGTTTGGACCAGGCCCCTTACTTCCAGTGAAGGACAATGTCAATGCTTCAGCAAACCAAGACATTTTGGACAACGCCATGCTTCCAAATTTGTGGACACAGTTTGGGGAAGAACCTTTTCTATTCCAGCAT
>JBBPCZ010000012.1:3374482-3384486 GCA_037974445.1 Brycinus macrolepidotus
GGAGTTTCTGTAGGAATTTGTGCCCATTCATTCTGTAGAGCATTTATGAGGTCAGGCACTGATGTTGGATGAGAAGGACTGGCTCACAATCTCCGTTCCAGTACTTCCAGTCCTTCCGGTCCATCACTGGAAGTAAGGCTTCCAATACTTTTGTCCATATAATGTATTTAGAGTGTGAATCTCTGAATTCTAGATGACACCAGATAACAGTTTACCGGTTACATTTTTGGCCAAATAAAACCATTAAACCTGGTAGCAAATGTAAAGAATTATGTCAGATGTGTCTGATATGTGTGTTTGTTAAATATAACAAAGAAAAAGTGGGGTACATAGTCTTCACACCACTGCTCTTTTTCTGTGTGGTGGGCGTATCTTTCAATAAGAGCCCAAACAGACTAAAGCTGTTTTTACTAGTTAACCATCTGGTATGTACTACCTTTTCACATGCCAGTAAAATTATGCTCAGTATTAAAATGATGCTCATTTAAGTAGAGTCTTACACTGAAAGAGAACTGGCAGACGTACAAGCAAGATTACAAAAAGGCCTAATTGCTGATGGCCGCTAGATAACTGAAAAAGCTAAGGAGACTTCCGTTAACATGTTTTATTGACAACAGCAAAGTCTTCAACTATTTCAAACGTGTAGAATTCAGAAATATCCTCAGAAAACTGGGTATACAGTTTTGAATGAGGAACCTTCACACTCATCAACAAGCTACACTCATGACAGAAAATGGACAAACAGCTGGTTCCACATGGCAATGGAGGAAGACATGGCTGCCTACTGAACACAGAATAGCATCGGAAAGGACTGGAGGAAGATATTCCAGGATTCAAGATTGGCGGAGGCCTCAATAACCTTAAATATGCAGATAACACTAGACTCCTCAGGAAGAACTAAAGGCCCTTACGGTTAAAGAACGGAGGGAAGAGATGTTACTTCAACTCAATATGAAGAAAACAAAACTTATGACAATAGGAAAGACTGCATTCTTTACCACTGAAGCTGGTGGACAGCTTTTGTCTGCTTGGATTAGTCATTTACAAGTAAGGATCGAGCAGTCAGAAAGAACAATATGGACCTTGAAAAGATCTTCAAATGATGTCTCTACAAAGAAAGATCAGAACTGTCCAGGCAAATCCATCCATTATCCATTGTGAGTGGTTCTTTATGGGTTTGAAAGCTGGACAATAAAAAGTAGAGTCATATATATGATTGATATATATATATATATATGTATGTATGACTGTTCAGTTCATTGGTAGGACAACCATACTTGAAACAGTTGAAGGTAGAATGGATAAAGGAAGATGTCCCTCAACAAGATGGATGGAGACAACAGTAGAATGGTAAAAGTCAGGATATTCTGGAGGAACACTATTCATATAGCTGTTTAACATTTATACTTTCGTTTTTGTCATTTTTAACTCGACAGTGAGAAAATTCAAAGTTCAAAAGAAGTCAAACCTTTGACGGGCAGTGTACTCTCAGTTCTGCTTTCGGCAGGCATGATGGCCCGACAGCTGTAGCCTACAGATTACCAAATAAACAATGAGCACTTTTCTTCCCTTTCTAATGTGTTTTTCCACCACATCAGAAACTAATCGAACCATGACACCAAACTGATGCACAAACTAAAGCATGTGTTGTGTAAACTGCTACATTCCTTAAGCGTGTTAATCATCGACAGCCCAGGTAACGGTCTGCTTTATTACCATTAAAAAGATAAAGCTGGCGAGATGAATGATGCTCATCATCCAATTTCCATGCACACGTTAAACTGGAGAAATGAAAGCCCGTTAGTGCGAACACTATAATGAACCAAGTTTTAAAGAGGATTTCTCCGAATCCCTTTTGGCACGTGACCGGAGCTTCTCTGCACGTAACTGATAGAAGAACATCTCATTCAGGATGAGTTAGAGCAGCGCACGGGAGCCAGACGAGACTTAGCCGGGATTTAAATGTCAGCAGGACACGGGCGCGATTTACTGGGGTGCTAAAAGTGTCCCTCACTGTTTTCCTTTCAACAAGCAAGTGGTTGAAGGGGGGACAGGGTGAAGAGGGGGGGCAAAATCCAGATGCATTCCAGCAGACCTGGTTATCTCTGGGAACATCCTTCATTCTGATTTACTCAGTCAGGGCTTTAGTCTTTAGTTTTGGACTACAGCTAACGTAGCAAACAGGCAAAAATGTATTAAAAGCCTTACTGGCCTCTAGTTAGCTCTTATTGGGTAATCTCAGACTTGCTGCTGTGATTTCAGAAATACTGTTAAACGCAAAAATAGTTAAATAAATAAATAAATAAATAAATAAATAAATAAATAACAGGAGTAACAGCCATTGTGAGGCCTGGATTTGGTCAACACATTCATTCATTTTTATAGGTAACAGTATATGAGGCACATACACAGGTGGTGTATAGTCTTCTTTTAGCTGTTCCATTCACCGCGTAGCTCCAATGCAAAAACATAAAGACGCAAACTTTGGTGGTGGATTGACTGATTGACGTCTGGAATAAGGAGAAAACTCAGTAAATTTGACTTTCCTCTGAACTATTGCTGTAACCTGTGTTGCAGTGCTGCAGTGCGGTATGACTATGTCCTTTATCCCTCCCAGATGTATGGCTTTACGGTTATTAAATAAAGGTTTTTAAAAATTGAATGGAAGTCCAGACCTGTAAATCTATTGCCTTGTGATGGTTTCTTCGGAGGCCGGCTTACGGCTCCCTGAAGCTTACATTACACCGTCAGAAAAAAGGTACTGTTACAAAAACTGCAAATACACCTTCCGTCCATTTCATGATAGTTTTGAATTTCCTAAACCGATAATTGCCCTAACTGTTGATACAGGCATTTCAGGTCAAGCAACTGTTTACTTATATCCAATCCCTGATTAGTGCCAGTCAACGCTCTTTTGTCTTATTGCACTGGAATGCTCTTGAGTCTTTCCCATGATGATGGATAATTAAGGGATTTTTTCTATTTTCAATGCAATTCTATGATGATAACTGATTAAGTGAGGTTTTTTTTTAAAGCCCTTTCAATCATTTATAACAACGATGACAATAATCCTGGAAGGCACTGTACATTCTCTACAGAGAACCGACTTAAGTGTGACAGTTTTCTGCAAAGTTTAGTGCACAATTTCTATTTATTCTCTGAGTTTAAAATATTAAAATATAAAATATAATTTAAAAATGTGCCTTTTGCACAAGCTACATGTTATGCTAAATTTAATAATAAACAGAAATTAAAATGTGTAGGGGTGTGATCTCTTTAGAGGATGTACACTTCCAGTCAAAAGTTTTCAAACACCACTTATCAATTTATTTCGTAACTGCCGATTTTTCTTCTTGTTAAACATTGTAAAGTTGTTGAGTAAACAATTATTAATGAAAATCTGTCCAATAAAACAAGTTTCCTTTATAAGATGAAAGAATCTGTAACAGTGCATGTCTGCCATCCTATTAACTGTTTGGTTGGTGATGCAGAGTCAAATTCTAGTCTGTCCTTTAACTATAAATGCACTTGTTCACTGTTTCATCCCATTGGCTGTCACTTAATAACTGCTTAAATTAACACTTAATTATATTAACCATAATTATATTAGGTGGCTTTTTGTAGGTCAGCAGTGATGAATAAAAATATGACATTTTCTGGCTAATAAAGGTACTCAAGTACTGAACATACTGCATATTTATTTGTTAGCAAAACATGCAAATGTAGAAAATTTCAGTGTGTGCCAAAACCTTTGAAAGGTAGTGTGTATTTCTTTTCACTTCGAAAAATAACATGCCATTTAAGCAGGGGCGCTGAAACTTTTTCATTTGATCAAATCTTTACTTTTAAATACAAAAAATAATTATAAGCCAGTGAGGGGTAAATACCACTTTAAAAAATTATTGCAATGGAATATGGTACAATTATTTCCCCTAACTAAAGGTAACGAGACCACCTCAGTTGCCCTGAAAGCTATAGGGTGACCCTGTAACTCCAGTGTAGCTCCACTGTAGATCCAATGTAGCTCCAGTAAGGTTACAGTGCAAAACTAAAGAAGCAAACTTTGCATAAATCTGAAAGAAAGGAAATTTGACTTTTTATCCCCTCATGCGTGACCCCACAGCCCCAGTGCACAAGCAACATTCCTCCTTCCGTCGTCAATGAGAGGACCCGGCTCTGATAACACAGCCCCCCCTCCATCAGCCCCCCTGACCTGAGCACTCAGTCTAGAATATGCTACACGGGAGGGTCAACATTGATAGCGGAAAGCAAACAAGAACACTCTTTGTGTGTCTTTTTTTTTTGAGCACATTTTTCATACCCCCCACCACCCCCACCCCTTTCAAACAGAGCTCATTGAATTTCCTCAGCTGCAGTGGGAGTGTAGGGGGGTTATCTGGCACTGTATATACCTGAACGTCAGCCCCATTGACTCTTTTGTTCGCGGCTGACCCTTCTTCATGTGACCCTTTATTCCGCCCCCGCACAGGAAAGAAAGATGCCATGCCTGACTGCGGTCCGCACATACGCTGTTATTACATTGGCAGCACTTTTTGCCATCCACAGAATGCTGCCAATTTTTTTTGCTCGCTTATGTGGTAAAAGTGCTTAAAGTGTGATATCCGACTTCATATTTTAATACAGCTTATCTATAAACACAGTCACGTTTGATGCCTAAAGTTTGCTTTTTTTTAGTTTTGCACTTGGAGCTACAAAGCTAATGTAGCTAACGGGTGCAAACTGCATGGATAAATCATCACACACTTCCCTCAAACCACGAGAAGTTGTCTATGGGGAATTCCAGGGATATTTCTTCTTTCAAAAATTATGCATAATGCAATCACAAAGATTCAATCACAAAGCTAGTCAGAGAGGTCTGATGTGAAATGGGTCATCGTAGAAAAAACCTACAGACTTCTTTACAGTGGTGGTGATAACCAGAATTACAGTCAAAAACACAAATATAGTCAATTTATGTACTGTCCAATTCATGTATTATTATACACTGGTCATTATGTACTGTACAGTGACCCTGCCTGTGACCTAAATATGTATATTTGTCATATGTATACATGTGCAAACTCTTCTATGTAATCCCGGTGATGTTAAAATAGTGGTAAATCTAAAATAATAAGTTTTCTTTGGCTATAGGTTTCTCATTCAATGGGCTGCATGTACCTATTACCATGAATGACCTACATAATATGTTTTAGGCCCAAACTTTATCATAAAACGACTACAGTACAATGTGTCAGATGCCAGAAAGTATATTCATAAACATTTCATGTAGTAACTTCTGTGAGGGAACTTTTAGAGCCAATAAACACTTTGGACATCTGGTTCCTATCACCACTACTGCAAAAAAGAGTTAAGGGTAAGTTTCTCTAGAACAATATGCTTCAGTCAAAGCTCTCTGAATGACTTTTTCTTGACTTTGCATCTAAACGATTTAATTGTGCAGAAATTGTGATAAATTGGTGGAATTCCATTTTAATTCAAATTGACTTGCTTATGTTGTTTCTGGCTTAATATTATCTGTAAAGACAGAGAAAAATGCAGACAAAATTTAGACTAGAAGGTGACTGCTACTACAGTTTTTAGCTCTGTGTTGTATTTTTGCCTCCGCTTTTGGAAATTCGACTTTGCCACATCGTACTTTATTTCATTATGCAAATGAAGAGCCAGGCCTAGCAGCAAATGCGGTCGAATTGGAAAGCCATTTTAATATTATATTTTCAAGACAATACACGCGCTCATTTTACTGCTGTCTTCGGCATGCTCTCCGCAGACTGAATTTCCAGCAGAGGAAAAGAATATATATTGCCTGTTTTCATTATGAGCATTTTCGTAGATTTGTAAGAGTTTGTTCTACTCCAGTTCCACGCCAAGGCCTTCTCCAGTGCAGGTTTAATAAAACCATCTTAATAAGAGAGGCATTTATTAAATGAGCGAAATCAAGGCAGATACTCCACACGTCCGATTCCCCTGCCTTGCTCTCCGTGTTGGGTAAATATTGGTTCACAAGCCCAGAGTTATTCCCCATTGTTGCAAGCCGATCCTGACAACTTGATTAAAGTTAAAAGCTTCATCTATAGATTAAAAATACAGCTTTGTCATAACAGCTGTCAAGGAAACCGACCGCAGAATGGAAGAAAGCAACTCGCCGAGCTTACATTAGGCCAAAGTGTTCTTTTATATCCATCTGCTGCTCTGCGCTTTATCTGCTCTTTATCTGCTGGTACAAAAGCAGATAGCAGCAATATAAAGACAAGCAGCTCCTTGATGGAACAGAGGAGGTCTAGAAGGAGGCCCTGTGATTCATGGGGAAAGCTTAAGTAGGTGGTAATCTGCAAGCTCAAGGGTAAGAACGGCCCGAGAAGCCATGACAATGTCAGCGAGACTAAGATTTAGGGCTGGCCTAAGTCGCCTGGAATCAAATTGCCAAGAGCTATGGCTCCCGGCCCGTTCAGACACAGTGCCTGTTCATCACCTGGGCTTAAAAAAAGTTTTACAATCAGATGTAAATAGACAATAAAGCCACGTCAAGCCAAGGAACCCTGAAGGCCCTTAAATCCTCGGGGTTTACCAGAGAGTGTGTGCTGATGTCGGTTTACCCGAACCCACTCCCCACTAAATCTGTGTCTGACTGCAATATTACATTGCAGTATTGTCCTGAAGGAGGGAAGAAAAGTCACAGTTTCCTCCCAGTCAGCTCCATCACGACTGCTTCGGACGGCGCTCATATGCTTTTGTTTGCAGTGCATCAGAACGAAACTAATTCTCCAAGCTGCTTTATTCCGCGACACATACAAAAATTGCAGCGTCAGAGGAACGAACACATCCGTCACCCGAAGAAAGATCCAATTGCACAACTGTCGAGGATCACTTTCTGTGTATTTGTTTTAATGCACGCCAGTTGGTGTGCTTAGCGGCCTTGTTTCCCCAAAAAATGCCTCCTTTGCTGCGCACTTTTGTGTTTGTGCATACTTGCTGCGAAATTAGGCCTCCACAAATCTAGGCCTTTGTGACTCATTTGGAATGAAAACAACAGACAGCAGAGAAAGATGTATTCAAAAAAAAAAGAAAACACCCAACAGATGATCAGATAACTGATAGCTAGCGCTGATGTATTTTAATCAGGATCTTTTAGTAGAAGAGATCCCCTTTAAATCCGGCTGGGAGAGCAGATAATCTCTCTGTTTAACGTCAACAGCAAGATCAGAGAGACATTTGCCAATGACGCTGAGGTCTCTTTGGAAAGCTGTGAAAAGAGAAAAGAAGAAAAAAAACTCATTGAGAACAAGATCATTCTTGGACGGCTCACTTTCTCCGACACAAACGTAATCTGCATTTTAACATCAAGAGGTGCTGGCTGGAACCTTCCCCGCAGCAGTGCTGAAGAAACGATGCCCGCTAACGCGTCCGTCATGGGCAGACTGCAGCGCTGCAGATAGACCCGTTCTTGTTTCATGGACGATTTCCACTTGGCCAGAATGGTACACAAGACAGATAAATCATACCTATTTTGTGTGTGTGTGTGTGTGTGTGTCTGTCTGTGTGAGTGTTTGTTCTGGGCTCGCTGGCACATCATTCGTTGAATCTCCCACGGCAATGCGGTGATAATTCATGATAGCCGTGTCACATACCCTTATGATTCAGACATGAGCAACAAAAGGGGCTGAAACAAAACAAAGGCAAACCAAGCATGAAAGCAAGATGATGGAGTGAGCGTTTATGGTGGAGGGCAGCTGCACGACTCACACCAAACGACAATCCAACTCCTTCTGGCAACGAGACCTGGAAATATCGCTCTGCTGCTTGATAAGCTTCTGTGAGCCATAAGCCATCAGAAGAGACCGTCTGAGGGTAGAGGATTTACAGGCCTGGACTTCTCCCTTCCATTCTAAAAACCTTTATTTAATAATGCTAAAGCCATCGATCTATAAGGGGTAGGGGAGATAGATGTACCAGCAGCACTCTGGAGCATCTCCAGGTTAAAACCAGAGTTTGGAGAAAAGTCAAATTTACACCAAACGTCAATCAGCCAGGAAAAGTCTGCTGCCCAAAGTCTGCTTCTTTAGTTTTGCACTGGAACTGCGAGCCACGATCATACTTGTAGTGTTTGCACTCATATGATGTATTTCCAACTTCATTAGAAGCACTGTATCTCTGTAAGACACATATTTGCCAACATTCCCAAGATGTTAAAAAACTTCCACAATACACTTGAACCTGAACAGTAGAATGCAACGTGATCAACTGTAGGATATACTGGCACATGCAAATGTTTGAACACCCCTGGTCAAACAACATGTTTTGTTGATTTGAGAGATAAATACACACCTTCTGAAGGGAACAATCTGAAATATGGCATTTTTGTAGATATCAGTGCACGGTTTCTACTTATTTACTGAATTGAAAGTAAAGAGAACTGACCATTTGCCATACGTGAACACACCACAGCACACAGTGTGAACAGCACAAAAGTTTTCCTCTGAATTTAACCCATTCACCGAGTGAAGCCACCAGCAGTCCTGGGATTCGAACCCACGACCTTCTGATCGCAGGGGCAATGCCATAATGTCTACTCAGGCCAAACTTAATGCAGAAGTGTTTTCTCTGTTGAACATGTGCACTTAGATTCACTTAGAAAAGCAACAAGACATTGGTTCAATACTGCTTGAGTGTGGTCTTCGGAACGGGGAGTATTTCGTGTGTATTTACTGTGATCTTGTGCAGTGTGTTTGCATGTTTGAGAAATAAGACACTGGAAACCTCAGGATAACCAGTATAGATCACCACAAGTGGGAGTTCTGGGACAGGCTAGAAGAACCTGCAGTAACCTTGTAGTCCACTCTCGTCCCAGGAACAAGAGACCTGAGCCCTCCGGCTCATGATGGAGCTCTTACCAAGTACTGCTCCATGTTTCATTAAAATGTGTTTTAAAACCAAAAGTTCACAAAGTTTATCTGATCTGATTCCAGGAAACTGTTCCATCGGCTGTGACCAATGAGGTGTGTGCCTTTTGGCTTCTGTAGCATCTGTTTGATAGGATTTAGGTCTTTCTCGCCTGGATGTGTCTTGTGATTTTGTCTCTGTAGCACGAGCCCCTTTTCCGATTAAACACCAAAACCTTTAATGAGATTTTCAGTTTGGCTGGGTGCAGCTGATTAAGGAGAAAAAACACGCATTGTTTCGCCTAAAGCGGCCAGGAAATACCTCGGTGTCACAAGGGGCAGGCATGTTCTACCCAATTACACTTCTGCAATTTCATTCCGAAGCTACTTCATTTCCACAATACATTAACACCTCCTGCTTCCCCGCTACTTAAATGCATTTGGCAAACAAACAGAACTCAAGCTGAGATACGGCTCACAGCCCTTCTGTCCGCAAGCCAAACGTTTTTAAAAACACATAACAAACAGCGGTGCTGGGACTTAATGCTGATTCTTGTCTATACGGAGATGACACACATCATTTAATCCGTCTTTGTGCCTCACACAGCTTGCCTTGTTATCGGCCCATTCAAATGAGGCGGCTAAGCATTTAAAGGAAAACATGATGCCCTTGTGTCTAAATAAAAGACAATGCAAGGGTGCAAACATGCCTCCCCACACTTTCTTCCGCACTTTGAAGGCTGTAATTACGTGTATTTACGGCGGCGTGGTAGGTAACAGGTCCCTGATGGAGCTGCACCTTTGTGGATGCTTCTCCTTTGTCTCGTTGTGATGTAAATCTCTCCAGCCACAGTCTAGCCCACCCACCCTTGAGCAACACAGGACCCCCTCTGTCACAAGGATCTTTAAAACATTCTTAAGTTTTGCTGCCAGCAGGACGTGAGGACAAAAGACGGGAATAAGTATGATAGGGATTAGGGCAGGCATTAGAAAAAGGGGTGGGGGTGTATATAGCAAGGCCAGGGAACATTAAAACACACTGAGAGAGCAACCATCCTGTCCTGAGCAAGGGGTGGCACATCAGGTAGTGGTGGATTTATATATATA
>JBBPCZ010000012.1:3403652-3417773 GCA_037974445.1 Brycinus macrolepidotus
ATACACGTGTGTGCGTGTGTGATCTTTGTATTACCAATGCCATGTTCAAACAAGAATAGTCTTCAAGACTTAATATGTGGTACCATGCTTTAAAATACAGCATATGATCATGACAAATACTCTTCTCTTGCCCTCTATTGACCATAATGTCCAGTATAGTGAGTAGATTTAAACACAAATGCCAAAATCATCCACAGGGAAGAGACGCACACACATTTGGCTGACTGTGAACCCTTCACTGGCTTTCTGAGGCTGCTCACATCAGATGAAAAACTTTAAAGCTCGCCTACAAAGCCAAAAACTGGTCCAGCTCTATCTTATCTATTAGCACTGATCAGACCACAGGTCTCACCTCACTCTCTTACAGAATCAAGCACAGCCCAACTTGACCCACCTCTTCTCAAAGGTTGAAGACATTTCGCAGCTTTGGCACCAAAGTGGTAGAACGAACTTCCCCTTACCGTCAGAACTGCTGAGACCCTCACTGTCTTCAAACGAAAACTGAAGACCCACCTCTTCACTGAGCACTGAGCACTCATAAACTAACTTAACTAACCAAAACCTTTCCAAATAACTTTAAAAAATGTCTTCCGTGTGCACAGTCTGATAGGGCCCTGGTGGAGAACTACCTCCATCTCCAGCTCTTAATTTTAAGTCTAGGCTCAATAGTGTTAGGGACATGTTTTCTTATCGCTCTGGATAATAGTGTCTGTCAAAGCTGCAAATGTAAATGTCCACAGGATGTGAAAGAAAACACGATTCACCAAACCAGGCCTTCTTTCTTCCATTGCTCCATGGTCCAGTTCTGATGCTCACATGGCCACTGTAGGAGTTTTTGGCTGTGGACAGCGGTCAGCATGGGCAGTGTGAAGCTACATAGCTCCATACACAGTAAACTGTGATACACTGGGTGTTCTGACACCTTTCTATCATAGCCAGCATGAACTTTTGCAGCAATTTGTGCAACAGTAGCACAATCGGACCAGATGGGCTAGTCTTCACCACCCACATACATCAATGAACCCTGGCTGCTCGTGACCCTGTCACCACTTCACTAGATGTCCTTTGTTGGAAGGTTCATTCTGTGAACACCCCACAAGACCTGTCTTTTTGAAGATGTTCTGACCCAGTCATCTAGTCATCACAATTAGGGCCTTGCCAAAGTCACTCAGACCCTTACGCTTGCTCATTTTTCCTGCTTCCAACACATCAACTTCAAGAACCGACTGTTCACTTGCAGCCAATACAACACACAATCTTGACAGGTGTCACTGTAATGAGATCATCAATGTTATTGACTTCACCTTCAGTGATTTTTAATATTTATATATAATATAGATGTGTATTTGTGTGCATGTGCATGTGTGTGTGTGTGTGTGTGTGTGTGTGTGTGTGTATATACACACACATATGAACACATTCAATAAAAAAAATGTATATAAACATGCAGAACTGGGACTGATCAGCACGTTTTAGTCGTCCTGACACTGTGGTTATTTTTCTTTTTGCACTGATACAGTACTGCAAACGCTTCGATTTCTCTTTTTCTTCTTCCCAAAGGACTGCAAGAATTTTTTCCTCTGCCCTTTGCCCATTCTGCTCATTCAAACTGCGCGAAGCACACGGTAACCCTTCCCTCCCGCAACCTTCACTCGTTCCCTCTCAATTCACACCGCATGCAGGAGAAACCGCGGTTGGCTTGACAACCCCACTTATGTTTACTGCTGTCAGAAAAGGCAGTAATGTTTGCCATCAGTCTTTTGGGGGGAGCGAGCGGACTGGAGAGCACTCCACCGAAACGAAGGGAAGAGCAAGAAAAATAAATAGAAATAAAAAAAAATCAACAATGTGGGCTCCCTGCCCAGGCCCCCGAACCGCGATCCCACCCCCCTAGGCAAGGTTAAGGTTTGTTTACACGCTGATGTGGTCACATTTGCTCCAGCACCTGAGCTCCGTGTTTCCAACTGCTCAGGCGTAATCGAGCAGCATTAAGTCCCACTGACAAAAACAAACATGAGAACACAGCAGTGACGAAACGGACCGCCCTGCTGGCTTACCTGAAATCACACTTGATAAATATTAGTATTTATTTTGGTAGCCATATCGACATTTCACACTTTTTGATCTATTGCCTCAGGGTAAGTATCCACAGGGTTTAGACATAACCTTAACCGCTTCATCTCCCAACCATCGGAAAAATATGTGGAAAAAATCTACAGTATTTCTGCTTATTAATTCACGAAGGCCAACTTAAACTAGCTCAGTAATGCAGAAAAACAATTAGCATTGTCTTAGCACTATCTTCTCAAAAAAGTGGCAGCTTTTGCAATAACTGATAATATATGAACTGAGGTAATTATTTAACTGTGAGACAAATTAATATTAAGAAGCAATTAGCGCAACAGAGGTGATTTCTGCATTCATTTCGCTTTACTTTCCTCTGCCAATTATACATCCCCATAAATACTATAACTTATAATTAATAGGCGTTTTCAGCACAGAACCCATTTCTAATGTCTGTTAAACAGATGTATGAAAAATGCAGCCTTTTCACGATGTCAAATAGGGAGAAAAAACATGAGCAAGTAAGTGTGGGGGAAAAAACTGACACACATACAGTGTCTCTGAGCGCTTCACAGTTTTTCTCTGGCTCGCCTTAATCTGCAGACCGGCCCACTAGTCAGCCAGGCTCCCCTTCTCTTTTTCATTTCCTTCTCAGCCCCCCAGTCCCCTGCTCCGCTGTGCTCCTTCTGCTGTTTGTGTAGCGTCTCTTAGTTACTGGATAGAAGACACAGCAGTACAGGGAGTTAAAAGCACGCCCCTGTCCCACTTGCAAGAACAAGGCCTTCAATAATTCACCATCAACGGGAAGCATTATCTAACAGCCAGATGAAATTTTTAGCATGGATGGTGACAACACAGGATCAGAGGTTGGGGGAGCTGGTGGGGGGTTGGGAAAGGCGGGGGGGGGTGTTAAAAAAGAAGGAATCGTCTGGGCGACAAAAGCTTTCCCAACAGATGCAAATTAGCTGAAGAGAGGATTTAAAAATTAGCTCCACATTTTTTCACAAGTGTGCAAAGCATAATTTGGCCCTTTTCAAACCAAACCTACTGCATCATTAAATTAAACTACGGCAGACCGCTGTCTCTCTGATATTCCACACAGGCAGGGCTGAGAGCGTCCTTGGACATTGTATGAGCTTTCGTAAGGCTACATGGCATGTGATAACAGTAAAAAAGTTTCGAATAGTCTGAGAATGGTATTTAAACACTGCCGCTGCAACCTTGCATCTCCAAAAATAACTTTCAGTGTAAGTTGATGTAACAAGATTGTATCGTAAGTGATTATTTTGCTCTGACTGTTCAGAAATTTTGACAGTGTAAAAGCCAGTTGGATTTTTTTTTTATTAGGTTAGAAACTTTTGGCAGAGACAACATATTTAAATATCAAATATTTAATCTGAAACATACCAACCAATAATCATGGTTTCAGTACTGGTACTGTGAAAAGAAAAGTGCCATCTCTAGTTACTCTTCCTATTGATCCCTATCCTTCTCAATCCACCCCAATCCATTTCAGTCCATTGATTGAAACCAAGCTAAGACGCAATAAGTGCAAAATAGTAGATGCGTACTGGCTATTGTGAAAATCCCTGCAAAAACGACTCGATACCACATATTTCCCATCTTTGATATGATGATATCAAGATGAAACTGTGTAAAATAATGAGAAGATTGACTGTTGTCCCCCCCAGAATATCTCAAATTAAGAGGACTTTGCTTTTTTGTAAGTTTCTTTACTCTGACACCAAGTACAAATGAGCCAAGTTCATGTTAATTAAGCACTACAGACTTCTGCTAATACAGCGAGCTCACAGGACCCAACCGAATTAATATGGTTTATTCTGTTTTTAGCCCATTTTTTTTATTTCAGAAGAAAAGGGAGAAAAGAGAAGGACTGAGGACAGTAGTTAACCACCGAGCTCATCTCTACTGGGAGAAAAGCTGCACCAAGAGTGGAAGTAAGAGAAGTCCATCTAAGCCAAGATCAATTAGATCCAATTCCAAAGTAATTAAAATGTCTGACTAAAGGTCTTTGAACCGAAGACACTGAGCTGCGGAGCGAAATTAAACCGGCCCACTATCTGTATTCCCACCTGCAAGCACTGATTCAAGGGCTTTTTCATGCTTAGCAATGCAAAGCACTGACATTTTTATGTGCGCGTGCCGCCTTGCCAATTACGATCCCAACCTGCACCGCTACCGGCGCACACCGCTGACTAGCGGCAGGGACACTGGACAAATATTTGTAAACAAATTGTTTGGTAAACTCAAGGACAGCGGTCCCTGGTGTAACAACGGCACAGGTTTTGTGTAAACTGGTAAGTGGGGCAGCAGCGGCAAAGTGGTAAGATGGCAAAGAGATGTTGGTGAGAATAATAGTGGGCACACCGAGGAATTTCCCCAAACCTGGTGCGCTGGAGATGCCGCAGAAGTGTTATTTTTCAAAACACTCCATCCTGCGCCTGATCTACCACAACCAGAGGATTTCCAACCTATTGCTTGGTGCTACTCACCAGAGAGTGCATTCTGCAAGACAGAGAACACGTAGCAAAACATTAATACACTCTGTGAGTTGTGAGAACCTGGAGTGTTTTTTTAATCACAGGCGAATGCGTATATGAAACTGTCATAGCACCTTACCAGTTTATTCTACACACTCTTCTCCACTGCAAAAGCAGCCCCGTTTCCTTCCTCACAGTGCAACAGATGAACTGCTCACAGCTCACAGTGAACTGACGTTGACCCAATTTGCATATTCTACCTCAGATGAACCAAGATTTGTGAAGTGTTCTATATTTAGGCTGTCGTAGCACTGGATTAGGAATCAGTGAGGTGGAACAGACATCAGATGTACTGTCTGACTAGACCATATATACTAGAGGTTATGAGTTATGATCAATACCATGATACAGTTCGCAATGTTTTCTACATAGTGAAAGGTGGGCAATATGGAAGACATTTAATATAAAGATACTTCAAGACATTTTCGTGATACTTTAAGAAAAAGGGTGTTTTAACTTAGAAGAACTGATAATGCCCATGATATACCAGAACAGTGAAACATTTATGACAATAACAATAACATATTGCCATATTGATGACACTTGTGTATATATATATATATATATATATATATATATGGGATGAACTGAAACAGAGATTGCGAGCCAGACCTTCTCTTCCAACATCAGTGCCTGACTTCATAAATGCTCTACAGAATGAAAGGGGGCAAATTCCCACAGAAACTCCAAAATCTTGTGGAAAGCCTTCCAAGAAGAGTGGAAGCTGTTATAGCTGCAAAGAGGAGACCAACTCCATATTACAGTCAATATATTTAAATGCAATGTCATTAAAGTCCCTGTTGGTGTAACGGTCAGGCGTCCCAACACTTTTGTCTATATAGCGTACCTTAATTGGATGTAGAATTTGCTTTGTCATCTCATATCAGAAAAAAAGACGTGTAGAATATGCATCCTCTCAACATGACGCCCTGGAATACACTCTATAATTACACTGTTTTGTTGACTTGATTCCAGAAATGAATTCTGCGCAATTTCTTCACCTATGACCTTTTATCAGGAGTGTTAACTCTAAAGCCGCAATTTTCAGCCGTTAAGCACCACGCGGCTCCCACCAAAGCTCCATAATAAGACCATATAGCAAGGTATTGACTCAGGAGCGGCCCTGGATAAATGAAGTGTCATATCAGCCCCAACCTTGATTTACTCCCACAGGTTCCTCTGTCCCTCGCGTCCTCCAGTCACTGCTGTTGTGGCCCTGAGCAAAAAACACTTAACCCCAAGCTGCTCCGGGGATGCTGCAGCATGGATTATTGCATAACCTCCCCCATCACAAGCCCACAATCCCCCACCCCCGCACATGTTCATGTATGAGAACATGAGGTTCTTTCCGCTTGTCTTAGTTAAGCAAAAGTACAAGAAAAAAAACAAGCTCACATATAAAAAAGTTTGCAATGCACTTCGTCTACTCGTGAAATTTGCATTTTCTCGCTGCTGCTTTCCATTTATTTAGCATAACACAGCCAGCTGCTAATACTCTGGAAATTTGATTTTTCAATACTCAGCTTCACATTTAACCAAAGTGTCTTCCTCTGTTTGCAGGTTTTGTCTAAATGATGATGTGACAGTTTTCAAGTTTAAACGGTTAAAAGCACGGACTAAGACCCAAAGGTAGTTTTAACACCTGAAAAGTGCTGACATTACAACAAGCGGATAAAAATGAGGGACTTTGCATTATTCCCGAGGTAGTTTCTGCCACTAATACAGTCATATGCGAAAGCTTGGGCGCCCCTGGTCAGATGACATGTTGATTTTCTAAGTGAAAGTAAGTACATATCGTCTACAGAGAACACGCTGCAAATTTTAAAGGGTCCATATCATGAAAAACTGAATTTTCCTCACTTTTGTACATAAAATAGGTCTATGTAGTATGTGAGCATTGTTAATGATTCAAAACATGTTGTTCACTCCACATATAGTCTATGGAAGCTAAGGTGCTGTCACAAAAAAATGCATAAATATACCTACTCAGCCTACAACAGTTTAAATCCACCCATTCAAGCGTTTCTTCCCGCCTTTATGAATGTAGAACAGGACAGCCAATGAGAATAAACCTGATTTATATACATCAGTCTTACAGGGCAAAAATTCTAAGGGACAATGGGTCATGTAGAAACAAATTATGAGTGTGATGATGATTATGTTTTTGGTACATAAACACACACAAGCTCCCCTTCATAAGTGGAAGGGAAACAATAAAATGCATGAAAATGCAGGATAGAAGCTCTTTAATACATAATTGCCATTTACTTGCTGAATTTTTTGGGGGAAAATGAATATTTCTTCACTGAAATTTGCAGAATGCCAGGAATTAATATTCAAATGTAACTGAATAAATCACATATTAGCTACTTACAGAATGACTTACATTCTTGACACACTTGATTTATGGACAGGTTCAAGCTCCTACTTCGCACTTTTTCATTTGTTTCAGTGTCAAGAAAAGACAAAATCTCAACAATATCCAATTCAAATCCTAGTTCTACGTTTACTGGCACATGCAGATGTGATGCGGTGTAACTGTCACAACTGAAGGAGGTTTTAAGTCTCGCCTTCAGTGACCCAGCAGTAACGCAGGCATAACTCCAAGGAACCACTACCTTAACAGCCATTAACACTGTTCCAAGTGGAAGCCCTGGCACTGTTTACCATCCTGACTGAGCGGAACGTACTTCATCAAATTGGAGTACGTAATTTAAAAAAACAAAAAAAAAAACCCTCTCCTTGCTGTTTTTATGACTTCAGCTATTAGCGAAATAATGGCCCGGTCCCTTGAGCGTGGTTAAGACTTAGCCATGCGGAGATGCAAGGAGCATCTCATGATTTCCATAATTAAAACCCAGAGCAATCAGCAATCATAATCCCTCTTGCCAAACATCATTCAAGACACAATTTTGCTGGGTGAGCGGCAGCAGTTTCTCTCTCTTCTCCCTCTCTCTCTCTGTCTCTGTCTCTCTCTCTTTCTCTCTCTCGGCCACGGCTTTCTCATCGCAGGCCCTTTACAAACGGAACCAATCAGCGGCAATCAGAGCGAGTGGCTGAATTAGCGACTCCCGTCTCACTCCCACCATGAGCCTGAGCACTCCTGTGTGTTACACTATAATATTCCAGCCTGCTGTTTTGTTAGCATTATGCAAACCTTTTCAGCACAAACAGGGAGAAAAAAATAATAGAATGCCGCTATATTCCTGTGCAAGAAAAATCACAACACACAAAATAACAGTGTCAGTAAGTCTCTACTTACTGAGTACTCAGTACGCGTTTGTGCCTCTGCTGTTAAAAAACAGGTCAGGTGTGAAGAGCTCGAGAATAAAACACGTGAAAGGGACAGAAATCATGGACACTTTACGTCTGAAAAAAATTTATTTAGTTACAACTCAGCTTTCTCTGTTAGGATTCAAGTGGAAAGACAGACAGAATGAAACTTGCTCAGTGTCTCGGTTTAACAAAAAAAAAAAAAAGAAAGAAAGAGGTGTGAAGGACGCGGCACCAAAACTTGCATCTGGAGAGAGAGTACACCGTCCTCAGCGAAAACTTTCCTCAGGCAGAACTAATGAGGAAAAGAGCCCGGATTTGTGTACCTGCATCTGGTAAACTGATGGGTTCAGTGCGAGTACGAAGAACAAATGAAAAAAATGAAGTTATTAAAAAAAAAGATAAGCAGATATCAGGTCACTGCAAGTTTTTGTCAAACTTTTATTTTCAGCTACAGCTAACTTCTCTCTGTCTGATTCAAGTGGAAGCATTTCTTTTACCTCTGTAACACCTTCAGTCAACCTAAACATGCCATTTATTCTGCAATTTTAGTGCAAAATCCTTTAAATTTGCAGACTTTAAAATATTTAGGAGAAAAACCAAAACCATGACACGTGCCCAAACTTTTGCACTCATCATATTTAATGATTTTTCCATGAAATTCAAAGTTCAAAAAAGTGCATTCTCTGTAGAGGAACTGTTCATATTTTATGGCCCAGAAAATCAACAAAAAATTCATTTGACCAGGGGTACCAAGACTTTTGCAAAAGACTGTGCAGCTAGTAAAGTGATGCATTTCTTTACAGAGGAACACAGTCTTGTGTCTCCAAATTCTTACTTTACAGGAGAAGGAGAAAACTTCTAAACTTTTAATGGAAGTGAATGTAAAACAATTTTCTTTCCCAGAGATTTTGGACCCTTTCCGTTGGTCCGTTCCTCATGAAACTTTAACAAGCTATAAAGAGCAGCTCGTCAAATTATGTCAAAAACACAGAAAGACAAAACTGGAGATACAAGGTTTGGCTTTATAAGGTTATGGAGTTATAAAACAGGCTATAGTTAAGAATGCAGGAATGCAGGGCGCCTGAACAAGTTTGCATCTGGAGAGAGTAAAGGTTTAAAAAAGAGAAGCACAGCTCTTGAGCGCTGGTACAATCAGGGCCACACACCACTCCAAGACTATCTGCACTTGTAAGCGGTGTCGAAGGAGGGCACTGGAATGAACCTCAAAGTGACTGTGTCTGCAACGATGATTCATAACTGCTTGGTATTTGCTCCAGGCATTTAGCATCAAATGCCAACCCCTTCACACCGCCTGGGAAAATCCTTCGCCATAAACACAGATAAAACCACAATTGCAGTGGCGGTTAGAGTCGGCTTACTGCACGCCTTTATGCTCGAAAGTCATTTCCTCACAGTTTAAGCAACATCAAAAAAGTTACCTGTTCTGACTCAGGTATTGTGGTTAGCATCGGTGGCTTCTGTAGACGGCTCGCTGGCGGGACGTTCGCATGCCGGCGTGCTCTGCCTCCACTGTACTGCCTCACCCCAACAATAAAATACGGCTTACCTCCGGAGCCTCGCCTCCAAGGATGGCCTTCTCAGGCACGCAGAAGCTGAAGAGCACCGCAGGAAAATATTTTGCACTCTTTTGTGTGCCGTGCCTGGAACGCTAGGCTATAGGCCCCATATGGCGCTTTCCATTAAGAGAGACTTTACGCATATCCTGCGATCTACCGAGCATATGCACGCAGTACTGGCGGAGAAGAGCGATTTGAAGACTGCACACGGATCCCCACGAAATCTGCCACACTCTGCCTGTTCATCAAATAATGAGAAATGGCAGAATTGATCACTCAAGCAGAAAAAACACTGCCAGGCCTTCCATTTCAAACAATACGTAGATATTACTTATGCCAAAAGATCACAAGAGCCTGAATTGATCATTATGCTGATGTTCAAAGTCCCTGACCTTTAAAGTGTTTGTAAAAACAGCGAGTTCTATAGACTCAAAATGAGCACATCATCACTGGATCAGGCAATTAAGGGAAAAAAATCAACCTTCCACAGTTACACAAAATCAGCAGAGATGTTCAGTGTCTGAAATTGTACTTCTTTCATTTCATACTAGAGTTACGAGATTATTTTTATTTAGTTATTTTTATATACTACATTGTTCCCAGAGGAAATTACTTGAGTCCTCTGCATTGAACCCATTTAAGCAGTGGGCTGCTTACAATGGTGCCCCGGGAGCAGTGTGTGGGGACGGTACCTTGCTCAGTGGTACCACTGGTAGTCCTGGGATTTGAACCCATGACCTTCCGAATGCAGGGGCAGCTCCCTAACCACCAGACCACCAGCCACCTCAAAACTCTACTCAGGGCTGGATTTGAACCTGCGACCTTGCCTCTCGCAGCGTGGGGCATTAACCAAATGCACGCATGACATATAACATTAGGCGACATGACATACTTAGACCTTCAATGATGCCTTTATAAACGCCTATGTAGGTTTACGTCAGTTGTCGTGAAAGGTTTATGCACATGTCATGTAGCCTTATGAATCCTGGCCTTCAGTGGGTATGCTACCAAACTCTTAAGTCTATTAGGCCGTTACTGGTTTTAATATCAGCCTAAATTTATTTAGTGCATCTAAATAATCTAGTGCATAATCAGAACAGGGGATTTTGATTTGAACATTCCTGATCACCAGGGTGCGCTACACTCTACACTACACTACAAAGGTTCTTTGTGCAAAACTATGGAAGAACCACTTCTGGGTCCCTAAAGAACCCTATAATGGGTGGTCCTTTAGAGAACCACATTTGTAAACTAGTGTGTGAGCTTAAAGAACCTCCATTTAATGTAAAAGTTCTGGGAGGAACCCTTAAAAAGGTGCAGACCCTTTATATTATGTGAAGGTTCTTCAAGCCTTAAAAATGTGCTTCGCTCTCATAAATCTCTTTATCACACACAGCTCTCTGGGCCAGTTTCCTAATCCCAGTCCTGGTGACTTCAGACTCCCAAAGGAGCTAGCTAATTAGCTAATGAGTTGAATCGGGTGTACTAGATGAGTCAGAACATGAAAATATGCATGGGATTGGGAACCCCTGTTCTAGAGAACCAAAAGTAGTTCTTCTATGGTATCACTCAAATAACCCCTAGAGTGATAAGATCTGTGGAGAGGTTCCCAATGTAATGAGCAATGCCATGGAGGGACCACCATAGCAAAACACTACTAGACATAGGAAAGAACATTCAGGTAACGCTGCAAATGTGTTCTATAAAAAATCTGACTTCAGGTCAATATAGCTCTGAATTAATAAAGTAATACGGCTATAAGTGTATAATTCACCAGTCTGCATCAAGGACACATTTATCAAGTCACCTCAAACCACCTCAAACATTTGGGAGCTTGGTACATGAAACCAAGCAGGAATATAACTATTTTATGCAGTATCTGAGCACTCATTGCAAATATTATAAATATTGCAAATGTTTTCCAGGTTGCCGGTTTACTCCAGGAAAAGAAATCCCATTCCCCTCATATTCTATGAGTACACATAGTGCATTACAATCCACAAAACGCTACTACAAAACATCATAAAACAACATGCAAGTAAAGCTCCTACATCAAACAGCATTGGAAATGTGCTCTATAAATAAATATGACTTGAGGCTAATATACCTATGAATTAATGAAGTAATGGGTAAACAACCAACTGGCGTCAAGCACGCTTTCATTACACTGCACTGTCAAAAATGATGCAAAATTTTCATTTAAAATTCTAAGCGAGTAACCTGGTTCGACTTAAAAGGCCCATTTCATGGAAAATAAAACTGTTGTCTGACAACGTAAAAGTTCCAAAAAATATTGCAAAAAATATGCAAATACATAAGCAAATACAGTCAATTTGGAATGAAGTGTTTTTGTGTTGTCACAAAAGATATACATACAGTATATACACCTATAGTAACTGACAGCACTTTAGCTCCGCCCATTTATACAGGAGTGTTTCAGCCAAAACTGCTTTTCAAACAGGGCAGCCAATCAGACAGAGCTCATTTGCATATATCACTCTTAAAGAAACAGTAACAATAATAGCACATTTAATTCTAAGGGATATAGAGAGGTTTGAAATGTAAAAACAAATTTCAGCTGTTTTTGATACTTAAAACAACATTGGTGTTATAAATGAACTTAGGATCAGATATGGGAGTTCAAATAACTTGTTTTTCAGGTTTTTCAGCAATTAGCTTTAGAATATTCAATTAGAAAATAAACTAGTCTTATTCTGTGTTATGATACTCATTTCAAAAAGAATATCATTACTGGTTTTACTTTATCAATGTAAACTTATTTAAGCACATAATCATTTCAGGGCGTTTTGAATTGGACACAGTGGTCTGACAGATGTGAAACACTCGGTTGGCTTATGCCAGAAAGCTAGAAATTCAAAGGCACTATGACGTCGGACAAAGAGAAGCAAGTTGCTCCCCCCACCACAAGCAGGCTGCTCGCGCTGGGCAGAAATAATGCATTGTTCAGTTTACAGCCCTGAGTTACTATGCTGGGAGATGAAATATTGGTGTGTTACTATGTCAACACACACACAAAACCGAGACCTATATGTCACACGGCGCCACAAACGTGTTTGTAATACTTACTAGAGAAAGAAACAATAATATGATCTCACTGCCCTCGTCCTCCTGGCCTTATAGTCTCACACCACCCTCCACACTCGCTCCTTTCTGAGTTTCGCTGGGCCCAAGGACCATTCAAGGACCTCCGGTGGCTGTGCCCTGGCCGCTGAACGCCAGAGCGCATGCATCAGAGGGAGTTTGAGTTATGGAGGTGATCAATGCTCCTCCGGGAGGCTGCATGCGTCCCCTTAACCACCTGATATCCATCACAGCTCCATCCCCACTGACACATTATCCGACGGGCCAAAAGCGAGGGCCCGCTAAAAACCGCCGGCCGGCCGGACAACAGGCCTGCCTTATCTAGCTCGTTAAAAGGGCAGCCTGTTCACCACTAATGGCTCCCCTGCTGAAGCACGGGCCGCCGGCCGCTCAATAGCAGGAAGAGCTGGCATGTGCCGGCCCGACTAATCTATTAGGGATCTCCTGATTTCTTTTTTTAAGCGCATTGTACCGTTAAAACAGTAGTAGCAGTTACCAGAATGCTGCACTTTAAGACCATTTGTAGAGATAAGAATATGTTCTATACTACCAGAAACCTTATAAGCAAGTTTATTTGAGATTACCTAACAGATCAACAGTTTAAGGTGAGAGTGTGATTACTGTGGCACAACATTCATTAGTTCACACAGGGGAGGCTAAAGAAAAAATGCACAACAAACGACTGAGTCATTGTGGACATAGCTGATTAAAATATATAATAATGTGGCTGTCAGTGGAGAGAGCAGTACATTTAGTTTTAAGAGAAAATTGCAAGGTGAAAATGTAAAGTTTGGGTAGGAAGTCTCCTGAGAGATAGTGTCCCTTTTACGATTCTAGCCCAAAAATTATTTAGTTAGATTTTCACCACAAAGTCCCAAAGTGGCTGATTGTGGACTTTAAGCTGACTATCTAGCATTAGTACTAACCTGACAGTCACATTCAATGCCACTGTTTTGTTTAAATTATATTATTACTGCTAATAATAATTTAAATAATGATCAAGATAAAAGTATGAAATACACACAATAACACTATGCCGTTCATATAATAATAATTATTTACTAAATAAACAAAATTTCAGGGGTCATTTCATGACAAATGACAAATGTCTTTTATCTTACTTTATTAAAATGGCTCAAACAAAACCACCTATCTCCAGTTTCTCCCTTCTTATTTTTTTTAACACAGTTTGAAAATGCGACACTTACAGTGAGTGTCAGTTTCAAGACAGACCAATAAGAATGGTCCAAAATGACTCGAAATATTTTGCCATTAACTTACACTGAATGTTAACATTTTTCCTTCTCCTGGAAAGTTATTCTTTTGAAGATACAAAGTTTTGTTCCTACGACAATGATTCACCAGGTCCCTAAAGTCATTACTGGGGACCCCACGCTCTCCACGTTTGTGTTGTCTCCACTCTAACACACCTGACCCAGCACAGGAGGAGCTTGTTAATAAGTTAATAGATTAATTCATATGTGCTGGATAAGAGGAGACATCAGAATACGCATAGTGTTCGGTTCCGAGCTCTGGAATTG
>JBBPCZ010000012.1:3419521-3432208 GCA_037974445.1 Brycinus macrolepidotus
GTGTATGTGTGTGTGTGTGTGTGTGTGTGTGTGTGTGTGTGTGTGTGTGTGTATGTGTGTGTGTGTGTGTGTGTGTGCATGCACATGCACCAGTGGCTGAAAGTGGTGTGAAAACAGAAACCCCCACAGAGGGATGGAGTATATTATCACCCGGGCCTCTGTAGATCCTGCAGTCTCTCTCTATGCTAATAGTAGCTATTTGTTGTGCTGAAGGAGCCCAGGGGCCAGCGGAGGCGTCCTGCGCTAATCCCCTGATATATGGAGTGCTGAGACCTTTGGCTATCCATCAAGCGCCATTTCGGCAGCTCCAGCCGAGAGTCCTGCACAGACACACAGGGGTTAATAAGGAAGCGAAAAGACGTTCAGCTATCCATCACTCAAAACTGACAGCTCCAACAGGGTGTGTTTGGACCCTTTTTCTTCTCTGAAAAACAGGGGGAGGATTGATCACGGAAACAAACCCGATCCACTGACAGCCGTCCGATAGTGTGTGTGCACATTGTTGGGCCTCAAACGCCCAGACACACACCCACACCCACACCCACACACACACACACACACACGCACACACATAGAAGGAAAATCTACCAGCATTTTTAGGTCCAAATCCAAATCAGTACGTTTCACGGAAGTAAAATTTATTATAATGTTATATCATGTTATTTGACAGATTTACATGTTTTTTTAATAGATGAGTTCAGTCAATCTTGTGTTAAGGAAGAAATCCACTGTTTTCCATAGTTTCTACATTATTAAATTGTTAAGATATAAGTAATTCAGAGTGGTTTAAAGTGCTCCATTCTGCAGAAACTTACAGAGTCAGAACTGGTCACAGTGGTGGTGATAGGAACCAGGTATCTAAACAGTTTAATACCTCTAAAAGGTACCTCAGAGAAAGTGATTTTACACAAAATGGTTGTTTTATAATTGTTTTGATAAGGTACTGGCCTAAAATCTATTTTTATAATCCATTCAAGATGTAGAGGAACGTTTTCAGAATGATCAATAATTTACCATTATCAACATTACATCCACCGCTGTCAGAAACAAAAACTTACATCTCCATTTTTTTTATATATAATATGCCCTTTACATTGGGTCAATACGTCGTGATGACGGACCAACAGCAAAGGTCTAAAATGACAATGCCTTTACTGGCACGTGTAGGTTCACAAGTCATTGGGTAGTAAATAAAATTCTTGTATCTTGTTTATAGACCCCTGGTTCCTATCTTACGTTTATCTACAATGAAGCACTTCCCATCAAACCACTCTTAAGTTCATCTTACTGACTGAATTATGCTGAAATTTTGAAAGAATCCCCCCAAAAATGGGATTCCCCTTGTTCAAATCATACTATTCGTGTAGCGATTTGAGTAGTTTTATATTTAATGTGACGATACACCCGATACACCATCCTAATACATATCTCACATTTAGACAGCTTTTTATAAAATAGTTTTACCAATTTTACATTAAATATGCTCCCATAATGTTCCATTAAAACACAAAACACTGAATAACGCCACCATATACGGAGAGAAACTGAGCAAAATTGGCAAGCGAAAGTACTAAAGCCTAAAGAAATAACACATTCAGGTGGAGAGTTGAGGATTATTTCTAAACATAAGTGTGAATAGATAATTTCATGCCTTTGCAAATGCTCCCCAGAGTCAGGAATGACTACGTCTAGAAATCAGACCTGGCTCGGTCTGCCTGTTAGTCTCGTTGTATTCTGCATTTTGGTGTCAGGAGTTGACGCCGCTGTGACTGTAAGTGAGGAGCAGAAGAAAAGCTAACTAAGAATCCAGCCTCAATTATTGAATGTATACAACATTATTTGGCCTCAAGGGAAACCAAACTTTCACACAAACTTTTGTAAAATGTTTCCATGGTAATCAGTAGCAGGAAGATTCCATCGCACTCTTTTTTAACACACACACACAGACACACACACACACACACACACACACACACACACACACACACACACAATCCTGATAGACTGTTCCCAGCATGCTTCGTACCTCCCAGAGGCTGCAGGGGAACAGAGGAGAAAGAATGGCAGTCTATAGCGACGCAGCACCAAAATGGAGAGAAGGCCTTTTGAAATCCGTCTTTCTACGTCTTCCTGAAAGTGAGGCTTTTTTTTTTATCGCTCTCCGAAATGTCAGCTGTAGTTACATTTGCTGCGGCCATTTTTTCGCAGCTCTCGGCGTCCGCTTTAATGGCAGCAGTTACGCGCCCAGCAGGAACCCACCGAGGAGCTAAAAAACCACCCACACACTCTTTGTTTCCTGAGCAAAATGCCTGCATTTTCTGCTCAAACTCACTCTGTGATGCAACACTTCCTCCTACTTTTTGACATAGTTGGACTAGGGTTTTTTTCCTCATTGTTTATCCTTTATTTCCACATTGGTAACAAATCACTACGTGTGTAAGATAAATCGATCGGGGCGCATGATAACAAATCGATACGAGTAGATGGTGCAAATATTTTCCATTTTGCAGTTTACGCTGAAAAACAAAACACACCATTCCCCACACGTAGATCACGTTCAGGACATAACAATCCCTGAAAAAGTGCAATGCCATAGAGGGCCAACTGTATAGAAAAGAAAGTTCAGGTAATGCTGCTGTTCCATATTTCAAGTGATTGTTATCACCAGTACGGCTATATGTTACTTACTATAATCGCACATACACACACACACACACACACACACATCGACAAGTTTGAATCTGTGTGTGTGTGCGTGTGTGTATTAAAAACCACATGGAAAACAGCACAACCAGGCTGTTCTTATGACGTTTCTTGAAATATCTCCTTTTCTATCGTCAGAAAACACAATTTACACATTCTACGGAATTTCTTGATGAGTTACCAGTGGGAAATAATTAATATAATATTATGCCAGGCAAGTGTTCATTAATTAAAGTCGTATGCAAAGCTTTGAACACTCCCAGTCAGATAATATGTTTGGTTGGTTTTCTAAGTGAAAATAAATGAACACATCCTCTACAGAGAACACACTTAAAAATAACATTTTTCTGCAAATTTTAATGCCCAATTTCAGTTTCTATTAATTTGTGTTTACTATATTAGGGGAAAAATAAAATAAAATATAAAAAAAAGGGCCATAACTTTTGCACAATTGATGGTATATATATTTTTCCACAATGTTAAATTGAGCCAAAAAACACTAATAAACACTAAAACACTGTGCAGAAGCCTGTTCTCCTCAGTACGTCTGTGTACTTATTTACACTTAGAAAACCAATAACACAACACATGTCGTTTTGGGACCAAGACTTTTGCATATGATTGTACACACGTGATTTAAGCCTAACTCTGCTTGTTCATTTCAAAAGTGTGAAGATCATATATAGTGCATAAACAGGCTGAGAGTCAGAAGGCCTTCGTTGAAGCCCAGTCTCAGCCTTATTTGTTCCTTATCACCAGGAGCGTTCTCCATTCAACAGACAGCATGGAGGCAAGTCAACATTTGGGGGATTTGTGATAGCCGTTGTGCCCCTACGCTGAGGCTGAATGGAAAGGGAAGGGCAAAGTCCAGATATCCTGGGGTTTGACTTCTATGACTTCTGACTGATTTGACACTATTGACACAAACATGTAACATCCGCATTTAACAGAAGGCAGTCATCGACACACCACTCCCTTTCTGGCTGTCCGTCTGCCTTATGTTATGGACGTGTGCATGTGTGCGTGTGTGTGTGTGTGTGTGTGTGTGTGTGTGCGTGTGTGTGTGTGTGTGCTCATGCAACAGACCGACAGCTGTCAAAGTGCTGTGCACTGAGTGAGGCAGGCAGGTGGGGCTCACACACTTTTGCAACGATTCCTTCACCCTTCACACTGATCTGCCCCTGAATTAGAACTGAACATAATCATTATTGCAATATTAACCTAGCACCACACAAGGCAGCAATATGTAAATGAGCCTCTGTACCACTTTACAATAAGACTACACTTAAAAAAGCATGTATATGGTTTATAACGTGTTTAATGAAAGTTATAAACACCTTAGAAATAATTAATAAGCGGTAAAATTAAAAGGACAACAGTGACATGCTGTTTGCCAGATAGTGAGCCCATAGTCATCTACACAGTTAAAGCTCAGATCTTGCTGGCTACTGTTCTTACTTTACATTCTACCTCAGTGGGCATTATACCCATCAGCTTCATCAATTATTAACATTCATCATATATAATATGTTATATATAACTGCTTATTAATTAACTTTATGTTTTTAGGACCGATTATGAAAATAATATCAATAAACCCATTTTAAACCATTCATATCCCTTTTATACAGCTAATATTATCTTAAAGTAAGACAGTCATCTCACATAGTCCTCAAAACATGAAAAACTGTAGCCAAAATAAAGCAGGGTAATCTTTAGCACCACATGAGGGGGTCGCCAGTGCATTCTGAATTAGAGGTGGGTGAAATAATATCACAAAACTTCAAGATCTTTTTTGATACACAATATGCAGCTTTTCTAAAGTCTAACAAGTTGGAAAGGCCAGAAAGGAACCAGTAGAGCTACATTAGAAATTAAAGACAGGGATTTTTATCCAGCACAGCATTTAATCCAGTTAAACAAGGCAAATTCGCAATTATTTATTACTAATTACTCTCTCTTCATATTTACACATGCATGCAGTCGGTTTTCTCTAAGCACTGATATCCACAATATGCTGAGAAAAGCATATTGTGCTGTTGGGTGATAATGATCACAAAAGTGATAAAATACATACATATATATATATATATACATATTAGATATAGATATGGGGATTTGGGTATGTAGATATAGGTATATGTATATATATATATATATATAGATAGATAGATAGATAGATAGATGTACACACGCATATATACACACACAGGAACAAACACATTGCAAACACTGCCTTGATGTATGCCACAAAGGTGAAATAGCCCAAATCTCACTAAAAACAAAATAAGTAACCGTAAAACTGCAACACAGTATTTTGTTCTGTTTTGTTGCGCCTCTGAATGTTTTTCACATTCTCTCCCTCGTCCCCCCCTCGCTCCCTCTCTTGTGTTCTCTGGCTCTCTCTCAGGCGTACTCTCGGACTCTCTCTGCGAACCCAACAGCCTCCAAGTAGTTTCAATGACTCACCTAATCGCCCCTCGATCTCCTGGCAAAATTTGGCTGAATAGAACCCCAGAGAAGGTCTCCCTCTCTCTCTCTCTCTCTCTCTCTCTGTCTCTCTCTCTCTCACTCTCTCTCTGCTCTATGATGCTCTTCTCTCTACAATGACAAGATAGCCTAATTAGTAACATCCAGTATGACAGATCTCTTAGAGGACCACTCTTTTAAAACAACTCTGCTGTTTAAATGGTCTTCACAGCAGTTCCCACAGTAAGTGTCAGAAATGTGGTGGTAATACACTTAGATCATTGGCTAATAAGACTATACTGAAGAGAGAGAAAAAAAAGAAGTAATGCTGAATGACAGAATCTGTGCTGTGCCTCAGTTCCCCACACGTATATATATATACATACACACATACACACATACACACACATATATATATATATATATATATATATGTGTGTGTGTGTGTGTGTGTGTGTGTGTGTGTGTGTGTGTGTATATATATCTGTATGTATAAATATATATGTTATGACTTTAAAAACAAAACAAAAACTTAAATACATAAATAGTTAATTACTTTAAATATTTAAAGCAAAACAAATGTGTTTATTTGTTTACTTAACAGTCAGAATAGAATAAATAGAATACCTCAACAGTCAGCTTGAAAGAGCATACAGTATAGTGTATAGTGTACACAACAACAATCCAGAATAAATACGATTTCGTAACGTGCTGCCTTTTGTGTCAAGGACACATCAGCACTCGCAAGCCATTAAAATTACATAAAGGTTGCTTTACACTGATTCTGTGCAAAGGAATAATTTACCTGCCAGGCCTTTTCAGTCCTTTATCCTCGCAAGCCTTCGACTCAACTTCAAAGCTCCTTCACCCACAACTCAGTGAGAAAACAGGTCTAAGTATCACTTTTACCAGCTTGTTTCTTTGCCTCAGATGAAAATTTCAACTTCTCGCCTGTGTTAAAGAAATGAGAAAAACTCATTTCTGTGAAATGTGTAGGGGGTGTGGGGTGGGGTGGGGTGGCGGGGGGAGGAAAGGGGGCTGGCAGGCCAACTCTTGCAGCTACTTTTGATATGCAAATGGACGAGTTGGCAAACAAAAAAACAAGCCCTCAAAGAAATCACACCAAGCTCGAAAAGGTTTTACTGGAGAGGAGCAGAACAAATGGGACCAGTCACTGATCTTTTTTTCCCACCTCTATTCGTGCAGGCCACGCCCACCTGCATTAGGCCTGGGTGGCAGCTCCCATTGGACGAAGAGCTTCTGAGTGTGAACTCCCAGCCAATCCCAGTGCAGGTGGGTGAGGCTTGCCTGAAAATGGGTGGCCTTTGGAGGTCCAACAACGGCCCATTTGTTCAGAATTCCTTTCTGTCAGCTAGAAAGGGTGAAATGAAAGAGTGAATGAAAGCACGACTGACTGACTGAGTAGTGGGCTGCCTCTGCTCAATTAAAGGCCAAATTACACAGAAATAAAGTGCTGTTTTTCTGGCCTGGAGAAGAAGAAAAAAAAACCTCACCAATGTGAGTCCACCCTCAAAATAGACCAACAGCAAGTTTTTTTTTTCCAAGTGAAACAAAAAAATACCACTGATCCCTCTTTTCTTTTTTTTTGCTTTTTTTGAAAAGCGCTCCACTTTTACTCGCTTCGCCCACTCGTCTGAAACCCAGAAACACAGAATCCCTCCTGTTCTCATGAGTGGAGCTCAAGAATAAAGCAGGATTCTCTTTTTTCTCCTCACATTTGCTTTGGTATGCCCCATTGTTTTGAGTCATACACTCAGGCTAGGCTACAGTGTGCTCTATGTGTGTGTGTGTGTGTGTGTGTGTGTGTGTGCATGGGCAGCTCATAGCTGAGTGAATTATGCATGTGCAGTAAAATGATCTAATTTCTGCCGCAGCAGTAGAGCGCGCGCTGAACATCTCTATACAATCACACCCATCCCTCCATCCATTTATAACCATCCATTTAAATGTACTCTCAGGTTGCACTGCAAAGTTTCTATATAAAAAAAAACAGGACCAAACACAAACAGGAGGCTGGTTCAGATCTCAGATGCCCAGGAGAAGCAGAGCTGGTTGCTCTTGCATGTTGTGCCTCCTCCTGTCTGCTGAAGTTTTTCCTGATTCCATGCCTCGTCCAGCAGAATCTAATTCCTCCTCTGTCTATAACGGCCCTAATCCGGGCCAGATTAAACACGGGACACGCTTTATAGTCCAGCCACATCTGGCACCTCACCATCCACAGAGCTCTGGACTGGGCTGCTCATTTACTAAATTAAAGCCTGCTGCCCTCTTAACTGTGCTTAAACTGATAGAAAACGTCAAACGTCTCTCTCTCCCTCTCTATCTTTCTCTCTCTCTCTCTCTCTCTCTCTCTCTCTCTCTCTCTCTCTCTCTCTCTTTCTCTTTCTATCTCTCTCTCTCTCTCTAAACAGCCAAACGGGACAGAACCCACTACAGGCTGAACCAGGAGCCTGCTAACCTGCAAGTTGAGTCCAGCCGCGACAGATGCGTGTTCACTCCGAGTGTGTGTGTGTGTGTGTGTGTGTGTGGGTGCGCCAAAGTGTTGGGCTGCCTTTGGGTGCCCTGTTGCACCGATAGATGCTGAGATGGGGGGATTAAGACCCAGTGAGAGGGGGGCAATGCTACACAAAATACGCAACAACCGAGAAGTCCTGTAACGCATGTGCTGGAGTGTGTCTGTGTGTGTGCGTGTGTGTGTGTGGAGAAATAGAAAGCGCAGGAGGCCTGCATACTCACAGAGTGGAGTGTGTATCGTCCCAGCTGTGTGTGTGTGTTTTTGAAGGGGGGATGTATTTTTGGTGCTTCAGTCTCGATGCGTGGCGCAATGCCCCGTGCGCTTCTGCTGCATTTCTCCTCCAGCACGAGCTCCTCGCGTAAACTCCATCCCAAAGCCGAGCGCGAGGAGAGAGAGATACACAGAGAGAGAGAGAGAGAGAGAGAGAGAGAGAGCTGGGGGGTGGAGAGGAGAGGAGAGGAGAGGGGGGGAGAGGCGTTGGAGACGAAAACGAGCCGGTTTGTCCTCCCTAACGCAGCATTTCCACTTTACCGATGACCAGCGCGCGCACGAGAGAAAGAGAAAGAGAGAGAAGAGAACAGGAGGACGAAACGCAAAAATAAAGGGAAAAAGCAGTGGAGACGCGTTCACGCGCGAGAATAAATGAAGGGTCGTCTCGCCATCGCTGCGTGGAGGAGAGGGAAAAAAGCAGCCGCAGACGGGGTGTGTGTGTGCGTGCGAGTGTGAGAATGCGAGCGTGTGAGTGTGTGTGTGAGAGAGAGCGAGAGAGAGGGTGAGAGAGAGAAAGGGGGGTGGTGGGACGAGAGAGGACCTCAGAAGCTCGGACGTGGCTCGCCAGTAGTCTCTAGTTGGTGCGCGCGCGCGTGTGTGTGTGTGAGAGAGAGAGAGATAGTGTGTGTGTGTGTGTGTGTGTGAGAGAGAGAGAGAGAGATAGTGTTTGTGTGAGAGAGTAAGAGAGAAACAGAGGGAGAGAGAGATAGCGTGTGTGTGTGTGTGTGTGTGTGTGTTTGAGCAAGTTGAGGAAATCCCAGGCGCATCGAGCTCTCGGCAGAGCAGGCTGGGCTGGATTTTGAGTGAGAAAGGGAAAGGCTGAAGTCTCTCTGCTGCAGCAGCTGCCTCACACAAAACCTGCAGCAAAACCTGGAGAGGAGCCGCACACAGGACCAGGAGCCTCAATCCTAACCTCCTCACCTCCTCCCCAACACACACACACAGCAACCGGATCCGGCCCCTCCGCGCGAGCACGTCCAGACCACCCCCTGCACGGTCACTGCACTGTGCCCCCTGTCCACCAGGGCAGCATCCCCTCTGGACACCACTCTTGGTAGAGCTTGGAAATCCAGAACGCCTTTTCTTCATAATTATGTTTTTTTTTTTCCATAATAGAGAAATGTGCAGTGGGTGATGATATAACAATAGCCCCATTCCACAGTGTCTCCACTTTCAGACACACCTCAGCCCCTGCTGGACTCTTTCTTGGGAGGCAGGTTGAAATGAGCTTGAGTGTTTGTTTTTATTGACAAATCACGTCCATCTTATTTATGTAAGTGTCTGTTTGTCACATGTGAACACAGCACAGCACCCAGTGTGAACAGTGTGAAATTCTTTCTCCGCATTTAACCCATTCACCGAGTGAAGCAGGGGGCTGCCACCAACGAGGGGCGCCCGGGGAGCAGTGTGTGGGGACGGTACCTTGCTCAAGGGCACCTCAGTGGTGCCACTAGCAGTCCTGGGATTCAAAACCCATGACCTTCTAATGGCAGGGGCAGATCCTGAACCACTCAGCCGCCAGCGGATAAAAAGAGTAAAAGGAAAAGAAAAAGAAAAGAAAAAGAGAAAAATCTAATGTAGCCCTATAAAGGCTGTTCAATTAATTCAGTGTTTAAACAAGAGTTACAATTACTCGTTTAAACACTGAATGAACTTAACAGCCTTTACAGGGCTACACTGAAGACAGGAAAGTCCAAATCAATATACAAAGGACTAGAACACACAAGAAGACGCCAAACAGGCCTCCTCACGTGACGTACTGTAAAAAGGGAAACGTACTGTAAAAAAAAAGATCTGTAAACATACAGCAATTAAGTGGCAGTGGTTTCTCCAGTGTGGAGCTGTTTATTTACAGTAGAGACGCTGAAATTCATAACTGCAGTGCATTGCTGTAACCCAACTTTTTACAGTAACTACTGTTTTTACGGTAAGGTAGTGTTTAAATACGGCACTGTAATATTATAATTATATTATACAGTAGATACTGCACTGATGACACAAGTTTCAGGGAAATGTTACACACTATTGAATTTCAGCTGAATTTTCTTATTTAAAACAGTATTACTCTATGAATTCCCACTGTTTACCAAGCACACCATACACACAGCATTATAGATGACACAGCAATGTCTGTTTTAATACAACACTACAGGGTGAACAAGTGACTGAAACACAATAAAAATGGAAAAAAGTCAAATGTGTTCAAATGTAATTTTGAGGTTTAAATAACAGGTTGAAACAACAACAGGAACTCAAATAAACAATGAGATACACAAACAGAGGCAAATAAAGAAAAAACAACAAAATGCAGGTAATGCTGGAAGCTCCACTTCCCATCGTGACAATATTAAGAAGGCTTGTTCAGGACTGCCACTGTGTGTTTTACAAATTAACATTACTATAAAAACCAACATTTGTACTTCTTTGAAAAGAAATGGGGCCCATATCTCTCAAAGAGTACCATCTTATAGCAATACACTCCATTCAGTGCAATATCGTTCAATACTGTTTACTGTGTCTTAATTATTTATTCTTGATACTATCTTGCCGCTATTTATGATACCTATACTGTTAGTTCTAGTTATATATCTATTTATTTATCACATCCATGCTGCTATTTCTTAGTCATTTATTTATTTATTCTATCTCCCTAAATACTGGTCAGTTCTGGTACGGCGGATACATTCTCCACTTGATATCACACTTTATCTCCTTAAATACTGATCTCCACTTTATTTGTTATTTGCTTTATATATTTTATAATTACAAGAGATAAGCCTCTACAGAGCTGCAAGTCCTCTGTCGTTGCACTGTACATTCCTGTGTTTTGCAATGACAATAAAGATATTCTATTCTATATTCTGTTCTATTAAGGAATACGTACGATTAATACAGTCTATTGTAGCCTCACAAATAGGCCATGAAGAAATAAATGATCTTAAAGGTATAAAGAGCACTAATAATGTATTAAGCTAGTTGATTCCATTACAAACCCAAAACCCTCCTAGGTCCTACACACCTTCAGACATCTCGTCTTACGTTTTTTTTTTTTGAACTCCTACTTGTAGCTCACTGAAAGAAACAGAAGAATTCTGTTGAACGTGCAGTTTGTGAACTTTCAATCGATACCGCAATTGTGCTTGTAAAGAAGAGAGGATATTTTTATGATCTGAGTTTAATGAAAAGTCACTGGTGTGTGGTCTTGTTTTGCGAAAAGACAACCATCCTTTACGTTTTTGCCACATGAATAAAGTCAGTATAGAATGGGAATGTAATCACTGTGTCTCTATCTGTGTAATTACTGATGTGAGCACATAATTATGCTTAAATACCGTAGCATAATGGCAGTGAAAACTCCAAACCTTTGAGGGTTAAAGTGAGTGAGGGATAAAATCAGCAGGAATAAAGAGCAAAGACACCGAGGAGAGGCAGGAGGAGAGCTGAAGAGGGAGAGAGAGAGAGAGAGCGAGAGAGGTATAGGGGGAATTGAGCCACAGGCTGCGCTGCAACCCGAATCCCATGCTGCCATTTCGACACCTCGGGCCGAAAAAATGTTTATGCAGGCCGCTATCCCCCACTAAGACATACCTCCACAACACGGTCCTGCTGATAATTCCGGGAAGCAACAGGATTATGTGAGGTGAAGGGTAGAAACATCAAAAATAGTGGGGAAGACTAGTACAGGCTTTTGAAAGGCCTTGGGAAAACAAAGCAGCTCTGCACTTTTCGGTTTGAAGATTCTGATGCAGAAAAGCTCTTGAACTTCGATTGTCAGGAGTGCGACTTCTCCTTTGAGGATATGGAGAAGAAAAGGAATGTGAGTCAGAAACATTTGGGAAGGCGGGGGGTATATGCGAGTGGAGGCTGTAGTTGGGCCTAACCCGCTCATAACGCTACGTCTTTGTTTCAAACAGCTTCAAAGAACCCAGTCTTGATTGCCTCAACCGGGTTAAGTACATACACCGCCGACACGCCATATTTCTCCATCCCCGCCGCCATTCTCTACACTACCACGCTTACACAAATACAAAAATAAGCCCGTTTCAAACTGTTATTGTCAGAAGATTAATTTCCATCCGTTCCCTTTTTCCCTCCCTGGCCCAAATAGGGTGCCAGGTCAGCGAGCCCTCTTACACGTGGCTTCAATAACCAAAAAAAAAAAAAGGGAAAGCAGAGGAAGGTGGAAAAAAAAGAGCCGTCTCTTGAGCAGCGATGGGGGGAAACATGAATTGGGGTCAAATTCACCAGGTGGAAAGAGGGGGGGATTAGCAGAGAACTCTCAAGTATTCGGAGGCATAATTTTACATAATAAAGAATAGCAGGGTAAGTGAAAACAGATGTAGAGCAGGTAATCCACCGCCGCTTTCTCATAGCGGGAGACAAAAAAAATGTTTATGCATCAGGCAGCAGTAACAGGGAGAGGTGTGAAGGCTTTATTCAGGCTGACTGGTCAAGGCATGCAACTGACTGGCCTGCATTCACTCTGCTCCATGTTCCTTCCCTCATATAGTGTCTCGACAAAAATCTCGCCCACTTCTACGCCTTCATTTACAGGCCTCGCCTAAAGACTGAGTATGTTACATGTGTGTTTTACTTATGTGTACCCTTGTGATGGTTAAATGTATAAATGTGTATGTACATATGTATGTATGTATGTATCTATATATATATATATATATATGTGTGTGTGCATGTGTATGTATATGTAT
>JBBPCZ010000012.1:3433165-3451084 GCA_037974445.1 Brycinus macrolepidotus
ATATACATACCTATGAAGAACCTATATAGATTTTTTATATAGAACCACTTAAAATGTTTATATATATATACCTACTATTGTAGGTAACATTTTGTTACTATTTAAAACCCTTTTTGCTTTCAGTCTTACAATGTATTAGCAAATATATTAAAATATTCAGTGCTTTCACACATTTTGTCAATTAGTTTATTAATTAGTCACCCTGTTCATGCTGCACTTGCTGCTGTCTTCAAAAGATCGTCTGCAAGGTTCTGAGGCTCAAAAAGTAAACACAGACATACGATTTCTTGTATAGTGCCCACTTTACTAAGGTTTTTCTTCATAGTACCAAAAAAGTTCTTTGAACTGTAACCACATTTAGTGTCACATAGAAGTATTTTTTAAAGAGCCATTTAAAACACATTTTCCATCGCAGGGAAGAACCATTTAACCAGATGATTCAAATAATTCTTCGAGGTGTCGTGAAACATAACACTGAACTTTTCCACAAATGAAAAAATCATAACCTGACATTTGTAAGAGAAGACATTGGTTTGACATTTCTCATTTCGTAGTTAATTTGGTGTTCTGTGGTCATGATGGGGTTTTTTATCTTTGGATACAGAATGTCATCAGAGTGAAATAAAATTGACTTTGCATTTCTGATTTCACTTAGTGTAAGTATTGATTGATTGATTGATTGATTGATTGATTTACACACAGTGGTGGTGAAAAGCCTGAAGTAGTTTTTTTTTATTATAAATTCTATTTTCACACATTTTAATAAACATTTATCAAACATTTTGAAAAGAAGAATCTTTGAAATATTTACATGAATTTCAGAATTTCTTCATGTTCTCCTTTTCTTTAATGGCAGCATGACTCTGAAGCCTCTGATGATCAGATCAGATCCACCTGACAGTTGTCTGAATACACACTTTAGTGAAAGGGATGTCCCAAATTTGCTTTAATTTAAATAGTAACCTAGAAATAGTTCAGAATCTTGAATATTTATTCCTCATTTAACCTCCCATAACTTTTCTTTGTTGTAATTTTCTTTAACTGGAATTCTAAACCTTTTCGTGGTTTATTTCTAGGTTTATCTTCTGTGTGGTCTCAGACTTATTCACGTTTCTGTACATTTTATCTCGGCATGCAAGAGCATAAATTTACCTTGTCCATTTCAATGCACAAAGCAGAAAGCGGCTGAAGAATGACCTGCACACTTCAGAAGAAAGCACTCCATCTCCAGGAGCTTCGGTCTTTCAATAAGTCTTTGGAATGTAGAGAAGCATTTTTAATGTCAGAAAGTAAGTTGGGTAAGGTCAGCTAGTTTTCACTTGCATACAGATTTGTGCCCGAGTGAAGAGGTGCTTTCTTGACCAGGTCATATAATGTAAGTAGAGCTGTGGGCGACTGAGCTGTGCTTCATAACACTAACTTCTGCTTGAGCAGCAAAGAGGGTAAATGTCAAGCTGTATGAGAAAAAGGCAAGCTTCTAGGATTAGAACATTAAAAAACAATAAAACGCATCCTTTTAAAGTTACTTGTGTGTGTGTGTGTGTTTTGTGTAAATGTGTCCGTTTCTCTGCTTAAATGTCAGAAGTGTGACTGTGTCTGAAGGGGGTTCTCAGTGTTAAAGCTTTTTAAACAGTCAAAAATTATTTCTCAGGAAAAAAAAAAAATAACGACCCCCACCACGGCCACCACCACCCTTACCAGCCATGGCTTTGTTCTCTCTTTTCCCATACATGTGCTTTTCTCTCAAATATGTTGTTCTCTGCATGGGGAAAAACCTCACAGAGAAGTTCAGAAGAACCTCATGCAGCTAATAAGAGGGTCCTCGAGAGTGTTGTGGTGAAATACGTCTTCAGTCGTTATTTGGTGGTTGTGATTATTAAATTCAGAAGAGACATATTCACAGGCCACCCTAAGCCAGGGAATGAGGAATAGAACTTTTCTGTTGGACATTCCAAAAAAGAGGATGTGTGTATGTGTGTGTGAGTGTGTGTGTAGTGTGTGTATGTGTGTGTGTTGGAGGAGGGGGTTGAACCAGGCCAGGGTCTGGCTGTCTTGAAAATGACGTTCTGTCAAAAGTCTGTAATGAAACACATTTCCATGGCTTTCCATGAGAGACAAAGTGAGTAGGGCGCGATCGTCATGCCGTAAAGCATCCCACATAACTCACGCTGGCGGCTGAACCCCATTGTCTTTTCACGGAGCTCGGCCTCATCAAGGCCTCCAGGAAGGCACGAGCGCCTGAAAATGGTGATGAAGCTGGAATTAGGTTAGCTTTACCCAGGCAGCCCTGCCACGATTGATCCATGTAAGTCGAAGGGAATGATTCCATAATGCCCTTAATCTTAAGGCCGAAACTGAAATGAAAATACACCTCGGCGCTCCAATGGTCTTAATCGAGTTTAAGAAGGGAAATTGCACCCAAAGCAAGATGAAAACCTTGGATTAACCACGCTTCAAAACAGAACGGCCAGGGCTCTTTGTTATGATTTTGGCATGGTTTCGGAAGGCGAAGGAATTTGAGTGCATTCGGGGTCAGCCGTCGGCATTTAGCCCCTGGACTGTCACAGTTAAGCTCGCATTTAGTCATTTAGTCACTTAGCTGACACCTTGGCCCAAAGCAACACAATATTAAAGAACTGCTTGAACAGTAGTGTGAGCCTTGAATGGCGTTAAAAGCTCAGCAACCCACAGGTAGGACCAAACCCATGACCTTTGAGGATGTAATATTTTAACTTGCCCAGGAGGAAACTGGTGTTAACCCATGACCTCTTGAGTTGTAGATTTCTGGCCTGACACTTTAGCCCAAAGTGACTTAAGTCACTGAAGAACTGCTAGATTGGTTTTCCAGGAGTAAATTAGTGTTTAAGGCACAGCAACCAACAAGTAGATCAAACCCTGACCTCTTGAGTTGTAGTTTTCTGACCTCTGTCCTGTCTTTATGGAGCGTTTGTAGAATGCCCAGGCACTTAAGACATTTTAAGTGACAGGGGAGCTGCATTAAAACACCAATGAAAGCCGCTGCCACTAAGCTATCTGGAAATGTCACTGCAAATGCATTGCCTCGAATGCCTTATCTTTGCATTTGAAGAGCAGGCGGAGAGCCGCTGCCGTGTCAGGGCGAGATCACACATCTGAATTCTTCCTTTTCACAAACCTGGACAAAAGGCCAAGCTCAAACAAACCCCGCTGCAGTTCCTCCTATTCAAATGCAGTCCCACTGCAGAGGCCATGGCATTGAATGACTGGCTGCTTTAATAGCGGCCCCACAAAAGGAAATACAGCCTGATCAGCGATGTTTGTAAGTTCATTGTGCATCAAAGCATTGCTCATCACCACAACATTAACAATCCAGTGCAGATTTTGATGGAGAAGCGTTGGAAAAAGGGCGTGTGTTTTTGTACCAGCTGTACGTTGAGTGGAGCGGGAAGCGAAAGGGTCTGTACTGTACTGTGGAGAGCATGCGGCAGGTCTGCCAGCAAAAGAGGGCGGAGGTACCAAAAAAGGGCCTGTTGTGCGTCTGGCGATCGTTTTTTTTTCCCTCTGTCTTTGTGCAGAGACATGGCCAAATGGAAACAGATGCTGTTCGTAGCTGTCCCAGCGGAGCTAAGGCAAGAAAAAGCAAGAGGAGGAAGAAAAAAACGGCAGAGAAAGCGAGAGCCAGAGCGGGAGGGAGATGCGGAAAATACATTTGCAGTGTCTGATAATTCAGATCCTCAGTGGTTGACCCCCCAGTCTGCTCCGTTCCACTCCAGCACAGATTCACACGTTGCAGAAGCTTGTTTGGAGTTGCGAGGTTTCGACACGGGTTCAGAAAGCTGCTTCTGAAGTGTCTCTCTCACACAAGGCCCTCAAAGGGGGCCCAGGCACCGCTTTAGTTCAGCTCAGAAAGTGCAGAGCCTGGGAATAGCTGCATTTGCGTGCCACTAAAATGAATCTGTTGTCACTCAAGGCAAAGTTATGGAGCTGTCTGTCTCTAATTTTAGCGTCAGGAGCGCCGAGGGCCGTCCATACTGTGCAGACATGGCACACGTAGGCACAATAAATCACGGCGCTACCAAAGAAAATGGGCGAACAGCGCGTCCCTTCACATCCTGCCCCGGCTCATTTCAGCAGCAACGTTTTCATTAAAGAGAAAGAAGCTCGGTCCGGAGAGAATCGAAACAAGAAGCGTTGCATAAATCACCATCTACACACCACCGTCGAAGTGATGCCTTTCCATTTAAAGTCGACCTGAATTGGAGACACACTGTGCAAAGGAAGGGAGTTGGGCTACACTTCGTTAAGTGCTTGATAAAGACCTTGTGTGCCGCAGCCGAACAAAGTCTTCTGCTGCGTTTGCAGCTGTAAGGCTCAAGGTTTCAAAAGTACAGCTTCCCCCAGTCCCCTAATTCAATTGATCTGGCTTTTTATGTGTTGGTTTGACTTAAAAAGAACACGTCAGTATACAGTGCATTAGTGATACGGTCCATTAACCTCGTTGAATTTCTTTTAGTTTTTTTTTTTTTTTTTTAAAGAACACTTTCTATGGATTTTCATGTGTTTTGAGTCACAAAACCAAAATTTCCCCACTGTACAGCCAAATAATATATCAGTGCACTTCAGCAGTATCAGAGCCAAAATTAGTCCCAAGAAACGTAAATTACATAATATATGTGTCTGATGTGCATTGTGCTCCCTGTGCAAAAACGGATGTAATAATATACCGTAAATGTTCAGGTCTGCTAAGAACACTCTTCTAGGTCAGCTGTCAGGTGATTGTAACTTTCTGGCTTTGTGGAACACAAATCGCATCTTTGAATTTGAAAGCTGCAAATCACTCGCAGTGCTGAAAAAAACAGTCTTCCAAATGTGGCCTTTATCCGTCTTTAACCGGACCAATAAAACAGCTTAATGAATAAATAACAAAGATTTCTGCCTCACTGCCTCAGATAAACAAGGTAATCATTAAGACAAGAACAAGTACAGGGACTGTGTCAAAATATATCTCATATAGATCATCTCATATATCTCAGGATATCTCCTACAAACCTGGATGTACGGAGTAAGAAATATAGTTAAAGGAAAGTCAAATGGATCTACAAAATAAAATAAGAATAAAAAGTCAGGGCATGTTTTTTGTGAGCAAAGTGGCAACTAATGGGCAGCTGGTACTTCACAAAGAATTAGCACAGAATTAACACTTAGTCTATAACTATGCGAGCTATGCGGCCTGTTTCCGTTCCTACAACTTTGCATCAGCACACACCTGCATGAAGCATTTACAAATTCAGCTGAAGACCAAAATATGGATATGTGGATGTGGATGGTGTCTTCGTGGGACCAGTTGTTACGTAAGTTCTCACAAACTTAACTTTCTTTCCCTGTTATTTCCAAAACATGTCAGGCTGCATTCTCATTAAACACACTCGATTCAACTCATCATTCATGACCATAACGGAATTCGGAGTGTTAGATGAGAGTAAACACTAATCTTCGCAGTGCTGTGGCCCGGAAGCAATCCAGTTCGACATGCCTGCAGTAGAACATGTTAAGATTAATACACACCACCTAGAGAGAACACACTTCTGCACAATTTAATAAATATTGCTTATGTGCTGAATTTAACATTGTGGAAAAAATGAATTCATTTTATTTTTATATATAGCCTTTTTATATGTAAGACGAAAAATGAACAAAATTGTAAAAAATGACAAAGAAATTGTGTTTAAAAATGTGCAAAAAGGCACATTTAAGCATATTTAAAATCAGCTAAACTTCATTTGACAGGGGTGTTCAAGTGTATGGGGAAGGGATGGGGCTAGTCTGCATTTAGTGTGGTTTTGTACACTTTTGCACATTTGAGAAATGGGACATGCTTGGGCAGAAAAGCACATAAGCGCACACACCAGCACACGAGACGGCGAGTTTGAGCTTTAGGACAGGCCATTAGACTCGCTCATATTTTCCCCTCAGAGACCTGGAGGTTAACTGTATTCTTGGCCGCGGAAATCAAACGGCAGAGGCGGGGCTGGAACCTGAATCACAGCAACAGAGCACACCTCTGCACCAGTAAGCAGTGCTTTCACTGGTTGGCTTGCTCCCTGAGGGTTATGGCTGCGTACAATAGCTTCGAGCCATTATTGCTCGGTCGGCGTGCTCGGCTCCTTATCACTTAGCACTTTCCTTCTCTAAGCGTCTCCTATGGCGAGTTTGAGAGTCGGCCCACTGAGCCGTGTGCATAAAGCAGCAGAAATACGACTGGGCTGTCAAAAATTATACAAGCTGCCAAATCCTGACATGCACATACCATTAGTCTCTATGTGTGAAGTGGTATGAGCGTTCATTTTCGAGCAGCTGCACTCGTAAGTTTTAACTAGACAGTCCCATAGACCTGTGCTTTTGTGTTGCTACAAGTGTTTTAACATTGTGCAGAGTGCGTCGGCGGCTGGGAGAGTGTTCTAGCGCCATATCTCTCCCATCCAGGCAGAAATTCCTTTCAAAAGCTGAGCAGGAGAAGACAACCGGTCTAGTGTGTTTTAAATCTGAAAGACAATAGGAACAGATCACGTAGTATTTACTCTCTGCTCCAACTCGTTTTAGCAGTTTACCTTACAGAACCTGCTGTGCTCTTTGAACCTCTCCGCAGGCCTTTTCTTTTCTTACTTTTTGTTGTTCGCCCAATGCTTGAAAGACGCCTTCCTTCGCTTCCACGCAATCAATCAAACAAGCAACTTGAACAATTACAATAACATTAATTTCACACTTCTGATTTCCAACACTATCCAATATATTTTATTAAACACAGATTCTCTGGAGAGCCCACTTTGCCGAGGTGCTCACACATGCAAATGTAATTACAATGACAAATGCAAATCCCCCCACTATTATGAAAACCATCAAGAACGAGATTATTAAATAAGAAAATGAAATGTCCTAAGCTTGAAGTTGAAATATGAACAATTATAACAACGGCAAAAATGACTTTTCAAATCTGACTTTAAGGTAATTAACTTTATGCATGTTTAAACACTCACTCTCAAACTTCCAATATATTACAATGTCCACATATTTAATTTGTTTCAAATAATTTAGTCAAACAAGGAGCAAAAGTAAGATGGACTGCATTTCTTTTAGCGGTCTAAAATGCATATTTTTTTCAGCTCAGTTCAGATTTACTTACTACTACAGGGTACTGTCAGAGATTTTGTTCAAGGCAGCTCAAAACTAACAAAATATCAGGGGTGAAGACACATCAGTAGAGTTCGCGAGTTTGATTTTCACAGCCATCCATGGCCCAGAGACAGAGAGAATTGGACTGTGGTTGGTGAGAGCGGCCAGTGTCGGCAGACTGGGGTTCGATCCAGTGTCTGGCAAGAGCACTGTGTTACATATAAGAGCCATTGGGCAAGACTCCTAATGCTGCATTTGCCTAAATATGTAAAATGACTAAAATTGTCAGGTGCTCTGTATAAGAGCGTCTGCTCTCTGAGGGTGGGTAGAAATCTGGCATGACTAAAATGGTGAGTGGAGGGCAACTCGTTCTTCTCTGGCCAACTCAGAGCACTGCCAGAACAAGCCATATTACTTCAGAAATATTCCTAGACTCATGTTCTTCACCTTGGGAAGCAACTGACCTGTTTCTCCAAAAAAAAATGCCTCCTTTCACCGCAACTCTCACTAGGTTGCACAAGTTTTGCAAAATATTGGCAAAAATCACATTCATCATTGAACACTTTATATTTCTGTCATTTTATTTTTTGTATAATAGCTACACAGTATTGAATTTCCAGTCGAAATCTGTGCTCCTGAGTGGCGCAACTGTCTAAGCTCAGGTCCCATCATCGGGAGATCGCAAGTTCAACCCCCTGTGATGCTGCAGTCATCCTTGGCTGGGAGTCTAAGACAGCACAATTGGCTTCACTGTCTCTGGGTGAGTAGGATGGCCCTTTCTCAGCTTGATGCCATTCAGCATGGGTGTCTGATAGCTGAATTGGCAGTTACCGTTCTCCTACAAGCACATTATTGGGCTGAGAATCAGGAAAAAATGCTATGCTATTGAGCTAAACTATGTTACTGTAGTTCATTGAACCTACATATCAGATAAAAAATCTGGCCTGTCTTGACCTTGTGACAAAAACTGAGTAGTCCAGTGAAGTTTCTCCTTAGTTTTCGTGGAATTTGGACTGGTGAAATGAAAGGTCACTTGGTAACTAGTCACATCATATTGATCCAGTTTGAAAAGTATAGTGGGTGCCCTCTATGTAGCAGACTGAGGTTCGATTCCATGCCTGGGTATGGATACCATTTCAACTCTGTAAGGATTTGTCCAGACAGGAAAATCTGATTTTTCACCATCCCTGATTTCAGCAAAATAGATTTTCTGCAGTCTGAACTGCAAAAAGTGACATGAAATCTGACTTTTTTCAATAGAATTTACGTCATGTGGTTTCAAATCAGATATCTGTACTTGCAACTCAGTTTGAGCAGCCAGGTCAGATTAAATGTGTTTTTTTCAACATTCAGGAACAGCAGTTCTTGAAACAGAAAGTCAGTGTTGCATCACATATAATAGCTGTGGAGCTAAAGCTTTGAATAGATATGCAGGTGCATGCTTGTACTGTGTATGCTGTAGTTATACAGAGACTACAGCAAAGATTTGAACTTTACCCATCTTTAAGTATTAATGGTAGAGTCTGGTGGGCTTTTAGCCAATGCATATGTTGACCAGGTCATCCTGCTATAATGTCATGGTTTGTTCATGCTGTTGGTAAGAGGTGTAATACTGTTGTGAAATACTGCACAACCATTCTGACTGTGGTTACGGAACATTACACATCAAGATTAAGTTCAAAAACCTGACCAGTTTGCTAAGTTTTGCCCTTCTCTAGTCATCATACTCACACATACCTTGTTACCATGGCAATAAATGTGGATTTGTGAGCAAATGCACCACAGTCTGACCATACGCATCAGGTTAAGTCACTGATTACTTGAAATCGAATGACTCAGGTTAAGAAGCTAAGAAGCTTATTTGTCCTGCAGTGTGAACAAACCTTAAGATGCCTTCGGCAATATTCCTAAAATTGCATGCACCTGTTCCAGCAACACCATTAAATTGTCTGCCAGATGTCATAAATGTAATGAAAATCATACAGGACATAACAGATTAGTAAAAATCCAAGACGAGACAGGACAAATCTGGGCGAAGATATACAGCTGAGGCTACTTTGAGACAGATGCAATGAAGAGCAGACAGTACATGGTCTCTATGCTGGGCATTTTAATAGGGCTGGTCCACATATAGTGGTCAGTAAGTGGAACTGGAACAAGAGCTGGTAAACAGATGAGTTCCACATCGGATTTTACAATAGCAGCTGTCCCCGAAGATATGCTCCACTAATGTCCACTGTCACGGAAAAAACATTAACATGGGAAGATGGTGTTTCATTGGTGAGTGGGACAATAATTCTCTTTCTTATATTTAACATGACCTCATCGCTTCAGCCTTTCATTGCGTCTCCAGCAACATGCAGCGGAGAGACGAGGACATCTAATAAGGTTTACAGGATGTCGATGAAGTTTATAAATTGTTTTATAAATATGTCTTTAGCGTGCATTGCGATTTCCGATCTTCATTTTCTCTGACTTGTGTATGGCTTCATGTCTAGGGTGAGGTCACTAAGACTGGAACTGGTTTGCGTGTATGTATGTGTGTGTTCATTGGTATGTCCATCCTGCTGCTCTTGTCTACGTATTTCTTCCCCTCTCTTCATATGTGGGCCATGTGCTGGCCCACCCTGCCCTATAATGCGTTAGCGTAAGCGCTGAAATGGCTCGTGACAGGTACTTTAGGCCCGCGCCAGAGCGCTCCGACAACGCCGGCCCATCCGAGACAACAATAAAATGTTTCACATCAAAAGCATTCACCCCTCAGCAGGCGCCAGACTGTCTGACACTGGCTCAAATTGATTCTTAATTGGGTTTGTATGGACCCAGACCCCTCGGCCAGCCGGCATCGCGCAAGAGTTGGCCGGCGCTGGTTCCGTCTCTGCTACTGGATACAAGCTAACATAGACTCATCTGCGTGAAAGGACGGTGAGGATATGGGCATACAGTTTTGGCCATTCAGCAAGACCCTGTATATGAGTAGCAGTAAAGATTTTTATCCAGTAAACTACAGGTTTTGTACAGTTGAGACATATTTTATAGCAACCAACAACACAAAATGCCTGATATCTAGTTTCAGATATTTTTTCCATAATATTTCATTGGCTTACAGTGCTGCTGTCTAACTGTAGCATGCTACAGCATATTCTATGGACAACCTACATATTCTTTGTTGATAGCAGTTCTTGGTTCAGTTCTTCAAGCCTTCAGGAGCACCTGAACGGAGAATCAGGAGGATGTGATTTGAGATGCAATAAAACTTTCATAACCAAATTTCTGCCTTTTTCAGTCAGTGAGATGTAAACAGTCGTTCATAGTGTTTTGATGAGAAATGACGTTTTGTCGAGATGTTTTTACAGTGGTAGTGAAAGGAACCAATGGTCATGATGTAGAACTCAAACTTAACCATTTTACCTGACCCACTTGTAAACCTACCCGTGTCCTCTAAATTTTTATATGTCATGCTGATAGCGATGAGAAGTGGTACATTTGAAACAAAGTAGAAAAGGTTTCTTCGAGGACTATTTTGAATCGATTTTTTAAATAATACGTTTTAGGCCCAAACCTTATCTCAAAATAATCATTAAACATGGGGCATGGAGCCATGCATTCATGTTAATAATTACTAACAATAGTTGCCTGTGATTTTAGAGGTGTTAACTTTATTTGTCACCCTATTTTGAATTTCTCAGTGACCAGTTTAACTGGTTTAAATAAAGAGCTGTGTCCACACTGGCCACAACATGTAAAATGGGAGCTTTCTGCATACCACTCTGTTTTCTATCACTGAATAAACGACGTACAAGGCTTTCGTTAGTGTTGACTGCACTGTCATGTTTTCTGAGTGCTTGTTCGGAGCATAGCAATGAGCCGTAAGCACTTATGATGGTTTAGTTTTATCAGAGTACTGATCAAACGTGTCTTTCTAAAGTGTCATTTATTTTCCCATACGTGTGTTTTCTTGTTCAGAATGGTAGTTTGAGAGACCAAATTTCTGATTTGTTAGTTCACAGTCTTTACATATCAAATAAATGCGACGGCAGCACTGAGATTTCCCGTGGCGAGTTACGCAACAGAGAAAAGCAGATTAAATGATAGAAATATTTTTGCATCGGCTTTAAAGTGTTAAACATTTCGGACGTACGGTTTCTATTGCCAGTCCGTTTCTCTAAACCAGAGCATTTCACACTGAACCTCTCTGAATGACATCTGAACAATTTAATAAAGCAGAAATCTTGATAACATTGGTGGAATTCCTCTTTAACGCAAACCCTCAGTCAAAACCTTTAGTTCTATGTTAAAACAATATTTTTTCAATGAATCAAAAATTCATGCTTATTTTCACAAAGGCAGCTTTGCTTCTGATCTTAAGACCTGTGCTGCAAATCTCCTACTCTTGTCCGGTTGTGTGGACGATTGGTAGACCCAGTTAAGTGGCTCTGAATGGGGATTGGAAGGCATAACAGAGTTTCAGGTCATTCACTGAGGGACGTTGTTACCATGTTAGGATCAGGCGTGGCTTTAACTGTAGAAATATGTCTCTCCCTTTCTCTACACTGTTCTCTAAGCTGTTGTATAAGACCCTTACAATAGGAATATTTCATTGCTGTTGTCAAAATGATGATGCAGTAGCTCACGCCAAATGTGGCCCTAATATACAGTGCATGTCTTAAGGCAAGCCATTCAAATCATTTAAGAAGATATTACAATTGTGTAATTAGCATTTTATCACAGAAGCCCTGTCGTAATTCCGACCGAATTCTTCAAAGCGCGACGCGACGAGTCCGAGTCTCCTGTAGACGACTTATTCTTTGTACATACACACGCACACACACACATGCGTACACATAATTACACATCCGGAAGGCATGCTTATGTAAATGAGGGCTAAAATCAGGTTTCATGAGGACCCTCATCAGTCTGTCACAGTTAGGGCAATATTGCTGCTGCTTTAGAAGGGATGTCATTAGTCATGACGGACGGGGGGCTGTCACTTTACCCCAGCAGTATGGCTAAATGTCTTTAAGGGAGTCTGCTCTCCTCTGACTGCCATTAATCACCCGTACCTGCTCCGCCACACTCACCCGCAGCTTCGCGAAAGCCTGTGTCTCCGAGCAGGGGTTGGGGGGTCGGCTACACTCCTCATTTGACTTTCAAACACACTTCAGCTGCGGCATCAAACACACGCAAGCCGTTTGGCAGCTTAGACATATTAGCCAAAAATTGTCTGGAAGTTGTGTTTTTCTCCCCTTTGGTTTGACTTTCGACCTGCGTGCGAGAGCAGATCAATACTGCAAGTTTTTACATTCCAGCGAAAGGGCTGTCCATATTTCTCAGGCTTTCTTATACTTGAAGGTATAAAGGCCATGCCGAACGCAGCAAAAATGATCTGGAAGTTGTGCTTTCCCCACTTTGGACTGACTTCAAATATGCATCAGATCATTTTTTATATATATTTTAGTGAAAATATTTTGCTCTATGTTTGAAACTGGTGCAAAGAGCCTACTGAGAGGCACAAATATATCTTGAACTTGTGGTTGGTTAGGTTTATGCATAAAAGAGTAGATCAATACAAATCTTTGGATTTTAGTTAAAATGTTTTTCAGATGTTCTGTTTTTCATCTTCTTGAGATTGCACCTACTGCAATACTCTATTCCTTTCGTGCTCTACATATATATATATATATACACACACACACACATATATACATTGTACTATACACACTGCTACTCTGGAACAATTGTCTTAAAAGAAAGTGTGGCAAAGGCCATCATGATTGTTATCAAAAAAAAGCTACAGGGTCACAAGCAAATACAGTGGTATGCATGGTTATTGCACCTTGGTGAAGATTTTGAATGTTTTCAGATTTAATTTTTTCATACTTTATGTGTTTTCTATGGTGATTACATCAACATTTAAACAGCTGCTGTTATATCAAACCCTCATAATGCCTATTTTGTTTGTTTTTGTACACCATTTGTGGCTACTGGCTGCCCTTTACATTGCATGAACATTTCACAATGAACAGACCAATAGAAAGTGTCCAAACTTACAAAGTCTATTTACTGAATACGGCAAATATAAAGGAAAACATGTTCTCCTCTGTGTTGCATTTTGTTGCCATATGGTAACAGCATGCCACAATGGAACCACAATCTGCAAAGCACATAATGGGAGTAAACTGACACACTGCCATAAGACACGGCCACATGCAGCATCCAAGCATGAACAAATGCACGCGTAATGGCCATATCTGCTTAAATGTTTTCTAACAGTAAGAATTATTAAGTTAAAAAGTTGTGCCGACGGCGAGTTACTCCCATTGTGTGCACTGCAGACTGCTGTTACATTGTCACATGCTGTTACCATATGGCAACAATAATATTTTGTAAAAACCCATATTATGGGTTTATTATTATTTCTTGGTTATTGTGTATAAAAACTGAATTCCACGCACACACACACACATACACACACATACACACACTGAGATTGCTTCAGAAGCCAGTTCTTAACTTTGATGTATGTGTAAGAACAGAAGCACATATTTGTAACGAGGCAAATTTTTTAAAGAAATTTCTTGTTGCCACGTGGCAACACCATGGGTTAAGAATATTTGTCGCTTCTTCTATAATAATATGTTTTGTCACAATTTGCGACAATATAAAGGTAACCAAGGATGAATCACGCTTTCATTTAGCGTCCAGCTTTGTCTTCAAAATGGAGTTCAGAGGGTGTGGTGACTAACTTTTATCCCATTTGAGCTCAAAAACACTTCAGCCACCCGCACTGAGCAGTGCAGGAGCCTCGTTAGTTGTGGAAGTGGAGAAGGCCTCGGCCATCCACCCCCCGACCCAGTCCCTACCGCCGTACTGCCTTTAGTGTTTGTGTGTGTGAGAGAGAGGGAGAGAGAGAGGAAGAGAGAGAGAGAGAGAGAGAGAAGGAGAGAGGGTGTGTGTGTGAGAGAGAGAGAGACAGAGAGCAAAGAGAAAAGAAGAGAGAGAGAGAGCCTGGGCTAGATTAGCTCTCATCTCTCGCCCTCGTCTGCTCTCAATTTCACAGATTCAATTCAGTGTCAGGCACGAGGGGTGCTTCTTATTACTGAGCCCATTTCCAAAAGGTCTGCCGCAGCCCAGCATGAGAGTGCTATGTGAGCCCTGAGACGAGCCACAATGGGGAAAAGTAATGACTCAACGGCAACAACCAGGAGGAAAAAAAAGAGAGTAATGTAATAATTAGATAATAACAGTAATAATGTGACTGTGATATCAATGACAGGAGAATATACAATGCTTTACTTAAGCCTTCTGCCTCGCTCTGTTTCTTTTCAGCTGCGTTTTATGAGAAATCTCTCCCGCTCTCCCTTTCTTTCTTTGTATATTAGACTGCACTGTAGTCATGATGTAACAGTCTTATTTTCTTACTCATATCCAGCAATCTAAATGAGCTCAAGAGATGAGAAAATGCATGAACTTCTATTTGATCTTTTATATTGTATTTTTTTCTAACATGAGAGATACACTTAGTGGTGGGGCAGGATAGAGAGAGAGAAAGAGAGAGAGAGAGAGAGAGAGAATGAGAGAGAGAGAGAGAGAGAGAGAGAGAGAGAATGAGAGAGAGAATGAGAGAGAGATCTAAGCTTATTCATAGTGCTGTATGTTAGCACTGTGCTGCCTCTGAACAGCAGGTTCTGCCATTAAACTGGGTGGGGGCCATCAGCTGATCCTCAGGGTGGTCCACTCACACTGCTCCCCCCACACACACACAAATAAGCACACACACACACCACTGACATTGCTATTCTGGGCCAAGGCTTGAGAGAGAGAGAGAGAGAGGGCAAGAGAGAGAGAGAGAGGGCGAGAGAGAGAGATAGAGAGAGAGAGAGAGACAGAGAGAGAGAGAGGACGAGAGAGAGAGACAGAGACAGAGAGAGAGACAGAGAGAGAGAGCTGCAAGCAAAAGTAAGCAGTAAAGTCATGGTGGTCTTTTTGCTGCTGTTGACCCCCTCCCCTCCCCAGGTACACACTTGTTGCTCCTGCACCGCTCTGCTCTGCTGTGAATTGCTTAGGGGGCTTTGGGTCACCCCACTTATTTGGAACACATTCTTTGACCTTAAAAGTGTTGCTATAACAAGTCGGCAGCCTCAAGCAGGCAGAGTCAAAAAGCACATTTAGCTAAAAGTGCAGAGACGTCAATAACACATTCAGGAGAGAGGACTGTTACTTAAAAATGAATCCAGTCAAATCTATCTATGTATCTATCTGTCTGTCTATCTGTCTATCTATCTATCTATCTATGTGTCTGTCTATCTACCTACCTACCTACCTATCTATCTATCTATCTATCTATCTATCTATCTAGCTATCTAGCTATCTATCTATCTATCTTAATCTGTTGTTTTTCTCTTTTCCGTGAGACAAGTTCTTCCAAATTGTACATGCAACTGTGTAAATACAAATGCACTTCCACCTCTGACAAACAAATGGCTCTTAATGGATTCCTGCTGGGGACCTTGATGTAGGTGCAGTGAGAAAAACGACTTTAAGAGCTTTCTTAAAGTCAGACTTCACCAAAACCAGGCCAAAAGTGCTAAAACGGAAAAAAAGCTTTTTTCCCCAAAATATCTTAGAGTATCATACATGATATAGGAAAACAGTGTGAAACAGTTACTGGGAATAAACCAATCAGAGACTGTAATGTGACAACAGTGTGGTGATGCAGTAAATATATTGTTTTCCATTTGTTAATGCATTATTGTCCTTTGAAATGCTGGTGGAAGGTTGTGATATGCAAATGAGCCCCTTAACCAATCACAGTGTTTTTTTTACTGTCTGCTGTGAGCATCCTGACCAATCACAGTTCCAGAGGAGCGTTTCGGTGTGTGTTTGGATGAATCAGTGTTATCATCCATTGCAAGACCTATCACAGTCAAGTCAAGTTTATTTATAAAGCACATTGTCAAGCACAAAAGTCATTCAATGTGCTCTACAGGAATAGAATAAAAACTAAAATAGAATAAAGTAAAAGAACAGAAGGAATAAAAAAAATAAAAGAATACCTAAAAATAGGTCGCACTATGATGGTGATACCAGCATTCAGCACCAGCTTTCTGTCCATGTCATGCAGATCGATACCAGTATTATGTCCATGTCATCCAGCTCTACTGTGGGGTTACTGGTTTCATCCTGTGTGTCAGAGTCTGATGAAGTGCCACACAGCTACAGGTTTGGATGTCCTCACTCATCAACCTTCGGAAAGACACTAATCCTCACTGAAATGAAAAGGCAACATGACATGAAGGTGCGCCCCGTGGGGCCTCGGTCATGTTTACAGTTTAGCCTGCTTCTTAGAGAAGGAGTGCCCAGTCTTTTCCACAGAAACGCTGGTTTTCATCCCAACCGAGCAGGAGCTCACCTAATTCTACATGTTTATTCAGTTGGTCTCAGTCTTCCAACAAGTGATCATGTCTGCTCCTGCTTTGCTGGAATGAAAACCCGCAGCTTCCCCGGCCCGTCATGGATGAGATTGGACACTCCTGCCCTAGAGCTAAAAGCTAAATAAATAAATTATAAATATCAAAGCAGTGTAGGGGAGATAAAAAGCTTGCCTGTCTAATGAGTAGAGAGTCTTTCCATTCTATAAAGAGCATCCAGTCACCTCAAACAGAACCGTATTTTCTACTGCCCATCCTGTCCAATGAGAGGCTGGTGCAGTATCAGTCTGGATGGTGTATTCCTGCTCACCTGCCCTCTGGAACAGTTCAACCATCTTGGAGTCACCTGCCTGTTTTATTTACCCTCCTGCGGTAGCAGAAAGTCTCACCTGCATTCTCCATTCCTGATGATGCTGACAACTGCATTCAGTGGCATTCAGTGGTACTGAATGGTATTCAGTGGTATTCGATGGCAGTCAGTGGTATTCAGTGGTATTCAATGGAATTCAATGGTAGACACTGTGCAACTGCCTATACTGTTTTTTTATACATTCATACTAGCAGGTCATCACGACAATCATGGATTTAATTCTCATTTTCAGTCTGATAGGCCTCTAACAGTAGTCATTAGCTACCTCTTGTTTATCTGAGTATACGTCTAATGATAGGCTCATTTTCCACCATTGTATGTCGACCAGTCAATTGTTCATTAGTTATTGCTCTTGTTGTGTTATTGTTTTGTTATCTGGTGTCCAGAATAAGGTGAGTTCCTATTTTGAGTCCTGGTTGTCCACAAGGTTTCCTCTCCTTGCTCTCAAGGAGGTTTTCTCACCATTGTCGACCTTAGCTTGCTCGCTTGAAGCTTGGACCCGGATTGGACCCAGACTTCAGTAAAGCTGCTTTGTGACAAAGTCCATTCTTCAATATAATTAAGCAATGTGTAATTATTTTCTCATTATCACTTATTATACCACAGGTAGCTATAACCTCACAATCTGATTGGCTCAGGTGAATTCTGCAAGTCCCAGCATCTCCCAATGATGGCTCTCCAAACCGAATCCCTTTGAATTGCAGTGCATCTTACTCACCTGCAACCAAGCAATGACAACCCAACGTAATAACAACCCAACAAAGCTCATAATAAACAGCCTGCTGACAAGAACTATAACAAATAACACCTACACCAGCCGCGACTGTCAGAGCTCTGTTACCAGTGTTTCTTTTTTGATGTGCTGCATTGCATCATGTAGATATTTCACCTTAACTGGACTACTGCAACTCTCTACTGGCTGGACTGCCCCTGAAGGTAACGAGACCACTTCAGCTGATTCAGAATGCA
>JBBPCZ010000012.1:3456821-3476068 GCA_037974445.1 Brycinus macrolepidotus
AAATATTTTAACCTCTTTGACAAGAAGCCGGACCCGTGTCTCCTGGAATGTGCTATTTCTATATTTATAGTAATTAATATTTAAGGAATACAGTAGATTACTGCAGTATTTGCACTGTAAATTTACTTTTTGTTTACAATTGAGCTGAGTTTGATTATTGGGAGAATCTGAAATGTTTCAGAGAGCTTCTGAACATTTTAACAACAACGTTTACAGAAAGTTTGGTTGGTGATTTTCAGAGATGGGTAGTGAGAAGTTACAGTTACTTAGTTACATTAGTCTTTATATATACATACACACACCACACACACACACACACACACACACACACACACACATATATATATATATATAAGCTTAACTTTTAAAAACAACACACTCCAAAAACCCAGCTGAACTTGTGGTTTTTCACAATGGAGAACATTTCAAAGATTCCCATGGCAGTGGACACTCAATGTCTATCGCTTTACCAATTAGCCAAAAGTCAGGTGCAGCACTTCTGTTGGGCAACAGGCTGTCTTTTACTGAGAGTTACCACAACTTAACCCCACCCGACAGATGTTTGTAGTTTATAAGAGGCACAATAAAACTCTGACCTGGGGATAGATTTACGAGCCCTGCCTCCCTTCGACTCCTGCTGAAACTCACCCAGAACAAGGGACTTTGCAGTAAACCCCCAGTAGCAGGGGTCATAATCATCAGTGGCTGCTAAATCTCCAGCGATGTAAATCACGTGCTCGGGATGTCGTGAACTCTGAGCTTGAAACGTGAGCTGCAGGTGTGTGGTGTGTTTTAATTTGCATTGGATTAGAGATAATTAATGGTGCATTTTTTTTTCAAGAAATTGATTGGATGCAGAATATATCAGAGCATTAGAGCATGAATATGCAATTAAAATTGTACTTCATTAAGTAAATATCTGTCAGAAAATATCTATTGTAACACCATTCGGGGTGACATATCATCATATCAAAAACTTCTTTTTGGTCTTTTATTTGAACATTGTGTTGTGTGAAAATTTCATGACAAATAGACCTGTGGGCTTGTTGCACAACATCACACTCCTGGTATAAGAAGTGCATTTATACCAACATCCTTAGTTGGTACTACAATGAATTTCTACATCAGATGTTCTACCAAGAATCATGATCAATGCTGTGCATCACACTATCTGCATTAGCATTGAAACTTGCAGTATTTTTGTACATTTAATAAAATATGTACAGACTGTATTATTATCACTGTTGGAACAAAACATCATATTTCCAAAAAATGTGAAAATTTCAAAGGGATAGGAAGAAACATACTCATATTTCTATGCAATTTAATGGCTAATCTAAGAATATCTAGTAAAATTTGACCATAGGGTAGTCTTCATAAGGTAACATTTAAGTCTTTATATGACAGCTGACATAACCCTGCATTAACATTCATAAAGGTTATTCTGACAAGTGTCATAAATTCATCAGTTTCACCCCTGAAAGTGTAATGACAGTGGACACGTGTTGAAATTAGCCTTTAAAATGCCTATGTAGGTTAAGGTCAATTGTCATAAAATGTTTACGCAGATGTCATGTAGGCTCATGAACACTCCCCTAGACTGAATATTTCAGCTACGTCATTTCTGTTGGCCTAACTGTCATAAAACGTTGACACAGTGTAAACAACAGCTAGCAAGTTAAAAAAAAAAAATTAATCAAATGAAAAAAGTGTTTTTTTTCAGACAGTGATCATTTTAAAATAAGGCAACTGGTTTACTTACACTGAAACATCAAATTATTTTTTACAGTGCACACACTGCTTCTGTGCAGTAGTGACTTGCTTTGTTGCTGCACTTCAGTGGTATGCTATTAGAACTACATACACTATATGGACAAAAGTATTGGGACACCTGACGATTACACCAACAGGGACTTTAATGACACCGCATTCAAATACATACACTTTAATATGGAGACGGCCCCTTGCTTTGTGCACTGGGGCACAGTCATGCTGGAATAGAAAAGGACCTTCACCAAACTGTGTCCACAAAGTTGGAAGCATGGCGTTGTCTAAAATGTGTTGGTATGCTGAAGCATTAAGATTGCCCCTCACTGGAAGTAAGAGGCCTAACCCAAACCCTGAAAAACAGGTGTGTCCCAATACTTTTGTCCATATAGGATATGTGCAAAATACACTCTCACGACATCTAACCCTGACAAAACTTCAAAAATCCACCATATAAAAGTGCCAAAGAAACACTTTGCCATCAGTAAACATAAATAAAGTAAAGAATTCATAACAGAAGCCAGTATGTCACTAGGAAAGACAATGACAATTCATGCAGAGCATGTTACATTCTGTTTATAGGGACTTTAGTAGCAAATGTGAACTTATGCATCCTGGTTTAATAAAAAAAAAAAAAGGACTGCAACTTTGAGTGACCTAAAACCTGAATAGTAGTTGTAAAGATAAGCTTATGTAAGAGTGTGACACCCTTTACTGGATAGCTTTCACAACCAGCAATGCTGTTCCCCCTCCTCACCACTAGGGGAGCCGCGGTCTCAGGACTGGTTTAATGTGCATTTCCTGCTCTTAGCACTATTTAAGGACTCAGTACGTGGAATTGCTTTACGAAGTGTGGCCTTCCACGGTGTACTGAGCAGTTTGTCTATGTATTTGGTATTTTTGATCTTTACCTCTGTTTTTTTTTTACCTCTAGCCAGGCCTATCACACGCCTGTTTGTGGTTTTGGGCTATTTTTTTAATATGTTGTTTGTTTAACCATTAAAATCCTGTTTGCCTCTATTTAATCTGGAATGGTTTCTTTTATGTAACTCCACTGCCCTTCCCTAAATCTCAGTCTTTGATTCAGTCCTCTAACATTAAACTCCTATCATTTCTCTCTCAGTGAATTCTTACAGTTGCAGGGATCTAACAGATGAAGGTCATCAAAATAACTTACCCTAGTAACTATAAGTGTATCCCGCCCCATACATTCTGAAGCCCCTCTCTCTCTTAACTCCTGCCTGAGTAATGTGATACACACTCACATCCTGCTAAAACTTCATGTAAACAGTCAGCGCATAGTACCAGGTGAGACATCCACAGATGGTGCTTATATCTAAAGTTAAAGCTTGCAATCACCTGCAGCAAGCACCTAAAAATGGTCCTGAATTACTGGGAATAAAATAATTTTATATTAAATTAAGAATGTTTTTGGTTCTCCTGGACAGTTGCCAGTTCTGAGGTCTAAGTTAACCCTCAGAACCTGCAGTTATAACTGATAATGAATGCATAATTATAAAGAATTTTCTTAATTATTTCTTGTTTATTCTGTGAAAGAAGTGAAGAAATTCGAGTTTATGAAAGTCCAAAGTCTACACCTCATTTGTGTTTTGTAAGTATGTAAAATTTGTTTATAGTCTTGTTTTGCAGAAGAAAAAGTTCTGTCACTGTTTTAAGAGTCAGAAGTGGAGATTGGAACCTGTCCATACAGAACATAAATGAAATAGTTGGAAAACTAGGCAGAGAGTATAGGCAAGAAATCTAGCTGTCCATCAACACTTTTGAAAATGAAGGCATCAAAAGGATTCTGTGGAATGATGTTGTAGAAGAACCACTTTTTTGTTCCCCAAAGAACCATTCAATGAATGCTAAATAAGATGTGTGACGTGAAGAACCTTTTTAAAGGTTAAAGAACCGCCACATAAAGTAATAGCATTTGTCTTTTGTGTTATTTTCTCATCTGAGCACCATGTGTGATCTTTGTGAAGGTTTAAAGTCAGCCTGAACTGGAAACACATTTTTCATCCTAAACACGGCAACTTTCAGTGAACCAGGATGTTCAGTTGGGAAAATAATTGTGAATAGGACATTATTTTATTCATCAGAATTTGACTGAACTGTGAAAAGTGAGCGTTCGCAAGGGAAAATGGTGATATCCATTAGAACTGATATCTGTTTTGCCCAAACTATGAAACTGAAAATATGAGGTTCAACAGTGTTCTGACTGTGTACTTTCTGTAGTTTCAGAAATACAGTTCTATTTCTTGCTGAAAGCTCGATTTTAATGGGTATTTTGTACATTTCTGAGATGTAAGTGAGGGGAAAAAATGGTTAGAGGCTAGATTGTCAGTATCTGTAACACTTTCACCACAAAAGGAGAATAAAGACTATCAGGTTTTCATTCAGATAAATCTGTGTGCAAGTAAAACTAGCAACATGTGCATGAGGAAGAGTGCCCGGTGTGTGTGTTTGCGTGTGTGTTTGTGTGTGTGTGTGTGTGTGTGTGTGCATGCCTCTCTTCACTGGCTGACATGCCTCACAGCACAGTAAAAAAAACTTTAGAAAACAGCCCAAATACAGTCATCCTTTGAATAACTTCACTGGCGTAACCACAAACAAAGGTTTCCCGCACAAAAATACTGATAAAACTGATATGGGATTATTTTACAGCCGCTCCAAAACTGAAAGTGAGAGTAAATGAAGTGAGGAGAGTGAGAGAGCAGTGTCTGTGGAGGCTTGTCTGCAGCAGGTTAAGCAGCTAGTGTAGTTTTTGCTCAATGATAGGTGTGGGTGGTGGGAGAGAGAGGGAATACATGCTATTATATTGGTTAATAAAAGGTTTCCTTACCCTTTGTACAAGTTGAATGTCCTCATAACTTCACCATGAATGGCCAGAGCTAAACTGCTGTAGATACTGTAGGTGGATGGATGTGTGTAACTGCTTGTTTTTTTGTGGCATCCCCAAAACTATGAATTCTAAATTGGCTGTTTGTGTACAAGTTGAATGTCAGAAGGTGTTTAGAGGTGGGTTATAATACAATGCGTTGTGCTTAATATGACCAAGCACATAAATTAAAATTTCATTGGGATTTCAGGTTTTAAGTACCAAAAACAGCTTTTACATGACCTTTTAACAACCTCTTGGGAAGTTCCTAACAGTTACTCAGGGTGTTTTTGATGCTGTGCTGTTAAGAATGATATATAAAAATGACCTCTGATGGCTCCGTGAAATGCTCCTTATAACTTCAGCATAAATGGGAAGAGCTAAACTGCTGTAGGAATAAATGAATGCATGTATGTATGTTTTTGTGGCATCATAAAAACCATGAATCCTAAACTGCCTGTTTCTGCAGCTTATGTTCCGTATATTTTACTGTGTGGAAGCAGCAGTGAACAGTTCACTTTTAACAATGTTTACATACTACTTCAAACTTTTTTACTTCAAAATTAAAGAGAGGAAAATTCAGTTTTCCATGATATGGGACCTTTAAAGTTTTTTTTTCCTAGAACCATACTTCCAAACTAAGATCCATTTAGGGACAAAGTGAATTGATGTTCATAAATGTGCTGAAATGGAGGCGACTGTGGACAGCAGTGTGACGGCAGTGGCAGGCAGCAGATGGTGTCACCTCAGGCCATGGTCTGATGCCATCCTCCTCCATTTAGCCTTTTTAACACCACTTACGCTAGCCCTGTCCTCCGCCACAGTGGCGTCTTTGAGCCGCAAGGCAAAAGCTGGAGTATAAATCCAAAGCCATTCGTTTTAATTGAACCTCTGCGGAAGGTCAAGGTGCCAGAGCTCGAGATGGGAGAAAGAGAGTGCGCTCAAAACCACCCGGAGCACGAGAGGGAAAATCTATTAACTCTGCACTTTAAATACCATCTGATGGATGTTTTTTCCTCCTCCCGCCATTCACCCGAGGAGGACGGATACCGAGGCTGCTGCTAATTAGCTTTAGCGGGATTAAACGCGCTGCCATCTTGGCGTGCTTTTTTGTTGTTGCTTTTTCACTGATTGGCCAGGAATGTGTCTGTACCACTCTGGTCCTTTGTCTTATTTAGTTAACTGCTTGAGTCAGCGAGGATCGAAGTCTTATTAAAGTTTACCATTAAAGGTCTGGTCAGCGACGCGAGAGCGAGCTTAGCCTCATGGAATTAGACAGCAAAGGCCGAAGCGCATTGATGTATCAATGCAAGCTGCTCCAGTAGCACTATAGGGCTTGGCAAGTGCAATCCATATGCACTGACTTGTTCTGTGAGAAGTTCTCATTTGAAAGCCAGCTTTTCTTCAAGTCCTTAACAGCCGTGTTACGTGTTGGCTATGCAGCTGCGCATTGAAATAGTTCCAGTTCTCAGGAACAGGGCCCGGGCCAGTGCCTTTTCTTTCCCGACACCGTGTCCAGCCTTTTTAAAGTACGCACCCTCAATGGGAATATGCTAATCCACTCTGTCACGATGGCTGATTCTCTTTGAACCTTGTTTGGTGGCGGCGGCTGGGCTAGCGCACAGGTTTCTGAGCTTCAGCTCCTCCAGCCCTGCAGGCCCCCTCTGTTGCCATCTGCCGGACCACGGCTCCATTTGAATAATAAATGAGGATCCCCTGTTTCAAATCAGGGGGTCCATTCTGGGTGCACGGGGCATTTTGGAAGTGGCAGGGAATTTGCCACTTGTGTTGGATGCTGACTACTTGGCAAGTGCAAGACCGTGCCCTGCCGTTTTGCTTTTCTAGTAAACCCAGCGCCAGTCCATCGCAATTCAAAAGTAAGATTTTTTTTTTTTTTTACCTTTTTTGGCCCCCTCCTCCCTCTTCAAAGCTCAGTACATCTGAAGCCAGGACTGGACGGGGGCGTCGCGTAGGCTTTATTTTGACAAAGTGTGCATGAATCAAAAGGAATGGCCGTCCTGTTTCTCATCGGAGCGGGAGACCTTTGAAAGGGACGTCACGCTGGGTTAATCTTACAAGAAAACACAGCATTCAGCACCTCGCAACTTGCGACTGTCCGCTGAATACAAACACACACAAGCACACACACGCTCCACTCAGCAAACAATTAAACAGTGTCTCACGACCCTGACGACAACTGCTCAAAACAAACAGCCACCTTCATTAATTCGGTTCAGGTTTGGGACGCGTGAAGGCTGGGCAGCCTGGAGACTGTGAACAATCCAAAACCTATTTTTTTTAATCCTCCCAGGCCTTTTCTAGTCATTTCTCACTCATAACTCACTGAGTGCAAAGAAATGCATGCTATGAATTAATAACACATTTGTGTTGAAAGTACTGAGTAGAAGACGAGACATTCGATTATATTATTCCATTTGAATGTAATTGAAGTGAAAGTCTTGTGCACAGTCTTGTTTTGTAGGATAATTTCTAGACTTCTGGCTGTACTGGGGTAAACTCTAAAATATGTGGGAGGGGGGCACAATCCAATCTGTCTTTGTCAGTCGCAGGAGCAGAACAGTCTGCATTAAAAACAGAAAGTTTCATCTCTAACAAGGAAAAGCTGTCCAGCCAGTTGCGATTAAAGGCTCTCTTCTGAGTCAAAATACTGATGTGGATTCTGAGATTGTCTGATTTGCTTTGAACAACTTGTCTTGGTCTCCCAAGGCTTCTCTGTGTTATGTTTTCATTTAAGAAGGAATGACACACATGCATGTACTATAGCAAAACTAATCATACACACTTAGATCAAACAACTACCATCCATGGATAGTTAGGCTAGTAAGTGTCAGCATTACTCTGGATGCTCCATGGTTGACTTGCTGTTAAACACACCTAGACAATCATTTCCAAGCTGTTAAGCACTTGTACATATTTGTGTCCAGCTACCAGCTCTGTACTGAGAACAGCTGCTGTATAGCCTGACCACTGAAAGCTTTTGCAGAAGAGATGCTAGTGCATTGTGGGAAATGTAGTCTCATTGCTGAATGTGTGTGGTCAGAATGTGTTGTGTAGTTTAGCCCAGAAATCACAGTTAAAAGGTGATTACCACATGAACACAGTGGGGCGTGACATTTCACTGGGGCACGTCATTTTACTGGACCATGTATCCCTACAATCTGCCACGCATTCGTCATTTGTTGACAGCAGAATGGAAAAATAATTGAAATATAAACTTGAACTTGTCAATACAAAACGTAAATCAAATGTAAATGTAGTCGTGCAATTAACAATGTAATCACTGACAAAATTACACTGGAAATGTGTAGCAAAACAAAAGTAGATTTCAAAAGGTCTGAGAGCGTGCGTTCCAGTCAGCAGCATAAAGACAATAGCCAGAAGGGCTGCTGAGGGCGGTACCTGTGGTCTCAGCACACGCGATCATCCATATAAACACAGGTCATTGATTTGAGGGGTGTCCACAGCTGGAGGTGTGCGACAGCAAATTGGCTTCTGCCTGTTCTGCAGACTCCCAGGCAGAGCCCCCATGCTGCGCTCAAGCCTGTGAGCCTCGGGCTATTTTCACAAATTTCCCATACTCCTCTGAAACTACATTACTAGCAACACTTTCTGCTGCCAAAAAAGTCAAATCCGCTGGACTTAATTACAAATCCCTGACCCTCGCAGAACGGGTCGCTGGAAGGTTGGGAGGAATGAAGACTTTGAACTTTGTGACCCATTTTTCTCTTCACTTCCTTATTTAATGTTGGAACAGAATACTCCTTGGTGTTGTGACAATTTATGGGAACGGTTCGGCTGCTGTGCAGCCTTCTGGGAGGTTTGTTCTTACTATCCATTTGTTCTTATTGTCTTATCCCTGCGCTGGTGTCATTTTTGGATGCAGTGTTCCCCACACGCCGCCCCATGTCTTTTATCACTTTCAAAAGAGGGGTCAGTGTTTAGCATTAACATGCTAAATGTTAAATTAAGGGTAATTACATCCTTAAGTAACCAACCGCTGTCCTTTGTCTTTAATTCTTCAGTGGAATCTAAATCATAGACAATACCCGCTTTACCAGAATTGGGGCTTAGCTGCATGCTAATTACTGTGTGCCCAGTGCTTGTGTCCTTGCACTTAAATGAATAATCACACACAAACCACCCCACACAATGGTTCTCACAAGGAGCCTTCCAGACGTCAGCCAAGGCTTAGCACAAATGGACTTCTCAACAAGAGCAGGCAAGATATCTGCCAGTATTACGCATCGTCCACTTTGGGGTGGGAACAATCTGATAACACGTTAGCCGCATATAGCCGCGCTGGGGTTTGGCTTTGTTCTAGCTTGAACTGGGGCTGACCCTTTGTCCAGTTCACCCGCCACGACTGCCACGAAACAATCCTCTGGATATTAAAGCAGCAAAGGCTTTGAGGAGGATCAGAAAGGAGGCCACAGATATTCGTATTTCCTTTACCCTCTGTGGAAAATGGAATGAAGCTATCTCTCTCTCTTTCCCTACCAATCCCCTCCCCCACCTCCCAACCCCCGGGCCTTGTCTGCTTCTCCATCCTCGCCTCCCTCACACAGTAAAATCAATAGTGTGAAATCAACTCCAGGAGAGTTAAATCTACCACTAAAGAGGCCCAACGTAGTTGTGTTTAACTCGGCAGGAGTTCATTTAACACTTGTTGTTTTACGTGAGCCTGGAGCTACTTCCATTAACCAACTGTGAGAACAGCTTGAGGTTAAATGTCTCGCTCAAGGGCAAACTGCGAATAGCTGCCGCCATCTGGGGATCTCAACCCTGAACCCCTGGAGCCACGGTCAAGTCAAGTTCTCTGACCACTGGGCTGCTAGCATCCTTTGTATTATCCAGGACGGCTGAATTGCGGAGGCTTAATACACCCTGGAAAGCCACACCCATGTGAAAAGAGAACCCACAACAGCCAGCTGGAGTTAATTAACCACTTATCAGAGCATCTGTTAATGAAGCGTTCCTGCATTTACACATGGGTAAAGCGGCGCAAACAGCTTCCCTCACACAAAGTCTAGCTGGCATACACGCACTGTAGAATCAACAGTGATATGTCAAACGTCCCACAGAGCTCCATTTACTCACATTGAATTACATTCAATTAAATTAGAGTTCAATAAAAGGCCCAATCAGGAATTGCTCTAACTGTCAGAACACTTTTCAATGTGTCGGGCATTAAAACACAACACAGGCGCTAAAGCATGCAACATTTGTGGTTTCCGAGCTCTCTTTAGACTCAGTGCAGGTCATGGTGTGGCTCTGGTACAATGAAAGTCAATTTTCCATGCATATAGAAGGTTTGAGATTTTCTGTAAGACTCTCCAGTCTCGATTTATAATTACCTTCCTTATCCCTGCCAATCCCTAAATATACTCCGAACCTGTTTCTGGAAGCTGTAATCCGGCCCTACTCTCATACTAAACTCCTTACCAATAATGTTCTCAAATTCAACATCCTGTGTATGTCTAACACAATCAGAAGTCCACTAGATCTTTTTCTGGCAGACTTCTGATAGACTTTTAGCATTCAGCACTGGCATGTCTCACAGATCTTTCCTCTGTTTGATCAGAGTGCTTCTGTTTAATCTCACGTTTAAACTTGTATCAACTTGTTTAATCTCGCTTATCCCACTTGAAACATAACTCCACCATCCAGTGCAGGCCAGGTCCTGTTTTGAGTCTTGGTTCCTCTCCGTGTCTCTTTCTGATTCTGATTCTGATTTCTGATTTCTGAGTTTTTTCTCTTTTGAGTCTTAGTTCCTCTCATTTACATTTACAGTATTTGGCTGATTTGGCCCTTATCCAGAGTGACGTACATCTGTACTTTGTGGTCCATAAGAAAACACGTCCCTAACACTAGTAAACCCAAACTTAAAATTAAGAGCTGCTACTGGACTAAGATTCTAACAGAGATGAAGTTCTTCCTCATTATCCAGGAGTTTTTTCCTTTTGAGTGTTGGTTCCTCTCCGTGTTCCTTCTTCATGCTTTGATAGAGTTTTTCCCTTTAGGTCTTGGTTCCTCTGTGTTTCTTTTCATGCTCTTAGAGAATTTCTTCTTATAAGTCTTGGCTCCTCTCAGTGTTTCTTCCTCATGCTCTGAGAGAGGTATTTCTTTTGAGTCTTGGTTCCTCACCGTGGTTCTTTCTCATGGTCTTAGAGAGTTTTTTTCCTTTTGAGACTTGGTTCCTCTCCATATTTCTTCTTCATGCTTTGATAGAGTTTTTCCTTTTGGGTCTCGGTTCCTCTCTGTGTTTCTTCTTATGTCTGTGTCCCTGTTCGTGCTTCTTCCTCATGCTATGAGAGAGGAGGTATTACTTTTGAGTCTGGGTTCCTCACAGTTGTTCTTTCTTATGCTTTGACTGAGCTCCTCCTTTTGAGGGAATGCTCTGAGGGAACATTTCCTTTTGAGTCTTGGTTCCTCGTTGTGTTTCTTCCTTATATTCTTAGTGTGTTTTTTTCTGCCCCTGTTTTTCTCACTGACAGTCACTGGGGGCCGCGATGACATTTCTGGAAAGCCGCCTTTGTACAATGTCTCTTGTAAAAAGTGCTATACATATAAAATTCCCCAAATGCACTAAACTGAAGAATCTTCCATTTTCAGTGCCCATTCAAAGGGCCAAAGTGTTGTAAAAGTTTGGATAAGCAGGTGGACCAGCGCTCCAACACCTATTAATAGCATCTTTCACGGAAAGCTCCAGAGACGCCCTCCCCCTCCCGCTGCCCTCCTTCTCGTTTGAGCCATTATGGGTGGTGGTGGCCGCGCCTGCATGACAGCTGTTGTTTTCTGCACTCACCCCACACATCCCAATGTGCGAAGTGTTAAAGAAAAAACAATCTTATCTGTGCTAAAGCGATCTCACCTGCCCCGACAATGCAGCACTGATCGAGCGGCAAGCAGACGGTAGGTGAAATATCACCACTTCACTTGGCGGCAAATCTCCAGGTGTCTTCTTCATGACAGTTTAATGACACTGGTTTAAAGGGGCGTGGACGCGCAAGATCACAATAAGAAAAAAACAACAACTAAGTGCTTTGTACTCAGGTGAACCATAATTATAGAAACTCTATTCCATTCACATCATTTTAGACTTGGTTACCATTATTTAAAACACAATTTTAAAAATGTTTCTTATTGTTAATTGAAAATAAATGATTCTGGTAAAAACAAAAGGAGTCAAAACCTATTAAATTTTAATCACCACACACTGAAAAAAAAAGTCTGTGTCTCACAGGTAAATGTGTTGTAGAATCTTGGCTGTGTTTGGACACATGTTTACTCGCCTTGCCGCTGTTTTGTGTTTTATCAACACGTTTCTCTTTGTGCGAGTCCCTGCCAAGCTTGTGGGCCTGTGCATACAAATGAAAGTGCTGGAGAAAAAGGCCAGTGTGGATTTGTTTGACAGACAGTCAGGACTCGCAGCGTACAAGCAGGCCTGCTGGACGAGATCCGGAGACCCTGAGGCAGAGGGGGGGCAAACAGAGAGGCAGACCAAGCCAGAGGAAGAGAATAAGAAAGAGAAATGAGAGAAAAAGAGAGAGATATAGAGAGGAGAAAAAGAATTGGAGCAGACAATAAGAGAAATATAGACACAGAGAGAGAGAGAGAGCTAGAGAGAGAGAGAGACAGAGAGACAGAGAGAGAGAGAGAGAGAGAGAGACAGTGAAGACAAAAGACAGCTAGATAAAGTAAGAAAGAGTGTGCAACACAGTGGGAGAAAGAAAGAAAACAATACAGAGAAGTGAAATAAAAATGGAAAGAAAAAGAAAAAAAGAAATAGAGAGAGGGCAGAAGAAAGAGAGAGATAGAGAGGCAGAGTCAGAAAGAGAAAGTAAGATAAAAAGAAAAAAAAGGAAGAAAGAAAGAAAAAAGAAAGAAAGGGGGGTGACGGGGGGAGCGGGCCTCAGGCAGTTTGCACTGGCTTTGTTTAGAACAGAAAGCTATTGTTTGATGTGGTCACACGGCCTCCCACTCACTCCCACAGGATGTGCTGTGGCTTTGGATGGCAGACAGCGGCCGGGGACGTGATTACTTACGCACACCGAGGGGAGCACTCCGGACCCTCTTCTTCCTCACTGCATCAACATACTGCTCCTCAAGCAACTCTCCACCAGGCCCCATGACGGCCGGAACAAAGGCCCCGCTGTTACCGGGCCGAGAGTCCAGTCTCGGTTCTAATGCAACTGGAAGACATATGTGGCTGGAGTTTGTCAATTCTTACCATGTAACATCCTCCCTGAGTCAAAGCCCTCTGGTAGTATCTGTTGTGGTTTCGGTGGTAGTGCTGGTGGTGGGGAGAGGAAATAAAAGACCGAAGAAGCCATAGGCAGAAGCGCATGCCTTGAGACGCTGCATTTCCTCAGAACGAGGTTAAAAAATAGAAAAACGAGTCTCTCTCTAATTACCTTAAGCATTTTCTTCAAATGCGGATGTGTTCCTAAATCGTCGACTCTCACGTTTCGCTTTTTCGCTGATCTGAGCGACCAGAAGTAATGAATTCATCCCTGGCATCGTTATTGCACTGAAAGGTGCTGAATGCAATTAACTTCCCTTTTTCTTTCTTTCTTTCCTTCTTTTTTTTTTCACACACAGCACATCGTTGTCTAAGGTTTCAAAAGGGAGGCTCGCTCCTCTTGTTTTTTTTTTTTTCTGTTCATCTCAGGAAATGTGAGTGTGTTTCATTTTTTATTCAATGGAACGCCTGCACTCCCCATCTGTCCCCAAGACTGTCAATGCCAAATCATTAGCAGAATGGCAGCGCAGGCCACACACTGCCACAGCTCTCCTGAGCTTGCTTTGATATCACGCGCACACACACACACACACACACACACACACACACACAGCCACAGCATCTGGGGTCAATCAATCAAACGCCAGTAATTTATTCACACCTTGCCATGATGCTGGATATACACAAAAGTCACAAGCTGCAATACAAACGCCCATTTAAATGCCAAGATATGGTATATTTCTATATTGCCAGCAGGTATGATACAATTTTTTATCAAACTTTTGCTACATTGAGCAAAAAAGACTTTTTAGGTCATCACCCACTTCAGAGCAGCAGCTATAGAGGACACTGCATTGTAAAGTCTATTGTGCTGCGTGAGATATTTTCAATCCCTGACTCACAGGACAATACAAATATTGGATTTTTTTGTCCTCCATAAAATACCCTCCATGTACATAATGGGCAGGGATCAAGAAATCGTGATGTCTGAAATACTTCAAATTCTTCAAGCGAGATTAAATCTGAAGGCATGGTTGTCTGCACTGACCACTGCATCGCACAAAGCTTTGTGCTGGCTTTGAAGTGGTTCTGTAACTGGTTTTGAGTGCTGACCAGCAGAAGAGCTAAGCAAGCTTTCTATAAACAAGGCTCATCTTCTGGGCATCATTTCCAAGGATGCTTTCAAAATTACTTTTGAAATCACTGGGGGAAATTTTCCACATTCTTTTACCACCAGAGTCAAGAAGACAGCTAGACAGATTCATGATAAAAACTAAAGCCCTTAAACTCAGTAATTCCATAAATATGTATTATCGTGTCTATGTTTTATGTGTACATCGCCCCTATTGTAAAGGAAAAAAGTTGAATCTCTAACTTTATAGACGTAAAAACCTTAAATGAGCAAAACCTACTGATTCCACACTTCCACACAATTCTATAACTCACCCTGATTGCATCATAGTCCATTAACAAAGTTGCTCCTAGTGGTCGTAAAGCAAGTAAACTGTGGCTGTATTTGTAAGGTTTTGTGAAGTCAAGTGCTTGGTGAGACAGGCCTCAGATGAACTCCGTCAAAAAAAAGTCAAAACAAATGGCATAATGTTAACACATGCGTTCTTTACTGAAACGTAAGTTGTTTTTGTTTTAACTATCTAGACAACATAATGGTACTGTAATGAGCCAAATGTTGTAAGCCCCCTGGTGGCCACCGCTCCCTAAGCAGTAGCTTAGATTGTGCAGCAGTGAGCAGTGAGCAAAAAATTAAAGTTTCTTATGTCACAAGGCTCTTCCCCATGTTTTACTATAATACTAAACATCTGTCTATTAATTGATCTCTTTGATTCCAAATACAGTGTGTGTGTGTGTGTGTGTGTGTGTGTGTATATATATATATATATAGTCTTGCTGCACCCCTCATTTCTTCATATTTTCCTTCCAAAGAGCCAAACTTCCATGTATTTTAATGTAGTCTTGAGGAACAGTTTTACAGACTTCCTGAATGGCTTTTAAACACTTTCAGTCCCTGAATCTGACCGGTTTCAGAGGAATGTTTGTTTGTTAAGACACACAGTGACCTACATGTGAATCATTTAAGCAGAACAAAGACCATCTATCTTAAGCGCCTGAACCAGTGAAGAAACAGGTGCAGATGATTCCAGATGATCAGGCGGTGATCAGTATACTGGTGGTGCTGAATGCTGAGTGGTTGGAACACCTTTATCTAGGCTCCTTGAATCTTTAGGTACTTTGAAGCCTGTCACAGTAAAACATTTGTTCCCATTTCTTTATCTACTTTAATCTACTCAATATGCCAAGATAAGACAGTTTCACAGGGACAAAATAGTATTTGTATTTTTGCACCAATGGAGTGATTTAAAGCAAAATATAAAGAAATGGAAAGAAAGAAAAATATGAAGAAATCTAGATTTTTGCACAGTATATATATATATATATATATTTATTTATATTTATATTGTAAGCATGTAGTTTTGAGAAATTGATGAATTGATGTGCGGGCTCACATACAGGCTCTTTCAGTTTACAGGGATAACATATTCAAGACAGGAACAGGTAGCACCACATGCACACACACACACACACACACTCAGTTGGACAGGCATCAGTCAAAAGCGGGCTTGTTAGCGGTGGCGGTGATGTGAGCCGAACAGCCACAAAGCTGTAACAGTAGCCAGTGTGTGGGGCTAATCTTTGCCTTGCAGCGGGGCTGGGACGAGGAGACGAGGATATGGGGTGAACATGTGCTACAAAACCCAGCTTAAATCCCCCCAACCCTGGACTCCACACACAAACGCTGGCTGCTAGCGCTACTGCCCCTTAGAGGACACTCCAGAAACTGCTGCTTGATATGAGTTCTCTGCCTCTTTCTGCTTCGAGACGGGCTATTCATACACTGGGCACTAAACAGCAACATCCCTTAGCAGAAAGTGAAGGTAAAGGAAGCAGATTTTGCCTCTTTGGCCTGGAGGCTGAGAGTATTTGGGTAAATCCTAAACATTTTAAAAAGCAGGGGAACTCTGGTAAACACTGGCAGATAACCAGGCTGGAGGCTAGTACTGTTTATGAAAAGACAGCAGCAGCAGGAGTCCTGATGGACATTGCCATGCAAAGGGATTTTTCAATATTGTCAGCAAATTAAATAAAACATCACATCAAACTTTGAGTAACAGGATGTAATTAGGACATTTCAGGTCAGCAGCAGTTTTAGAGGACAGTGCACTGCAAAGAGTTTGTACTTTTCTTTGGCATTGAGGTTAAGAGTGTTTTGTAATTGTAAACGTTTTTAAAAAATGGTGAAACTTTCCTGTAAATAGTGGAGGCTTACCAAGCTAGCGGCCACTATTGTGTCTAAAAAGAAACAGGGCCTTCGGCTAAAAGCAGCAACAATCCTTTGGACAAAGAACTGCTGGCTTTTTTTTGGTACATTTGTTTCGGTAGAAACTTTAATACCAATGGACACTGTAATGCTAAGATAGGAGAACATTGTTAATACTTCAGATACTTTGTAACGTGGGGTAAAATTACATTTTAAGCTTATTCAATGAGGTGCAGAGGACACTGCATTGTAAAACTATTAGTACTGAGGTAAAAGATGTTTTGGAAAATCCTAAACATTTAAAAGAATAAAGAGGCCCCTTATAGTCACACGTGAACACACCACCCAACAGCACACAGTGTGAACAATGTGAAATCCTTTCTCTGCGTTTAACCCATTCACCAAGTGAAAAGAAAAGTACTGTAAAATAGTATAGTAGCATAAATACATATGTGTACATATTTATATGGATATAGGAATGTTTGTATACATATATACATGTGTATGTGTATGTATGCCTATACATATGGTTATGTAGGTATGCGTATACCTATGCACATGCATATACTTGTGTGTGCATATATGCATATATTGGCTTGAAGTGAAGCAGTGGGCGCCTGGGGAGCAGTGTGTGGGGATGGTACCTTGCTCAGTGGTACCTCAGTGGTGCCACTAGCAGTCCTGGGATTCAAACCCAGGACCTTCTGATCACAGGGCCAACTCCCTAACCACTAGGCCACCAGCTCCCCAATAAATAAAACCCTAGTCATCTGGGTGAAAGTCCTGAGCTTTACCCATTACGCCACTAGTACATTAAGCTTAGAGCCCACCAAGCTAGCAGTTAGTAGTGTTTCTGAAAACTACTTCCTTTTAGCAAAGAAAAATGTTCCTTCTGCTGACTTTTTGGTAGATTTGTTTAGACTGTAATACCAATGGACACTGCAATGGTAAGATGGCATAGTTTTATTGTGAACAGATTAAACAAAACTTGGTATCAAACTTTGAAGCATACGTTTTAAAGGACACTGCACTGCAAATATTTAGGTGTTGAGGTTCGGAGTGTTTTGGCAAATACAAAACAAGTAGAGGAACTGTCCTGTAACTGCTGGTGGCTAACCAAGCTAGCAGCTTGAATTGTTTCTAAAAAGACAGGGCAGCAGAAGTCACCTTGGCAAAGAACCATGACCCTTCTGCTTATTTTTTGGTACATCTGTTATGGTAGAAACTGTAATACTGATGAGCATTGCGATGCCAAGCTAGAGATATATTTTTAGTATTGCCAGCAAATGAAATAAAACTTGATCTCAAACTTTGCAGCATATTTGGACATTTTCTCTGGTGCTGAGGTTGAAGCTGTTTTGACAAATCTAAAGTAGTGGAACCGTCCTGTAAACACTGGCAGCTAACCAAGCTAGTGGCTAGAACTGTTTCTGAAAAGGGCAGAGCAGCACCAGAGAAGAGAAAGCCTAGGACCATGTCCCCATTTGCTGTCTTTTTTGGTAGGTTTTGCAAATTACACGCTGTTAAAAGAAAAGCTGCTTTTAAAAGGCTATGCAGTGTCACAGAATGCTTTAGAATGCTATATATAAGCAGCACGAAAACCATATGTCTGGGGAATGAAAGCCAGTGTCGCATTATGATGCACGAGAAAGAAAATGAAAGCATGTCAGCCACTTGGAAATGAGAAATATAGTTTTTGCAGCGCTATGGCGTATGAAAAGAAGTGTCAGGGCACTGGTACTTTTTCACTCTGAAATCATAACACCGTCCAGTGTGCTTCAAACGTTGGCTTTCAACACATCACGCATGGGCCGGACACACTTAAGAAAAGCCACTTGACATCTTACATTAAATGGCATCTCAGTTGCCATCAGTCACTTTTTCATTTAACAGAAAGGAGCTGTAAGTTATCATTTAAATGATCAATTAATTAATTAATTAATTAATTAATTCGGCAAGGGTTTTTTTATATACATAATTGACATCGGGTATTATAATATACATACATTTTACTTGTACTGCTCGCCCCTGCAGGCCTTTCAAGCACAATGACAGTCCGTGCATTGTAAAGGAAATGAGCATAACTCTAGCAGAAGTTTGGTCTTCGCTGCTGTAAGTGCACTCAGACGGACTCGGTGATGTGAAAGCTGGGGCTGCAGAGTTGAATCATCGTTTAGGAGGAAGAGGGTGGGGGGCTGATTGATTTGACAATTGCTTGGTTTATACCTACGTCTCTTGCGCATGCCAATGAGTCGCCGGCCCAGGCTATTATTGGAAAGTCTGCTTTTGACTGACAACGGTGGCTCCTTCAATCCATCTCTTGCCCACTGGCAAGACTAAACTAGCAAGATGGAACGGGTTACGCTGCAGGGGGTCAAAGTCCACTCAAATGCACTAGCAATGTAATTGTGTAATAGAAGAAGGAGGTGGGAAAAAACATCCAGCAGGGGGTGCATCTTTCAGCCCCTAAAAGAAAACCTTGTTGGGTCTCTTCACAGTAAAAGCAAACCTGAAAAATTCAATCAAACTTCAACTAACGTCACACTGACTTCAGATCTTTATAAGTGATAGTTCAGCGAAAAATGGAAGTCAATGTAATGAACAAGAAGTGGAATCTTATACCTTATAAACTGACACAGTCTTGTGCTATGGTTTGAGGAAGGCATGTGATGGTTTAAGGACGTGGTTTCCACAAAGTTATTAGCCAGACTTTTAGTTGGGGCCATAAATTTTAAAATATGGTCAAAAAAGAAGGAAAAAACAAACAATCGTGCTCATTTCTGCTAGCACCCTATGGGATTCTTGTAGTATTTTAGCACCAAGGTAGCAACATTGCACATTGCACCCACTGGAAATCAAAACGTGATTGGTTAGGTTAGGCTTAGGGTTCTGTCCTACTATTTTTTGTTGAATATGAAACATTCAGTGTTGGGCAAGCTACTTGTAAAGTGTAGTGAGCTAAGCTATCAGTTACTCAACAATAAATTAAGCTTCACTAC
>JBBPCZ010000012.1:3480360-3490653 GCA_037974445.1 Brycinus macrolepidotus
CTCTTACGTGTCACTCCGCGTTTGGGTTCATCCTCCAAGCTACACTGGGCAAACAGTTGGATCAGTTCCTGACAAAGTGAAGCCCTGGGCTGCCACCAACGAGGGACACCTGTGTGTGGGGAGAGTGTGTGGGGACGGTACCTTGCTCAAGGGTACCTCAGTGATGACACTAGCAGTGTTGGGATAAGAGTTTAATATATAAATGCACTGTTTTTGTGACATCTCAAAAAAGAGAAAACCAAACTTAGTTTCAAAAATGTTCAAAAACAATTCCATAAAAATTTCCATATAATGGGATATGGGTGTGAAATGGAAAAGTTCTCCAGTTCTGCACCACTGCTCAGCTTCATAAGCTGTAACGTGCCAAATCAATAGTAGATGAATTAGTCATTTATAAAGTTGTTAAATTGGGTCGGGGCTCTTTGGGGCTCAGCTCCAGCATATAGGCCTCCGCTCTTCTACGTAATCAGGGGAGTATCAGCCACGCATTTCTTCAACAGTGTATATATTTTTAACTTTCGGGCTCCCTGATGCCCGAAAATAATAAACAATATCCCGGAAATTGATTTTTGGAGAGCAAGCGAGCAAAACATTGAGGGAGAGAGAGAAAGAGAGAGAGAGCGAGGGGAAGCCCCTCGTCAACAAAAAATCGACCTCATCAAAAGATCACCCCACACCAACAAAATATTTTGCTTCTCAACATGCACACACTTGAAACCACAGAACCCCCCATGTTATAAATCCCAACCCCTGTTTTTACGTCAAGAGAGAGCTCAGCTGTATGACAAATGTAACCCTGGACTTTGAATGAGAACCACTGTTTCACAGCTTGTTTTCTTAAAGATGCATGACTAAATATTTTGCTTCATGGCTGCTAGTCATGTATTATTGGCTTTCCAGACTGCAATGCCTCTGTGCTTCACTTTGAGTCTGGCAGGCGGTGCCAGCTATTTTCAAAAGCCCTGCTGAAGATGATACAAGAGGCCATGTTTAAACTCAGTGTGGTCATGAATGATGGCATTTGACACAAATGCAAGATACCAAAGGCACTGTCTTTTACATCACAGCTTTCTTTCTTCACCATTGCATATACAGTTCATTACTGGCTGGTTATAACGGACATTTATTGTCAAAATAAAATTGTATTTTGATCATTTATAATTCATAATTTCAAAGACATGAGTCATCATTCATTTCTACATGGCCATTTACCAACCTTGCTTTAAGCCTTATTAATTAATTATTAAACAGGCTATTTTTGTTACTGTGCCTGATATATATGTAAATGGCTTCCGTTCCAACTGGCTGCTCCGTGTTGCCTCTCACGTAAAAAGCGATTCAGAATGAAACGGAGAAGGCAGGGCAAAACTGCTGTAGCCTCAACTGGTGGATATTTGTAAATGTGTTGGTTCAAAACAGCCTTTTTACTCTTATATTCTGCAATTAACCCTTAGAGCATGAGCGACACTGATCTGTGCCTGAATCGCAACAAATGGTAAAGCGTCGTCCATTGTTCCTATGTTATGTAGAACCAAAGTTATTGCAATCTAAAAAACATGTAATAATAACTGCTACTGGGGTTTTAAAAATGGTGTCACATGCAAATGCCCATAAAGAACAAAAATGTCCAATTTTTTTTATTTCAGGTTTTAGAAACAACACAAGATCTTTGAACCCGGGAGCACATTCAGGATAGTCTCCGCCCACAAGTGGGTTGGGAAAACCCGCAGAGGGAGGGGGTCCGGAGACCAGCCGAGCGGCGGCAGCGCCGAGTGAAAGAGCAGCAAACAGCCAGCGTGTAGGAGAACAAACACCGGTTTAAGACTCTTTTACACTGCTTATACTTACTGAAATCAGATTTTACTGATACGCTCTGAGTTCTGAGGGTTAACTGGGCAGTGAATGCTGAAACTTTAACCATGTTAAAACACATACTGCATCAAGCCTTTTTATTTCAGAAAGAGGGGAAATCCGTTTTTCAATGACATGGGCCCTTTAAGGGCCACTTAATATAAAGGTCCTATACCAATTAAGGGTTTTTCATTTAACTGTATGTCCAAGCTAAAAATATTATTTTGGAACCCCATATTTTAAAAGAATTAGATGATAACTAGTTTTCTGACTTTAGGGATTTAATATCTTCATATGAACTCACCAACCCAGGGGCTGAACCTATATGATATGATAAATCTGACATAGTGGCTCTTTTTTGACCCCTAGTGATCCAACTAGGCTATAGCTATCTACGACTTTTACTCGGCACTCTAATAACACTCAGGTTGAAGTGGTAGTTGCTGGTTGTCTTATAATTACATTACGGCTCATCAGCTAATTTCCGAGCCCTTCACGAGCTAATTCATCTGTGCTAATTCAGAGCACGGGAACCATGAAACTGTGCTGACAGCAGATCTACAGCACTGTAGCACCAAAAAAAGAGTCCTAAATTATGATTTGCACAGATGAAGCTGGTTTTATAGAAGCTTAAAAAACTGTGGTTTAAGCAATCAATTCATCCCTTAAAGGAAAACGCCAGAATTTTCTGTAGCATACTGTGGACAATAATGTACTTTGGAAAATGCACATTTATAAAACACATGAAGAATAGAAACTAATGATTATGAAAATGTTTTCAGTCATTTGTTTCTGTTCTTTTACTAAAGACAGGAAAATGCAGTGAATAGTGCATGGTACTCATAGTAATAATGACTGTGTATCATATGAATGAATATTTTTTCTAATTCTAAGCTGCACCAGAATGCGGTCCTGAGGGATTACTGTTACTGACTTCTTGACATCATTTTTGCACTGATGTCACGTTTCTTTGAGCCCCACAGTAGCAATAATCTAACCCTCAAATCCACCTCATGCACACTCCTTTATTTTATTTTTTTTATTTTTTCAAGACAAGAGGGGCGGAGAAGCGCCTGGAATGGCGGGAGTTCAATTGCACTTGAAAGAATACTAAAGCCGCACATACAACAAAACTCCTTCTTCAGCCGTGACAGCCGTGACAGCCGTGACGAGGCTCCGGCTCTGCTCTCACCTTGACCGGCCCTGGTGCTCCCGCTAATACTGACTTTACTGATTACACCTGCCACCGAGCAGCGCTGCGCCGGCTTCTGTAGGGCTGTCGCTGCGCAGTAAAGGGGCTTCTGTGAAGAGAAGAAAAAAACAAGGTCAAGATCTGATCCTCTGGGGAAGGAGAGATGTGGGGTGAACAGCCTGCTAATTATACTCCATATCTTCCAAATCTTTAAACCAGCAAAGCTTCTTAGGAGGGCTGGTGAATTCTCTGCTAGTACAAAATATAAACACACAAGACCTTAAAATGTTATGAAATGTTTTCATTACCGCCCTCCATGTTCACGTTTTGTTTGGCATTGAGAAAAAAAAGATCTCTCTCTCTCTTATCTTCAAGATAACACTGAAGAGCATCAGATTTTTAAGCCTTTAGTGCCTTATAAGATAAGATAAGATAAGATAAGATAAGATATGATAACCCTTTATTAGCCCCACAGGGGGAAATTTGCATTGTTACAGCAGCGAAGTGAACAGTACAAAAGAAGAAAGTACACAACAGTACTTTATAATTACTATATTACAACAGCATAATATAAAAAGTATATGGAGCTAGCAGCAGCAGACACTGAAAAGAAACAATATTATCAGTATAGTAATACAGTAATGGAAATATTGCATGTGTTAAAGGAACACCTCAGTGGTTTTCAGCACAAGCTCCACCTGCTGAATCTGTAGTGTTGAGAACCACACACTTGGATTTAAGTGCCGCGTCACTAAAATAGAAGAGAAAACCTGTTTAAGAGAAGGCAGAAGGTGCTGAACAGTCGGTACTAGAAAGCATGCATTTCCTTCTACATCAGCATTCACAATATTTTATAAAGCTACTTCATCACTGATGTAATGTAATGCTATCTGGTAATCTGCACCATTATTACACTCGTCAGTGCTAGAAATCTGTTGCAGGCACTGAAAACACAATATGAATTTATTTATTTTTTAATCAGTGTTGACAAAATCATCGTCACATCTGGCAGAAACTGGGCTAGGCTGAAGTGACCTGACCAGGGTGGGGCATTGTTCAGAATTTTCCAGTATCAGAGTGTGTGTGTGTGTGTGTGTGTGTGTGTGTGTGTGTGTATGAGTGTGTGAGTGAGTGTGTGTGTGTGTGTGTGTGCGTGCGTGTGTGTGTCTGGATGTATTCCAGGCCCAGACGTTCACAGTGTTAAGAGAGACTGCAGATGTGAAGCACTGTGCAACTCAGGCCGCCAATCACCAGCCTAGAATTTGGAACCAGCGTGCTGATTGGCTCACTAACACTTACAGGACAGAGAACTGAGGTACTGAAATATGGTACTGCATGACAAAATTATTTGTTGGAGCCATCCAGTTGGTTCCACAGTGGTACAGTTTTGATTCCCAGAGAATTTTTGACTCCCAGAGAACTGCATGAGAATTACAAAACCAGCCAAAACCTCGGCTGTAGGGCAAACTGGCATCAAATCCCGTGCAGATGAAATCAAAACACACAACACCACACTGTTATCATCACCACAATCAATTACAGCAGCTTTAAATAAAACACAAAGCTGAAAAGGTGGTGATTTCTTGCTGAAAAAGTCGTCGCCGCCGCCCAAAACCGCCTCACGCATTCGGTCTGCTTTGCATTACAGAGCACACAGCCCGTGACAATCGCATATGAATAGCTTGACGCAATATTGCTGACAACATAATTACCATGGCGATGGGTTTGTTTATCCCAATTGGAAATGACAAATATAATTTGCTTAAGCAAAATGTCAAGTGCTGCACTGTATCCATCTTTTGAGCACTTAATTTCAACTTGTCATTTTCCGATACAAAAAGGTGACTGCATAATTGTTGGGATGTGCCATTTCAAAGGGCACCTTGCCGGCACTGAATAAATCATGAGGATGGAACTGTCCGATTTGGAAGGGCACCACCGCTGTTTCTGCAGCTCTACCTGAGCTGTAAATGCTATCCCACACACACCTTACCTCTAATATCCTACTGCTCCTTCAGCTCTCCCCCCCCCCCGCCATAATTACAGAGGCCTGCTTTTAACCTGCAACCCACAAGTACACTGGAGTTTAGCACCGGAATGTCAAGCAGCTCCTCTCACACTCCTCTCCGTCCTCACACACTCCCAGCACAAGCGGCAGCCGCTAACTGGTGATAAATGGCAGCATGCGGGTCATGGAGGATGTATTTTAGGAAAGGTAGACATCGGCGTGTTAAGTGAATAAACACCCTGCGAATGAAAAAAAAAAAGAGAAGACTGAAGAGCTGGCAGCGCTCTTAAAGTGAATGTTTGACCGAATCATGTTTCACGGTTTTTCCAGTGACTGAGAGTAGCCAATCAAGTTGAAACATTATGGGCGTCTGAAGTTTATTTCTTTACATTTTTACTGAAAACGAGGCTAATGAAGCTAACGGGCTACATCCATTTATACCCCAGCAATTAGCATCATGCTGCATGCCCAGGTCATACATTGCATAGCTAAAAGCATATTTATAGATAGGAGTGGCTATGTTACTTTTGATTTTCTTTGCAATCACATGGAATTTTACATCAATCTGACATTTAGCAACAAAAATGCTTTACACAATGACAGTTTCCTGCCAGAAAGTTTCAGTTTATCCTTTAAAAAATGTGTTTGACACATTTTCATTGCTGAAGTCATGTTTGTCATAATTCACTTTAGCTTCCCTGACTTCCCAATAGTTTTCTGATAAGTTAGCTTAATAGTTTTATTATTATTACTTTTATTATTTTTATTATTATTAATATTATTATTATTATTATATACACAAGTAACTTTCTTTGCCACACGGTACCTTTAATGGTACAAATGGTGAAACTGTAGTGGTACATCTTCAGTCCGTTAGTTATGGGATGTAATTGTGTTAGAAACACTTGTAGTTCTATTTTTTATGCTGCTTTGACTCTTTACTCTCTGGCTTGACTCCAGGCTTTTTATTTTTCTACTTAAAACCGTTAATGAAAGGTACAGGTACGCCTCTTTCTTGTGGGAAAGTAAATGGAGTGAACCTTAATTAAAGGTACTCAAGTGTACCCTCAAGGGTACCTTTAAAATGTTTGTACTTTGGGGAATAACATTTACATTACCGTTTTTCAGACTGTGCGTAGAGCTGTTTGAGCACTTTCTGTTTTGAAAGGCTCTCGGTAAGCACTGAAAGAGGAAGCATTCCTTTAAAAAAAAAAAAAACACTCCTCTCCTCCTCAGTCCAGCTACATCTCACCGCCATTATATTAGTGTCTGTGGTAAATGACATTTCATTAAGATTTTTACACGCTTTCACATCGTTTTTAACGAACATTCATGCACTTATTTCAAATGGATACGTTTTGTTGACATTCATAAATAATTACGGACAATTTCCATTTTCATAGCCTATTCTTATACATGTTTTGAAGCATAAAAACATTTTGTTTGGTTGGAAATGTAGCTAGTATGTCAACAGAGTATCCCCCACCTACCAAAATCTCCATTTTTTTTTCCTCCACAGCTATCGTTGACCTTTTCACACAAGAGATTCTGTTCTATTACCACTTTTTCAGATCAAGTTTAAATAAAAATTTAAGATACACCTTTTTAACAATGGGGCCTTTTCTAGCAACCATATTACAGCTGGATAGCATTAGTCAGGACATTCAGTTAGATAACTGTAATTGTCATACATGGTCACTGTTGGGTGAAAACCTTGTATGTCTTAAAGGGCTACTTTTCTTAGGAAATGATAAAAAAAAACTGTGTTTTTAAAATAATTAAACAGTGCATCAGGTGTTGTCTTTATATATGGTCAGGCACTTGTAGGTGTCAAGTCTTTATTATCCCTTTATCCCATGCTTTTGTACAGACAGTCTCTTTATATTGCTAATTTTTTTTTATTATTATTTTATGTTGCTATTTTGGTGTATTTAATTTTGTCATGTCGTATGATGCTACTGAATACCTACATTTTCTTTGGGATCAATTAAGAATTCATCTATTATTAATATCCTACCAAAAACAAGCTTAAATGGAGTTACGAGTTACAATTATCAGTTACAAAGTTTATTGTTACAAAGGTTATTGTAGGTGTGTGTGTGTGCATGTGTGTGTCTGTGTGTGTTCCTGCGTGTGTGTGTGTGTGTGTGTGTATGCGCGCACACTCAAATTTTCCAGTCATTGAACACATTTGGCCAAAATCTCTTATTGTAAAAGATGAAGTGTTGTGAACAGGCTGTTGGACTAGAAGGCAAATGCTGGACTAAACTGCACTCCTAACTTGATTCTTGATTCTTCTTCAATCTTCTCCACTCTCACATCTCTTAGGCCTCTTTTTCATACTTAATAATCTTTTTAATGCAAAACCCACCGGTAGACATAAAGGTCACCAGTAGCATTAAATTAAATAGATGAACTATAGAGGTACAAGGTTTCCACCTGACTGCAACAACATACGTTAGGTGTAACCATCAGTGCAATGAAACAATGATACCGTTTTGCTCCTCCATTGATCTTCAAATACTTCAAATACAAGTGTGTCTGTGTGCATGGTATGATTTATTATTTTTAATAAATAATGGTGACTTTAAACACAGTTGACTAAATCCCTTACGAGTGCATACTATTTAAGACTGAGTCTGTATCATATTTCACCTCATATAACTGCCTGATAGAGACCTTTCTGATTTACTTTCCTGCTTAGAAAATGGCACTAGACTTGAATTTAGCAAAATATCTGGTTACTTACCATCATTTTAAGGCAAAAAATAACAGTTTTGAAGTTTGTACCTCACCTTCAACCACTTAATACCAAAGACCTGCCTGGCATTTCAGCGTAATTCAGTTGAATGGAAACTTACCATCATGTTATTCAAAATAATTACCTACTGCTTTGGAGTTTGTCCCACACACTCACCTGGATGCAGTTTCTCAAAAGCATTTCAGTGTTAGGATTATCTTATCTTGTAGAGAGAGTGTTCAGTTTAACATCTGCTCTACCATTTAGGTATCCACTTTTTATCCTAAGATGCTTTCCGGAAACCCAGCCCCTGGCTGTAAACTAGACCTAAAAAAAAATCTGTCAAAGAAGGTGTTACCTAACCCATTTACCAGCTCTTTTTATCTGGAGGGGCAGTTACAGAAAATACAAGCATAATGTGATCATTATTTAAATTTCCATGAACCCCGCCATCATCCCATCTAGCCATCTCCTCCACTAAGAGCTGATCTGATGCGTCCTGCTCAGAGAAACACATTTCCGGCTGGAAAAGTCGGCTGAAGAACGAATCTCCATCTAATCCCCTGCAGATGAAATCAAAACACCAAGAATAGCCCTGTCCTCTCAGTTTGATAACTCTGGCTACAGTCTCCCCCACGGGCCTCCGACGCGATCGCTCATTCTCTCAGCCTGTCTCTAAGTAAAACAGCACTTAATATATACTAAACAAACTCAGTGCATAACCTGAGCAGGCCACCAGAAACCCAGCATCTGATAAAGCCGTGCCCCCATCCATTACTAAATGTTTATGAAATGGAAAGCGATAGCAAAGTAATTTGGAATTAAACCCTGTAATATTCTGCTGAGTGGGGGAACTGAATCAAATTACAGATAGAGCGGACTTCTCTATTATTCACGAATACGGCAACTCACTCCAGAATGTAGCCCCATATTACATTTCTCAGAAGATAAACGGTGTGCTATGTAAGGGGGTTGGTTGGGGGGGTTGGGTGTATGCGGCTATTTTATTATTATCAGGCCATGCCTGGCAGTGGACATGCATTTTAAGATATTAAAACATCACTGGAACTTCCTGAAGCTGTCGCCTGGACAGTGTGCCTTGGCGAGAGGCGCTTGTGTTATTTCCACCAAATATGGAGCGCTAGTGAATTTTTGTAACCGGCCCTTTGGGACCTCGCGTTGTACAAAAATAAAGCGAGTGAAAACGGGGAGAGGAGACAGACATTTAAAACGACTTGACGTGTTCTGTCCCAGTCCCACATTAATAACCCAACCCTTCCATGGGCTCATGATTTATCAGGTGTGTGGGAGAACAGTTAAAAAAAAAAGCATCTTGATTTACCACCTTTTGAAAACTGATCATGTAAATGACTATAGAGTTTTCTTGGCAGGGCTATTAGACCTGAGCGCTTATTGCTTAATAACAAGTCCTCACTCAATAATAATTAATAGAGCAGAATTAAATTACAAGCTCATGCAGTGAGACTATCTACACACTTTGTTATACCACCTTCAACACCTCTACTTAGTTAAAGAACTAAAAATGTGTCAACTTGGTACTCATGCAACTGCCCATTGGCTTCTGTTATAAATGTATTTCAAGTCAATACACTTTTCTGAGCAAAGTTATTGTCCATATACTGCAAAGAATGATGTCTCAGCGAACTGTAGTTAATATGTCTCTTATCTCTCATATATTTGTTTCATTTATTTCTAAATTGATCAGATTTTTCTAGAGAAAGAGTCATTTTCCATTGGCAGATCATTTTAATCTAACAAAGCAATAATGCCAAAGTCAAACTATCTGGCAACAGAGTACAAGAATTTCACTGCATAGATTTATTTAAAACAAATGTCACAGCCTGGAAAACAAAGCCTAAAACATACAGGACAGACCCCTTTTTCTTCTTCCCTGCTTCCAAACCCAAGAAGTGCCAATAAACACATGGTGCAAGCCAAATAAATTGTTTATTTTCTTAGTGGCAGCACATTTCATCAGGGATAAGTAAACACCAAAAATAACAAACAAAACCCAATACCATCTAACCGCATAAATAAGCATAAATAAACTAACCAAACACAACTACCCAGCCTCCCCATCTACCCGTAAATAAGAACACAAAAGAGCAAAAATATCCCCTTATTCCCTACTCCAAATCAACATTTAAACATTTATATACCACACACACGTGTGTGTGTGTGTGTGTGTGTGTGTATATATATATACACACTATATGGACAAAAGCATTGGGATGCCTGACCATTACATCAACAGGGACACTGCATTCAAATCCATAGACTTTAATATGGAGTTGGTCCTCCTTTGCAGCTATAACAGCTTCCACTATTCCTGGAAGGCTTTCCACAAGATTTTGGAGTTTCTGTGGGAATTTGTGCCCATTCATTCTGTAGAGCATTTATGAACTCAGACACTGATGTTGGACGAGAAGGCCTGGATCACAATCTCCGTTCCAGTTCATCCCAAAGGTGTTGGATGGGGTT